>CM069168.1:18832431-19152431 GCA_035221665.1 Okamejei kenojei
GCGACTTGCTTGAGTTACTCCAGAACTCTGTGAAACGTCACCCTATCATGTTCTACAGAGAGCTGCCTGACCCGCTGAGTTACTCCAGCTTTTTGTGCATCTCTATAGGACTTTGATTAGGCCACAAGTGGAGTATTGCGTTGCCTTTCTCGGTCGCCCCATTATTAGGATGGTGTGGAGGTGTGGGAGAGGCGAGAGGATGCGGAGGAGGTTCACCAGGATGACGCCTGGTTTGGGGGGTGTTAGCTAGAAGGAGCCGCAGGCCAGACCGGGATTGTTTTCTCTGGAATGCGGAGGTTGAGGGAAGTATTTTAAGGTATTCGAGGTGTGGCTGGGGTAGACACACAACCTTTATCACAGGGTGAAAATATCAAAGACACAGCTTTAAGGTGAGAGGGGCAAAGTTTAAAGCGGATGTGTGGTGGGTGCCTGGGGTCAGCGGGCTGCCAGGGGAGGTGCTGGAGGCAGTTACGATTAACTAGTTTATTGGTAGGTACACGGATATACAGGGAACTGACAGATGTGGATCATGTCCAGGCAGACATTAGTTTAACTTGCCGTCATGTCCAGCACGCACATTGTGGGCCGAAGGGCCTGTTTCTGAACTCTCGTTTCCCTGATCCCTGATCAGTCTGAAGAAGGGTCTCGACCCGAAACGTCGCCTATCTCCTTCCTCCTTAGATGCTGCTGCACCCGTTGAGCTTCTCCAGCCTTGTGTGTCCCCTGTTTCTGAACTGTTCTGTTCTGTGTGTAGAAAGGAACTGCAAATGCTGGTGTATAATGGAAAATAAACACAGAGTGCTGGAGTTACTCAGCGGGGCCAGGCAGAGAGGAGGGTGGGAGGGGAGGGGAAAGGAGGGGTGGGGTGAGGGGAGGGAGGGGAGAGGAGGGGACGGAGAGGAGGGAGGGGAGGGGATGGGAGAGGAGGGGAGATGAGGGTGAGGGGAGGGGAGAGGAGGGGAGGGGAGGGGAGGAGGAGGGAGGGAGGGGAGAGGAGGGGATGGGAGAGGAGGGAGGGGTGAGAGGAGAGGAGAGGAGAGGAGGGAGAGGAGGGGGAGGGGAGGGGAGGGGGAGAGGGGAGGGGAGGGGAGAGGGTGGGGAGGGGGAGGATTGAGGAGGGAGAGGAGAGGAGGGGAGGGAAGGGCTGAGGGGGAGGGGAGGGAGGGGGGAGGGGAGGAGGGGAGGAGAGGCGGGGAGAGGAGAGGAGGGAGAGGAGGGGTGGGGAGGGGAGGGGAGAGGAGGGGAGGGGAGGGGAGGGCTGGGAGGGAGGGGGCAATAGGGGTGGGTGCCGTTTTGGTGTGGACCCTTCTTCAGACAGAGAGGCAGAAGTTTGGATGTTGAGAAGCAGCGAGCTGTGGCCGGCTCCGTCTGTCTGAGGGAGGAGGGGGTACCGTTTCTAGCACGGACCCGAGTGAAGGTTTCCGCTCAGACACAAAAATGTGGAAATAACATTGAAAACACTCACTCACTTACCTCCCCCTGCTCCGGCATGTACTGGCCCACCGCCCCCACACACACCACACAGGGCCCCAATCACATCCCAGAAACGAAAGTGAAAGAAAGGGTTGAGCTGTAAATATTTCTGTTCGCAGGGAGGGAGGGAGAGAGGGAGAGAGAGGGAGGGGAGTGTGAGCGTGGTGAACCTGTAGCAAGTGTTTAACTTTGCATCGTGTCCAGCACAGGCATTGCGGGCCGAAGGGCCTGTTCCCGTGCTGTGTTGTGTTGGTCTGCAGACAGACACGGGGTGCAGGAGTAACTCAGCGGGTCAGGCAGCATCTCTGGACAACATGGATAGTTCATACATTATTAGGATCAGGATTAGGCCATTCGGCGCATCGTCGACTCCACCATTCATGGCTGATCTATCTCTCCCTCTCAACCCCATTCTCCTGCCTTCTCCTCTGACACCCGCACGAAATCTATCTCTGCCTTTAAATAGGCCTCCACAGCCGTCCGACCGAATCAGTCACCTCTCCTTGTTCTTCAACAGATGCTGCCTACCGCTGAGTTACTCAGCAATTCTGTCGTTTGTATATTAACCAGAAAAATCAATCTGCAGTCCTTGTTTCGACAAGTCTCCGCGCTTGCTGCTGCGATACAGCCCGTGCTCTGAGCAGTGCACCCAGCCCGAACTCCATTCCCAGCTCCCCTCAACCTCAAAACTCTAGGCACCAGAGTGAAGAGACACTGTGTGGAGTCTCAGCGGGACAGGCAGCATCTGTGGCGAGGAAGGAATGGGTGACGTTTCTGGTCGACAACCCTTCTTCAGGCAGAGGAGAGAGTGATTGTTCTCATACGTTCTAACCTCCGTTTCCCAAACACAACAACTCTGTCATCCTGCTCTCTTTCATTTGTGTCGCTGGTCCTTCCCTCTCTCCTGGCTCGTTCGTTCTTTTTTCCCTCTCTCTCTATATTCACTCTTCCCCACCCCCCCCCCCCCACTCCAGCCCCCCATTTCCCTCCCCTCTTCTTCCCATTCCCCCCCCCCCCATCCCTCCCCTCTCTCCCCTCCCCCCCCCCCATCCACTCCCCTCTCTCTCCCCCCCCCCCCTTTCCCTCCCATCCCCTCCCTCCCCTCTCTCCCCCCCATTCCCTCCCTCCCCCCCCCTCTCCCCTCCACTTCTTCCACCCCCCCCCCCCCTCCCTCCCCTCCTCTCCCCATCCCTCCCCCTCCTCTCCCTCCCCCTCCCCTCCTCTCCCCTCCTCCCCCCTCCCCTCCTCTCCCTCCCTTCTCCCCTCTACCTCTCCTCTCCCCTCCCTCCCCCTCCCCCTCCCCTCCTCTCCCTCCCTCCCCTCCTCTCCCCTCCCCCCCTCCTCTCCCTCCTCTCCCCCTGCTCCCTCCCCTGCCCCTCTCCCCCTCTCTCCCCTCCCCCTCTGTTATTTGGACACTGACTCCACCAAAGATACCAGATTTGCCGGTGGGTTGGAAAACGCGGATGCCGGATGTTGCTCGGAGTCGGGATTCCAGCAAAAGCTGCAACTATTTAAATACTTCGGGCGACTCCACCTTTCGCAATATTCATTTTTATAAAAAGAAGCATCGAGTTTAACGGGTGGGTCCTTGGCCGCCTGTGTCAGCCCGGTACATGTGGGCAGTGACCAGGCTGGAGCCCATTGTTACTGTTTGCTGTGTCCTGGGGCAAGTTTGCTCAGCTCCAGCTGCTCTCTGCTGGGCCTTATACCCGGCCCTCTGTTCATTAACCCCTCCCCGTCTGTGATTCTGAACACAACATTATATATGTTTTAAAAACCACCCTTCCCTTCCCTCTCCCTGCCCAATATTGGCAGCAAAGATCATAGAGCAGATCTTTGGTTGGCTGGGCCCAGTTTAAACCTTCCTTTTGTTCTAACTGGAGGCACAAGGAACTGCAGGTGCTGCAATCTTGAGCTAAACACAAAAGTGCTGGAGTAACTCAGCGGGTCAGGCAGCATCTGTGGAGAACATGGATAGGTGACGTTTCGCAGAGTACTGGGGTAACTCAGCATTACTCCAGCACTCTGTGTATTTTTGGGGAATAAAGTTGGAGAATACTTTTCTTTTCTCTGACACCTTTTCATCTCCTTTTCACCTCCAGTCTCTGTCACTAGCTGCTCCCATCTGCCACTACCCCCCTCATCTGTATCCACCCACGTGCCAGACTTTGTCCTACCCCCATCTT
The DNA here is from genome assembly GCA_035221665.1 of Okamejei kenojei. Classification (NCBI taxonomy): domain Eukaryota; kingdom Metazoa; phylum Chordata; class Chondrichthyes; order Rajiformes; family Rajidae; genus Okamejei; species Okamejei kenojei. The sequence continues at coordinate 18,836,091 of CM069168.1, forward strand.
ACTTCTCAAGCTTTCTACTCCCCCCCCCCCCACCCTCCCCTACAAACCTGCACGCCTTTGGAATGTGGGGGGAAATCGGAGCACCAGGAGAAAACACATGCGGTCACTGGGAGAACGTGCAAACTCCACACAGACAGCACCCGAAGAAGGATGTGGGGGGAAATCGGAGCACCAGGAGAAAACACATGGGAGAACGTGCAAACTCCACACAGACAGGATGTGGGGGGGAACTCATTGAAACATACCGAATAATGAAAGGCCTGGATAGAGTGGATGTAGAGAGGATGTTTCCACTAGTGGGAGAGTCTAGGACTAGAGGTCACAACCTCAGAATAAAAGGATGTACCTTTAGAAAGAAGATGAGGAGGAATTTCTTTAGTCAGAGGGTGGTGAATCTGTGGAATTCATTGCCAGACAGCCAAGTCAATGATTATATTTAAAGTGGAGATAGATCGATTCTTGATCAGTGCGGGTGTCAGGGGTTACGGAGAGAAGGCAGGAGAATGGGGGTGAGAGGGAAAGATAGATCAGCCATGATTGAATGAGCGGAGTAGACTCGATGGGCAGAATGGCCTACTTCTGCACCTATGACTTATGAAATGGGGTCAGGATCGAAACCGGGTGTCGACCCGCTGCACCCTGTGTTGCACTTCTGCATTACCCTCTGCGGTCAGGTATTCATTTCAGCGGAAAGTGCCAAGCTGGGTTCCTGACCAGCGGTTCCATGCCATCCAGGTCAAACAGAGAAAATAGGTGCAGGACGGAACCGCTGGTTTTATTATTATTAATGTTTAGTGTTTTCTGAGTCATTCGTAACTGTCACTGTATGTCATGTTGTTACTTGTGGGCGGAGCACCAATGCAAATTCCTTGTATGTGAATACTTGGCCAAGGTTCCTGCATCTGCAGTTCCTTCTGCTTCCATTTTGTCTCCCACGTTCCAGCCACAGACTCCAACTTGTCCAGCAGACTGTCCCAGCACCCATTCAAATCCACCTCGCCCACCCACCCACATAAACCACCTTCACCAGGACCCTCCTATAATCTTTTTTTTTAAACATTCCAAAAATAAACTTTATTCAGATGTAAAATTAGATACAAAAGTGAACCCGTGCAGGAACCTAAAGCTGCTGTAGTCGCGCTCCCTCTGGGCAGCGAGTGGCGGCTGGAGGCGCGGGTTCGAGACCCCGTCCCGCCGCTGGACGTTTACTGTGCATGGACCCCCCCCCCCCCCTCCGGGTTTAACCCTCTGGCTCCTGCCCAGGGGGAGGAGGAGGGAGGAGGGAGGAGGGAGGAGGGAGGAGAGGAGGAAGGGAAAGGGGGAGGAGGAGGGGGTAGGGTAGAGCAGATTACGAGTTCCGGGGCGCGGCTGATCCGGTCAGGGGTTTGCGGGTGACCGGCCCAGTGCCGGAGTATCTGCGCTGTAACCTGACACTGGAGCCGGAGCGCCGGCGCCCTGTCTGTGTCTCTGTGTCTCTGTGTGTGTCTGTGTCTCTCTCTCTGTGTCTCTCTCTCTGTGTCTCTGTGTGTCTCTCCCTCTCCCCCCCTCTACTACACTCTCCTCTCCTCCAGCCCACACCTCCCGACTGCGGAACAAGCAACCCCGGCTCTGTAAGTAACTGCATCGCAGCTGGCCCCGTCACCTTTGTCTGTGAGTGTGTGTCTGTGTGTGTGGTATGTCTGTGTATCTGTGTGTGTGTGGTGTATGTGTGTCTGTGTATCTGGATTTGTGTGGTGTATGTATGTGTGTGTATATGTGGTGTGTGGTATATCTCTGTGTGTGTATGTATGTGTGTGTGTATATGTGATGTGTGTATTCGTGTGATGTGTCTGTGTGTGTGTTGTGTATGTGTGTATGTGGTATGTCTGTTTCTGGATTTGTGTGGTGTATCTGTTGTGTGTATGTGTGTGTATATGTATGTGTGGTATAGCTCTGTGTGATGTGTCTGTGTGTGTGTCTGTATTGTGGTGTATATGTGGTGTGTGTATTCGTGTGATGTGTCTGTGTGTGTCTGGGTATCTGTATGTGTGTATTTGGTGTGGTGTATCTGTGTGTATGTGTGTGTGTGTGTGTGTGTGGGGGGGGGGGGGGGAGCAGTGTGTTCCTCTGGCACAATGATTTGTCTGGAGCTGGTGCCGGGGTGGGTGTTGGGTGGGGTGGGCATGTGAATGGGCAGTGGTTTGACACAACCTCAAGCTGTGGAAGGAAGCATGTTGGTGGGGGGGGGGGGGGGGAGAGGGTGGGTATAAGGGAGGAGGGCCACTGTGGACATGTTTGAGTGTCGCTGGGATCTCTGTGCCCTCGTTATACCCTGTGACATGCGCCTCCCTCCAGTCTCAGCCCCAGTTAGTGTCATTGTACCTTTTCCGTGAGGTTAGAAATCCCAGAGGCAGATGCTGGATTAACCCAAACGTGGGTTGTACAGAACAAACTAATTTACCTGCAAAGTTACCTGTCATGTTTTGCTTTTAAAACAAAGTTGAGGATTTCTTGAAGCAACGTTAGTTTGGTGTGAGATATTCAGTCAGTTGAACCGTGTTGGATGGTGTGTGGTGAACATGTTGTGTTTGTCTGCCTTGCTTCTCACACCGGTACAATGACCGGCTGGAGACCAGCCATGGCAATGCATTTGTATGCATCCAAGTGACCCTGGTCAATATGTCCAGTAACATTTAGTTTATTGTCACGTGTACAGTGAAACAGAGAAACATAGACAATAGGTGCAGGAGCAGGCCATGCGACCCTTCGAGCCAGCACCGCCATTCAATGTGATCATGGCTGATTACCCAAAATCAGTACCCCATTCCTGCTTTTTCCCCATATCCCTTAATTCCGTTAGCCCCAAGAGCCTAATCTAACTCTCTCTCGAAAACATCCAGTGAATTGGCCTCACCTGCCTTCTGTGGCAGAGAATTCCACAGATTCACAAATCTCTGGGTGAAAAAGTTCTTCCTCATCTCAGTCCTAAATGGCCTACCTCTTATTCTTAAACTGTGTGACCCCTAGTTCTGGACTGCCCCAACATGGGGAATATTTTTCCTGCATGAAATGTCACCCATTCCTTCTCTCCAGAGATGCTGCCTGTCCCGCTGAGACTCCAGCTTTTTGTTCCTATCTTCGATCTAAGCCTGCATCTGCGATTCCTTCTTGCACACTTTAAGAATTTTATGTTTCTATAAGAAACCCTCTCATCCTTCTAAATTCCAGTGAAATCAAGGCCAGTCGACCCAGTCTTTCATCATATGAAAAGGTGTTTAGAGGAAAAGGCAAAGTGCTGGAGAAACTCAGCGGGTCAGGCAGCATCTGTGGAAGGAATGGACTGGCGAAGCTTTGGGTCGGAACCTTCCCCTGGTACATGTGATAATAAAAAGCACTGATCCTTCAGTCCAGAATAGAGGAGAGAAAGCTGGAATAGAGAGGTGGGGACGGGCCGAGCCTGGCGGGTGAAATGTGTAGGAATGTGTAGAACTCCTGATGCTGGTTTACACCGAAGATAGACGCAAAATGCTGGAGTAACTCAGCGAGTCATGCAGCATCTCTGGAGAAAAGGAATTGGTGACAGGTGACGACAGTATCGATCTAAAACCCATTTAACTGCGACATGGATGTGCAGGGAATGGAGGGGTATGGATCACGTGCAGGCAGGGGAGATGAGTCTAACTTGCTGTCATGTTCGGCATGGACAGTGTGGGCCGAAGGGCCTGTTCCTGTGCTGGACCCTGGTGTAGGAAGCAGTGGTTGGGAGCATTGTTTAGAGAGATGTGTAGAGTGTGAATATACCAGATGAATGCAGAGTGGGGAATGTCTCTGAGATGTTTCTTCTCCTCACTTGTTATGTGATGCAGTCGGTGTGTGGCATTTAACTGGAAGTGAACGCTCGTGGTTCATGGCTGTGACCAGCGGGAGGTCTGGGCTGAATTATTACCCGGCGAGTCTGATTGCAAACCCTGCTGGTAGTCTCCTCTCGTCCAGTATTCCACTCACGGCCAGGCCTCGACAGAGTGGACGCAGAGAGGAAGTTTCCACCAATGGGAGAGTCTAGGACATAGAAACATAGAAAACAGGTGCAGGAGGAGGCCATTCGGCCTTTCGAGCCAGCACCACCATTTTCAATATGATCGTGGCTGATCATCCACAATCAGTACCCCGTTCCTGCCTTCTCCCCATATCCCTTGATTCTGTTAGCCCAAAGAGCTAAATCGAACTCTCTCTTGAAAACATCCAGTGAATCGGCCTCCAGATCACAGCCTCGGTATTAATAAACATACCTAGGGTAAGGAGATGAGGAGGAATTTCTTTAGTCAAAGAGAGGGTGGTGAATCTGCGGAATTCATTGCCGCAGATGGTGGTGGAGACCAAGTCATTGGATATTTTTAAAGAGGAGACTGACAGGTGTTTGATTAGTGCGGGTGTCAGGAGTTACGGGGAGAAGGCAGGAAAATTGAGTTCAGAGTGAGAGATAGATCAGCCATGATCGAATGGCGGAATAGGCTTGATGGGCAGAATGGCCTAATTCTGCTCCAATGTCCTTTAATCTGATGGTCTGCTGTGCTCCTGCCCCAATGGTCTCTCCCTTGCTTTCAGCTTCCTACTTGACTGGGTTTGCTCCTAATCCGGGAAAGTGCTGGAGTAACTCAGCGGGTCAGGCAGCATCAGTGGAGAACATGGATAGGTGACGTTTCACAGAGTGCTGGAGTAACTCAGCGGGTCAGGCAGCATCTGTGGAGAACATGGATAGGTGCCGTTTGGTGTTGGGACCCTTCTTCAATAAATGCAGGGAGGTGGGAAAGAAAGCTGGGAGAGAGGATTTATTCTTCTCCACCCCACTTACAATCAGTCTGAAGAAGAATCCCGACCTGAAACGTCACCTATCCATGTTCTCCACAGATGCTGCCTGACCCGCTGAGTTACTCCAGCACTCTGTGAAACGTCACCTATCCATGTTCTCCACAGATGCTGCCTGACCCGCTGAGTTACTCCAGCACTCTGTGAAACGTCACCTATCCATGTTCTCCACAGATGCTGCCTGACCCGCTGAGTTACTCCACACTCTGTGAAACGTCACCTCTCCATGTTCTCCACAGATGCTGCCTGACCCGCTGCGTTACTCCACACTCTGTGAAACGTCACCTCTCCATGTTCTCCACAGATGCTGCCTGACCCGCTGGGTTACTCCACACTCTGTGTCCTTCCACAGATAACAGCCTCAGCTTCAACCTTGGAGCTGCAGCGTTCGAATTAAAATTTCCTCTCATCCTCCTTGTATCTTGTGCTTTCCATGCTTCGCCGTTGTCCTCGAAACATCTGCTAATGGAAACATCTTCCCTTCACTCTCTCTGTAAACCTGCAATGACCTTGTCCACCTCGATCTAATCTTACTGGCTCGCTGAGTTACTCCAGCACTTTGTCCTTCTTGGATGTAAACCAGCATCTGCAGTTCCTTGTTATTAGGTGTTTTGCTCGGAGTAGGGACATTTTTGGTTTAGTTTATCGTCACGTGCACCGGTGTACATCGAGAAAGTTTTATTGCGTGCTATCTAGCCAGCGTAAAGACTATACATGATTCCGGTCGAGCTGTCCACAGTGTACGGATACAGGATGAAGGGAATAATGTTGGGAGCGACATTGGAGTTTGATGCTCCTAGACGCAGTTGTGTTGGATTTAGTGAGAGTGACACAGACAAGGGCTCAGATCTGGAGCGAGACGGAAAGACAGTCTGGGCTTTTAAATGGGACCAACAGGATGACTCTGGGAAGGGCTGGCATGGCCTTGATGGGCCGGGTGGCTCTAACCGTGCATTACTATTTAAACTCTAACATCCTAACTGTATTTGAAAGGTTTGTTAAAATAATGCTTATACCGTTTGCTTCAATTGTTCTTGTTTAATAAATTCAGCACAACTACACCATGCTAACCAATATGTCATAAGGTCATGTGACAGGAGCAGAATTAGGCCATTCGGCCCATCAAGTCTACTCCGCCATTCAATCACAGCCGATCTGTCTCTCCCTCCTAACCCCATTCTCCTGCCTTCTCGCCGTAACCCTTGACACCCGCACTAATCAAGAATCTTGAATGGTGGAGTAGACAATGGGCCGAATGGCCTAATTCTGCTCCTATCACTTCTGACCTTATTGCTATTGGGCAGACCAGCAGCAACCCAGGTTCGATCCTGACTACGGGTGCCGTCTGTACGGAGTTTGCACGTTCTCGCTGTGACTGCGTGGGTTTTCGCCGGGTGCTCCGGTTTCCTCCCACATTCCAAAGACGTGCGGGTTGTCGGCTAATTGGCTTCTGTAAATTCTCCCCTTAGAGTGTACGGGCGAGCGCCGGTCGGCACGGACTCGGTGGGCCGAAGGGCCTGTTACCGCCTGTACCTCTAAACTAAACCCAATCGCAACACAGACTCCTGTACTGGTTTTCTCTTGTGTCTCAGAGGCGTAGTTTTTGTCAGTTTAATTACATCGTCCCTCGTGTGGGACCTGGAGGGACAGTCGAGATTGAGATCATTTTACTGTCACATGTGGCAGGTAAAGGTGAGATGTTTTGTGTAGCTCGGTATACAAACAGTGGCCACACAAAGGGCAGCGCCAATGTTACTAACCACCCCTTCTCTGCCCCAATGGTCCCCTCCTCACCCCCTTAATTCTCCATGCACACACGTAGTCACGGGGTGAACATATAAACTCCATACAGACAGCACCTGTAGTCAGGATCGAACCCGGGTCTCTGGCGCTGTGAGGCGGCAACTCTACCGCTGCGCCACCGTGCGAGTGCCCTCTAAGCCCGGCATCGTTCTGGTAAACCTCCTCTGCACCGTCTCCAAAGTCCCCACATCCTTCCTGTAATGGGGGCGACCAGAAATGCACGCAATACTCCAGATGTGGCCTGACTAACGTGATATAAAGCTGCATCGTGACTTCCAGACTCCTGTACTCAATGCCCTGACCAAACAGGCCCTGTTATTGGTGTTTTATGGGTTTAAATGTTCCTGTGGTTTTTTTAAACAACATTAATCGGAGAGCACGACGCATAATGAATATTTTATCGCCAGCTAACCTGTTATTCTGATCCTGACAGTGAGGCTGCAGTTTCCCCCCAGGTATTACACACATTGCACACACAGTCTGCACAAGGATATCGATGATTGGTGAAGAAACCAGCAGTCCATTATGCAGCCGTTTACTTTTCATACATCATCGATTCTTCCTGCTAGAGGTTGCAGTCTCCCCTGCTTCACAGAAATGTGTGCAGACAGTTACCAAGAGCTGTCACACTCGCACATGCTCTCAGACACACACACACACTGACACACTCGCACACGCTCAGACACACACACACTCGCACACGCTCAGACACACACACACACTCGCACACACACACACTCTTCCACACACACTCACACGCTCAGACACACACACACACACTCTCTCACAGACACACACACACACACACACACCACACTGACACACTCGCTCACTCAGACACACACACACATGCACACTCTCAGACACACACACACGCTCAGACACACACACACACTCAGACACACACACACGCTCAGACACATACACACACACATGCTCAGACACACACACACACACACACTGACACACACACACTCAGACACATACACACACACACCAGACACACACACACACACACACACACACACACACACACTGACACACACACCACACACACACACACACACACTCACACACACACACAACACTCAACACACACACACACACACACACACACACACACACCACACACACCACACACACACACACAACACTGACACACACACACACACACACACACACACACTCACCACACACACACTCATGCACACACGACACACACTCTCACACACACACACACACACACACACACTCACACACACACACACACACACACTGACATGCTCAGACACACACACACACACACACACACACACTCAGACACACACACACACACTCACGGACACACACACACACACACACACACACACACACACACACACACAACACAACACACACACACACACACACTGACATGCTCAGACACACACACACACACACACACACACACACACACACACACACAGACACACACACACACACACACACACACACCAGCTCCAGACACACACACACATCACACAACACACACACACACACGGCACACACGACGCTCACACACACGACACACACACACACACACACACACACACACACACACACACACGGTAGCTGCGGGAATTTAAATTCAAGTTATGACATAATTCTGGAAATAATGAAAAATGCAGCTTAACCAGCACGGTGGGGCAGCGGTAAAGTTGCTGCCTCTCAGCGCCCGAGTCCCGGGTGCAACCCTGACTACAGGTGCTGTCCGTACAGAGTTTGGACGTTTTCCCCGTGACCTGTGGGTTTTCTCCGGGTGCTCCGGTTTCCTCCCACACTCCAACGATGTGTGGGTTTGTAGGTTAATTGGCTTCTGTAAATTATAAATTGTCCCTGTTGTGTAGGATAGTACTAGTGTACCGGGGGATTGCTGGTTAGTGCGGACCTGATGGGCCGAAGGGCCTGTTTCCGCGCTGTATCTCAGAACGAAAGTACACGTAACACTGGCCATGAAACAATAAGGAGGAGATGGGAGGAATTTCTTTAGTCAGAGGGCAGTGAATCTGTAGAATTCATTGCCACAGATGGCGGTGGAGGCCAATTCGATGGATATTTTTAAAGCAGAGATTGATAGGTTCTTGATTAGTACGAATGTCAAAGGTTACGGGGAGAAGGCAGGAGAAAGGAGTTGGGCGGGAAAGATAGATCAGCCGTGATTGAATGGTGGAGTAGACTCGATGGGCCGAATGGCCTAACTCTGCTCCTATGTCTTATGGTCTTGTTGGCTTATTATTGAAAACCATTGAGTTCACTCGTGCCGTCCACACGCAGTCTGGTGTCGACAAAAGGAACTGAAGATGCTGGAATCGTGAGCAAAGTGCTGGAGTAACAGCAGCATCTCTGGAGAATATGGTTAGGCAATGTTTCTGGTCATGGCCCATCCTCAGACCAATTTTAGTCTACATGTTATTCCCAATATGGATGATTCTTAAAATTTCTCATTTGAATCGTGGGGACCATTATTGCCAATAATGTGCCAGGGAATGAATATCCTGGGACCCTAGTTCCTTCATCTCTAGAACCATTCAGGTAGGTTGCCTCAGCAGTGCCCGTGAACAGTGGAGTCCTGTGCCCATGAGCATGGAGTCCAGCCTGTGGGACCGTGACCAGATCTGGAGCTGGTGATCTCCCCAATGTTCTCCCTCTGTTGACATTGGTCTTCCCATGATCCGCGATATCACTCCCTCCCTACTCACTCTCTCCTTCAAAGCACGGCAGCTGGGCAGTAGAGTTACTGCCTCAGAAGAAGGGTCTCGACCTGAAACATCACCCATTCTTTCTCTCCAGAGATGCTGCCTGTCCTGCTGAGTTACTCCAGCTTTGTGTGTCTATCTTCGGTTTAAACCAGCATCTGCAGTTCCTTCCCACACATTTCTGTCCCCAACACTGGAAGCCTAAAGTACCAGCGGCTGAGATGCCCAGAACTCTGTTCACTGTTGAGCAGCTGCCAGCCATGATAGTCCTGCTTAGACTGAAATAGTCCAGTTTAGTTTATTGTCATGTACCGAGGTACACTGAAAAGCTTTTTTGTTGCACGCTATCCAGCCAGCGGGAAGACGACATGATGACAATCGAGCCGTCCACAGTGTACAGATACAGGATAAAGGGAATAACGTTTAGTGCAAGGCAAAGTCCGATTAAAGATAGTCCGAGGGTCTCCAATTAGGTAGATGGGAGGTCAGGACCGCTCTCTCATTGTTGAGAGGACGGTCCAGTTGCCTGATAACAGCCGGGAAGAAACTGTCCCTGAATCTGGAGGTGTGCGTTTTCACATTTCTGTACCTCTTGCCCGATGGGGGAGGGGAGAAGAGGGAGTGACCGGGGTGAGTGGTACTTGATGATGCTGCTGGCCTTGCTGGGGCAGCGTGAGGTGTGGATGGAGTCAGTGGAAGGGAGGTTGGTTTGTGCGATGGTCTTGGCTGCTGGCCTTGCCGGGGCAGGGCGAGGTGTAGGTTGGTTTGTGTGTGTGTGTGACGGTCTGCGCTGGGTCCACAACTCTCTACAATGGAATAAAGGGTAGTATGAAATAATGGGAGTGTTCCCACAGCCACTTGCAAACGTGTGGCGGCCGTGTTTGAAGTCTGTTCTTTTCTGATGCAGCAAACTTGGCAAAAGTCTGGAGAACCAGGGGAATGTTTTGAAAAATAAATCTTGGCCTCGACACTAAACACCTCTAAGGCACAGATCTTTTGTGTGCATCTGGCGGGCGGAGAAAATTCAAGTTGACCTCTCTGCACTGCATTGGGCTAGCAGCCTAGGGTCCATCTTATAGATGGCCTGGGCAGACCTCACCTGGGCAGACCTCACCTGGGCAGACCTCACCTGGGCAGACCTCACCTGGGCAGACCTCACCTGGGCAGACCTCACCTGGGCAGACCTCACCTGGGCAGACCTCACCTGGGCAGCACACACATTCGCCACGTTTTGGAGCGGACAAAGCTACAGAAGTTGACAGAACAGTTCTAGTTACTGCCGCCTGCTGCAAACTGGAATGAATGGAATGCTTTATTGTCACAAGTGATATGGGGAGGTAGCAGGAACGAGGTACTGATTTTGGATGATCAGCCATGATCATATTGAATGGCGGTGCGGTGAAGATACAGAGTGCAGGATATAGTTCTCAGCATTGTAGCGCATCAGTTCCAGAGACAAAGTCCAATGTCCACAATGGGGTAGAGGTGAATCAGACAGTACCCTAGCTTATGGAAGGGCCGTTCAGAAGCCTGATAACAGAGGGGAAGAAGCTGTTCCTGAGTCTGGTGGTGCGCGCTTTCAAGCTTCTGTACCTTCTGCCGGATGGGAGCGGGGAGAAGGAGGAATGACCGGGGTGGGGCAAGTTTTTGTTGTTGTTTAGTTTCTTGTCACGTGTACCTAGGTACAGTGAACAGCTTTTATCGTGCGCTCTCCAGTCAGCAGAAAGACGATACGTGATTACAGTCGAGCTATTACATGATAAGGGAATAACGTTTAGTGCAAGGTAAAGCCAGCAAAGTCCGATCAAGGATAGTCCGAGGGTCACCAATGAGGTAGATAGTAGTTCAGGATTGCTCTCTAGTTGTTGGTAGGATAATTCAGTTGCCTAAAAACAGCTGGGAAGAAACTCTCCCTGAATCTGGAGGTGCGCTTTGATTATGTTGGCTGCTTTTCCGAGGCAGGGTGGTAGAGTTGGATTTGATGGTGGGGAGGGTGGTCTGTGAGGGACTGGGCCACATCTATAACGGTGGGGAGGGTGGTCTGTGTGAGGGACTGGACTACATCTACAATTCTCTGGTGACACCACATGCCTTTTGCTGCTGAGAACTAAATGTAACATTGACGGCAGCTCTGAGCAGAGCAAGGGTAGACGTGTTTGCTATTCAATGAGCAGGGTGTCTGTGAGCAGTGCCTTGGCTGGCCAAGTTTGCCGAACTATTCTGATTCCCTTTACTAGACAATTAAAGGCTCAAGTGGGATTACGTGGCTCAGCAGAAGGTTCCTCCAGATTAACACACATTATTCCTGCAGTCAGAACACCAGCCCTGGCCGACTGCAGAGTTGGTTTTTAATTTTTTTCAGCTGCTAAAGATCAGGACAAATGTTTTGGAAGCTTGAACACCGAGGGTTTAGTTGACAGTCGAGCAGCTGTGAGGTGCCGACACCAGATTACACTGATTTCATTTGGTGGCAGTGAGCCAAGTGTGATTGTAACCCGAGATAGACACAAAAAGCTGGAGTAACTCAGCAGGATAGGCAGCATCTCTGGAGAGAAGGAATGGGTGACGTTTCGGGTCGAGACCCTTCTTCAGACTGGCAGGGCAGATTCTAGAACTAGAGAACTCAGAATAAAAGGACATTTCTTTAAAATGGAGATGAGGAGGAATTTCTTTAGATAGAGGGTGGCGAATCTGTGGAATTCATTGCCACAGACGGCTGTGAAGGCCAAGTCATTTGGTATTTTTAAAAAGATGAATGATAGGTTCTTGATTTGTAATTAGTAAGGGAGTTACAGGGAGAAGGCATGGTGGTGCAGGGGTAGAGTTGCTGCCTCACAGCGCCAGAGACACGGGTCCCGGGTTCGATCCTGACTACGGGGCTGTCTGTACAGAATTTGTACGTTCTCCCCGTGACCGCGTGGGTTGTAGGCTAATTGTGTAATAATATTTTTATTAAAAGGAATCCATCATAACAACGGTATTACAACTTTTCAAATACACAACCAACTTATTTAAGTAAATAAATAAGTATACGAATGTTACGAATAGTACTTATAAACTTCTTTTTTTTTTTTGAAAGTAGAAAAAGAAGGCTAATTGGCTTCTGCTAATTATAAAAGGTCCCCAGTGTGTAGGATAGTGCTAGTGATCGCTGGTCGGTGTGGACTCGGTGGGCCGAAGGTTTGGCTTCCACGCTGTATCACTAAAGTAAGGCTGGAGAGGGAGAGATAGACCAGTCATGACTGAAAGTGTAGACTTGATGGGGCGAATGGCCTAATTCTGCTGCTATGTCTTATGGTCTATGTTGTGAGTGGCATGAGCCCATTCATGTACATCGTGGTGTAGAGTAGTCTGCTCTGTGCCCGCAGGGTGGGTGAGGTGTGGGCGGGGGGGGGGTGTGTAGGTGGGGGGGGGTGGGGATCGCAGGCTGCTGTGTGAGGCCACACGCACACACAAGCACGCGCACACACGTCTACACACACACTCAAATCGCACGCACACGCGCACACACGTCTACACACACACGTGTAACACACACAGTGTACACACACATGTACACACACACGCACACACACATGTGTACACACACAGTGTACACACACACGTGTGCACACACGTGTACACACACAGTGTACACACACACACGTGTACACACACATGTACACACACACGTGTACACACACACACACACACGTGTACACACACACGCACACACACACACACACACACACACACACGGTGTACACACACACACATACATGTACACATACACACACACACACGTGTACACACACACACACACACACACACACACACACACTCTGGGTGCGAGGAGGATGATGCTACAGTGGTGTGGGGCCAGTGAGTGTGTGTTGTGAGCCCAGTGCTGGGTTAATGACTGCGGCACGAATGTGTGGCTGCTGTCCGTATTGATTTGAAGGGAGATGCTGCCGGGCTTGTTACTACGGCAACCTGCCTGTCCCCAGTGCAGGCGAGACCAATAAATCCTGATAACGACACAAATGAGGGAGACTGGGAGCGAGCGGTGCTGTAAGTGCAGCCATTGTCACAGAGAATGGATTATCCTGCCCCCTCCCCTCCCCTTCCCTCCCCTCCGCACCCACCCACTGAGACCAGCGCTGGTGCGGTGCAGAGACAGAGCGCGCAGTCTCTCCACACCACACATGCCCATGCAGACGGCACTCTGATATACTCGACCCACCTGACAACAGTCATGGAAACCAGATGGCATGTGTGGGGAGCTTTCCCCAGTGTGTGTGTGTGTGCGCGTGAGTGTGTGCGCGCGTGAGTGTTTGTGAGCATGTGAGTGTGTGCATGCGTGTGTGCGTGTGCGCGCGCGTGTTTGTATGTGCGCACATGTGAGTGTGTGCGTGTTTGTGAGCATGTGGGTGGGTGCACGCGTGTGCGTGTGCAGGAGACGTGTTGGGAATGACATTGATCAGTCTGCAATGGCCCACAGTGGAGTTCATATCTTGTACGATGGGCAAGGCCATCCTATGGGCTGTCATCCTCTCTCTAGTCTAGTTTTCAGTTTACAGATACAGCGTGAAACAGGCCCTTTGGCCCACCGAGTCTGAGCCGACCAGCGATCACCCCGTACACTAGTTCTATTCTACACACCAGGGACAATTTACACAAGCCAATTAACCTACAAACCTGCACTTCTTTGGGGGAAGGAGGAGGAGGTGGGGAGGGGAGGGGGGGGGGAGGGGAGGGGAGGGGTGTAGAGGAGGGGAGGGGCGGAGGTGAGGGAGGAGGGGATGGGACGGGAGAGGGAGGGGGGAGGGGATGGGACGGAGAGGAGGGGAGGGGAGGGGTGTGGAGGAGGTAGGGGAGGGAGGGGAGGGGAGGGGAGGAGGGGGAGGGGATGGGACGGGAGAGAGAGGGGAGGGGTGTGGAGGAGGGGAGGGGATGGACGGGAGAGGAGGTGAGGGGAGGGGTGTGGAGGAGGTGAGGGGAGGGGAGGGGAGGAGGGGAGGGGAGGGGAGGGGTGCGGAGGAGGTGAGGGGAGGATGAAACATGAGAAGAGTGCGGTTCCGTGCCTGAGCAAAGGACATTTGCAGCACTTGCTGTTTTACAAATGCACAAACAGCCAACCTTGACTGGGGACTGACCTTGCAAGTTGCTGTGATAATTATATATTTTGTCTTGAAGCGCTGGTTGAACATTATAATTAAGACAAAGCTGCTGCCTCAGCCTTGGCACCAGTTACATTTGGCTTATCGTGACTTTGTTGAGTAAAAGGCAAGGCCGGCGTTCAGCACCCATGTCCTCACTGGTTTCTCCCCGAGTATCTTACGGCCACTGGAGTGTTGGTGACAGGAAAACAAGCAGATGGCAGATTCCTTCTCTCCAGAGATGCTGCGCGTCCCGCTGAGTTACTCCAGCTTTTAGTGTATGTCTTCAGTGTAAACCAGCGTCTGCAGTTCCTTCCCACACATTTAGTCGTCTCCCACAGGCAGGCCCCAGTGATCCTGCAATGTCGCCATGACAACGGGCCTTCAAGGTCAGGTCAATAACTCTACACCCATAACAACCGGCACTTGAAATTCTGGTGACACTAATTCTGGTGCCTCTGCCGTGTCGGTGAGCTGCTGGGATAGGCAGCATCTCGGGAGAGAAGGAATGGGTGATGTTTCAGGTCGAGACCCTTCTTCAGCCTGATCACTGTACTACTACACACTTGTACTGTAGCTGAGACGCTTATCGAAGATATATCTAAGTGCTTATGTGTAGTGATACTTGGACTGAACTGTGTACAAGTATGGATTTCACTCTGCCTCGGTATATGTGGCAATAAAATTCTGTGCCAGCACGCAAACTCCACACAGACAGCACCTGAGGTCAGGATTGAACCCGGGTCTCTGGCGCAGTGAGGCAGGGGCTCTACCCGCTGCGTCATTGTGCCGTACACTGCTATAAAGTCCCATTGAACCAATCAACGACAAACAAACTCTCTGTTTTATGTGAGGATGCAAGCAACTGCAGGCGTAGGAATCCTGAGCAAAAGTCAAAATGCTGGAGGAACTCAGCAGGTCAGGCAGCGTCTGTGGAGGGAATGGACAGACGATGTTTCAGGTCAGGACCCTTCCTCGGACTGATTGTCCCCCCCCCCCCCCCCCCCCCGAGTTAGCATCAGTCCATTCACTCCACAGATGCTGCCCGACCCACTGAGTTCCTCTCTCTCAATGTCGCCATGACAACGGGCCTCCGCACAACTCCCCCTTCCCCCAACGTCTCAGGACAAGATTCGCTATCTTTGTCAATGAAAGCCTCTGAGGTTTTTAACCTTGTGCATTACAAGTGACCTTGACACGCACGTGCGCACACGCACGCACACACGCACGCACACACTCGGGTACACACACACACGCGCACACGCACGCACGCACGCACACACGCACGCACGCACACACGCGCACACACGCACGTGCACGCGCGCTTCACTCACTCACACACGCGCGCACACACACGCGTACACCACACGCGCACAGACACACGCGCACAGACACACACAACACGCACGCACTCACACACCGCGCACACACACACACACAACATGCTCACACACTCACAAGCACGCACACAAGCTCACACGCACACGCACACGCACACGCACACAGACACACACACACGCTCACACACACACACACGCTCACACACACACGCTCACACACACACACGCACACACGCACAGACACGTGCATGCGCACACAGACACACACACCCACACACTCACACGCTTTCGGCGGGAAAAGGCCACGCACACTCTCCCGCTTGACGCGGGACAAACGCACAAACACACAGACACGCATACAGGCAAGTCTACTCCATCATTCAATCATGGCTGATCTATCTCTCCCTCCTAACCCCATTCTCCTGCCTTCTCCCCGTAACCCCTGGCACCCGTACTAATCAAGATTTTTTCCTTTCCCCTCATCTAAACAAAGTGACCGTGTGTGCTGCCGTAACGTTGCTGTTCCCTGCTTGTGGACATCGCTGTTCCTTGTTCCGTGATTGACCAGGGCTGACCCTCACTGTCCACTTTCAGGTGAGCCTTGGTCTGTGAAGGAGAGAGTGGACGCGTGGCGGACACGAGCGGCCGAGATGATGAACAGCCTGGCCTCCTTGGACAGACACGTCCAGCAAACCAACGACCGGCTCCAGTGTATTAAACAGGTAGGTGGTCGCACTGTTGGAACCAGCGTCACTCAGAGATTAGCATCGTTCACAGACACAGTGCTGGAGTAACTCAGCGGGTCAGGCAGCATCTGTGGAGAACATGGATAGGTGACGTTTCACAGAGTGCTGGAGTAACTCAGCGGGTCAGGCAGCATCTGTGGAGAACATGGATAGGTGACGTTTCGCAGAGTGCTGGAGTAACTCAGCGGGTCAGGCAGCATCTCTGGAGAGAAGGAATGGGTGACGTTTCGGGTCGAGACCCTTCTTCAGGCCGATTAAAGATGGTCCGAGGGTCTCCAATGAGGAGGCTGGGAGCTCTCTAGTTGGTGAGAGGACGGTTTAGTGGCCAGATAACAGCCGGGAAAAAACTGTCCCTGAATGTGGAGACGTGTCACAGTGTGTTCACCGAATCGTCACCTTCCTCAGAAGAAGGGTCTTAACCCGAAATATTACCCACTCCTTTTTCTCCAGAGACGCTGCCTGTCCCGCTGAGTTACTCCAGCATTTTGTGTTTACCTTCGAACAACAGGAGGTATTGCTCTGTGTAATAAATGGTCTGGTCACTGCTGTAGCCATCTCTCTCTCTCTCTCTCTTTCACAGCATCTACAGAGCCCCGCAAGTTTCCAGACGGCCGCACAGGAACTGCTGGACTGGTGTGACGACCCTCGTGCCTTCCAAAGAGCTTTTGAGCAGAGTCTGATGGGATGTTTGTCGGTACGGTCCCAGATACACAACTCAAACTTGTCTTCATTCACACAGGCCTGGATTCACACAGAGTGGATGTGGAGCTGATGTTCCCACTAGTGGGAGAGTCTAGGACCAGAGGGCACAGCCTCAGAATTAAAGGATGTTCCTTTAGGAAGGAGACGAGGAGGAATTTCTTTAGTCAGAAGGTGGTGAATCTGTGGAATTATTTTCCACTGAAGGCTGTGGAGGCCAAGTCAGTGGATATTTTTAAGACGGAGATTGACAGATTCTTGATTGATACGGGTGTCAGGGGTTATGGGGAAAAGGCAAGAGAATGGAGAGAGGGAGAGATAGATCAGCCAGGATTGAATGGTGGAGCAGACTCGATGGGCCGAATAGCGTAATTCTGCTCCCCCTCCTCCCCACTGTCTCCCCCTCTGTCTCCTATATCTCCTCCTCCCCCTCTTTCCGCCCCCTCTCTCTCGCTCCCCCCTCTCTTTCTTCCCCTCCCCCCACATGATGGAGGTACAGCACTTGTCCTCTGTACTCCAGCTGTGACCACACCTGGGCCCCGCACATCTGGAGTGTATCACCTCACCACAGTCACACTGACCAAGGTGGATGGGAAGGAAAGAAGGAATAGCATAGGACATAAACACGGTCGAATGGCCTGTTTCATCTCTCTTTTTGTTTTGCCCTCTCCCACTCTAATGATATCTCTGTCATGTATTGTTTAGGACCACAGTTTACAACACTGCCTGGCTCAGTGTCACTGTTTACGTGGCTTCCCCTGACTCACTTGTAAGGGTGGTGAGTGATTAGCTGGGAGCAACACAACTCACATGCTGCCTGCCTCCTCTTCAACTTACTCTGTGCCCATGGCAGTAAGGTGCTGCTTCCAGGTGTCAGGGGTTACAGGGAGAAGGCAGGAGAATGGGGTTAGTAGGGAGAGATAGATCAGCCATGATTGAATGGCGGAGTAGACTTGATGGGCCGAATGGCCTAATTCTACTCCCATAACCTCTGACCTTATGACCACCAGGAGCTCCCTCCGTAGTCAGTAACTCCCTCCGACCAACTTTATTAACTGCTTTTTGGAACCCAATTTAAATAACGTTAAGACCAGACTGCTGGAGTAACTCAGCGGGCCAGGCAGCATCTGTAGAGAACATGGATAGGTGACGTTTCACAGAGTGCTGGAGTAACTCAGCGGGTCAGGCAGCATCTGTGGAGAACATGGATAGGTGACGTTTCACAGAGTGCTGGAGTAACTCAGCGGGTCAGGCAGCATCTGTGGAGAACATGGATAGGTGACGTTTCACAGAGTGCTGGAGTAACTCAGGCAGCATCTGTGGAGGGAATAAACAAACAATGTTTCGTGTTGAGACCCTTCAGACTGATTCCAGAATCTGCAGTCTGTGATGCCTTCATTTTACAGTTTCCCGCCACAGAGGCTGTTGTCCCAACGTGTTCCTGCAGCAGTTTGTTTTTTGTTCAAGGTTCCAGCATCCGCAGCTCCTGTGTCTTTACTAAAGATATGATTGTTTCATTTCTTTAGATTAGTTTAGATTAGAAATACAGCGCGGAAACAGGCCCTTCGGCCCTCCGAGTCTGCGCAGACCAGCGATCCCCGCACACTAACACGGTCCTACACACACTGGGGATAATAATACATTTACAACAAGCTAACTAACCTACACACCTGCACGTCTTTGGAGTGTGGGAGGTAACCGATGATCTCGGAGGAGAGCCCATGCAGGTCACGGGGAGAACGTGCAAACTCCTTACAGACAGCACCCGTGGTGGGGATTGAACCCGGGTCTCCAGCGCTGTATTCGCTGCAAGGCAGCAACTCTACCGCTGCGCCACCGTGCCATATTGGAACTGTGGTGCTGTGAATATGAATGGCATTGTTCTGTTTCAGAATGGATGGCAATAAATCACTCTTGACTCTCCCGTTTAATAATGGAGGCAGCACCTCGTGTAGATCCCTCGATGTTGCAGCATAAATCCAGGCTGCAGCCTCCCAGACACACTGGGTACTGACAGCCAATTTAACTAATAGGCGAGGCAGTACGGTGGTGCAGCGGGTAGAGCTGCTGCCACGCAGCGTCACAGACCCGGGGTCCATCCTGACTATGGGCACTACCTACGGAGTTTGCACGTTTTCCCCGGGACCACGTGGGTTTTCTCTGGGCGCTCCGGTTCCCTCCCACAATTGTTCCTGGTGTGTGTAGGATAGTATTAGTGTGCGGGGTGATCGCTGGCCGAAGGGCCTGTTTCCACGCTGTATCTCGAGTACAGTATAGTAGAATGGATGGCTCAATTGTAATCATGTATTGTCTTTCCACTGACTGATCGGCACGCAACTAAAGCTTTTCACTGTACCCCGTACATGCCACAATGGTAAACTATATATGACTAAATCTAAACTCAGTAATGTCTGGTTGGGCAGCCACATAGGATGTTGGTGAGTACAGCATGATGAGGCTGTTTGGCCCATCCTTGCCCTTTCACCAGGCAGGCTGTGCTGGCCTTGTGGTCATGTACTGACCCACTGCTCTCCTTGCTTACAGGTTGTGAGTCATGTGTCGACCCAGCAAGGCTATGATGTGGAGCTGGGTTACCGGCTGCTGGCTGTTTGCACCGGCCACAGGGAGCGGTTCAGTCCCAAATGTGCAGGTAAGCCACGGTGCTGGAGGTGACCCTACCTGTCACAGGTGAGGCCTGGAACACAACCAACGTCTGTAGCGAAAAGGAACCGCAGAGGCTGGTTATAAAAAAAGTACACAGAGTGCTGGAGTAACTCAGCGGGTCAGGCAGCATCTGTGGAGAACATGGATAGGTGACGTTTCACAGAGTGCTGGAGTAACTCAGCAGGTCAGGCAGCATCTGTGGAGAACATGGATAGGTGACGTTTCGGGTCAGGGCCCTTCTTCACACCATGTACATTCATCATTGCTCTGGTTTGTGTCGTGTAGTGTCCCTTGTGTTTTTACAAGCAGATGGGCTTGTGTTTTTACAAGCAGATACAAGGGAGGTTACTGGCCATTTACCCCTTGTTTTCCCGAGTTGACACTGTGTTCTCACACTTCTGATCGTTCTCCCATTGTCTTTACTTCAGTCCCGCTGCTGTTAAACTAGAAAGAATGCAGAGATCTACGAGGATGTTGCCAGGACAGGAGGGCCCGAGCTCTCGGGAGAGGTTGGCTCGGATGGGACTCTATTCTTTGGAGCGCAGGAGGATGAGGGATGATCTCAACGAGGTGTATCACATCATGAGGGGAATCGATCGAGTGAATGCACAGAGCCTTTTACCCAGAGTAGAGCGATCAAGAACCAGAGGACATGGGTTTGTCAGAGGGGAGAAATGTAACAGGAATCAGAGGGGCAACGTTTTCACCGAGGGTGGTGGGTGTATGGAATGAACTGCCAGAGGGGGTATTTGAGACAGGGACTATAACAGTTAAAAGACACTTGGACAGGTACAAGGATAAGAATGGTTTAGAGGGATATGGGCCAAACGGGCAGGACTAGTGTAGATGGGACATGTGGGTCGGCATGGGCAAGTTGGGCCGAACGGCCTGTTTCCGTGCTGTGTGACTCAGATGATCTAAAGAGGCAACATCATTGAGACAAACCTACAAGGTGGGAGAATGAGACTGAACAAGAGGTAGGAGGCACGGCTCACCTACACCCTGGGTCTGATAGGAAGTGGCTGCAGAGATGGCAGATGCCTGGGTTGTCTTCTAAACATTGCCTGGATTTTAGAAATCTCTGCATTATATCTAGATTAACTTCTTACAGAGGTCGGCACAGCAACGCAGCTTGGATGAAGAGACGGAGTGTGCTGGGATTTACTCCCATTTGAAGAGAATGGGCTGATTAGGGGGTACCCTACACGGCAAGGTTTACGGCAGGTCATGTCTCAATAACTGAGGTATTTGAGAGCTGACGGAGGAGATTGATGAAGGGAGGGCGATGGACGTTGTCTACATGGATTTTTGCACGGCTGTTGATGAGGTCTCTCGTGGTAGACTATTCCAGAAGATTAAGATGTACAGATCTCACGATGAGTTGGTTGAGATTCGCAACTGGCTTGTTCATGGAAGACAGAGGGTTGGGGTGGAAGGCAGATCTCCTGGCTGGAGGTCTGTGACCTGTGGATCTTGTGCTGGGCACCTCTGGTGTTGGGAGATAGCATAGAAACGACCCAGGTGTAATTGCAGATGGTCAGGGAGCAGGTTTGCTGACGACACCATAATGGAGGAGTTGCAGACAGTGAGGAAGGTTGTCAGAAGGTACAGCAGGTTGTAGATTATCTGCAGAAATGGGCAGAGAAATGGCAGATGGAGTTTAACCCAAATAAGTGCGAGGTTGTGCACTTTGGGATGTTCAATGTAAGGAGAGAGTGTGCAGTTGATGGCGAGACCACGAGCATCACAGCACTGATGTGCAGAGGGACGTGGTCCAAGTTCATCGCTCACTGAAGGTGGCAGCACACGAGAGAGGTATATAAGTTGATGGGCTACGCTTGCCTTCGGTTGGGGCATTGAGTACAACAGTCAGGAAGTCACCATGCAGCTTTGCTGGGCGTTGGTCTGGGGCAGCACTTGGAGTATTGTGTGCAGTTCTGGTCGCCCCCATTACAGGAGGGGTGTGGAGGAACAGAATGTTGCCGGGGCTCAGCTCCGGGACAGACTTCTCTGGAATATTGGAGGTGGGGAGGAGATCTGACTGTCGGAGATTCGTGGATAAGGTCGACAGTGAGAACTTCCTTCACAGGCAGGAGAGGCCAACACTAGAGGGCACAGCTGTACGGTGAGAGTATGGTGATGCTGGACTGATTCCCCCTTCCTCTCCTCCCTCCCTTCCCCTCCCTACCTCTATCCCTCCCTCCCCTGCCCGTGCTGAGCCGCATGGATCTCCGCTGCTCTCCCAGTGTGTGGGGGCAGGAGAGGTTGCGGCTTGGTGAATAATCGCGGAGCGTGAGCAGCGGCTCAGACACAGACACAGGGAGACGGACACGGGCGCCTTGGTCCTTTGTTGTCCGGCCCCGGTCTCCGCGGTTTGGGTCCCGGACATGAAGCAGCAGCAGCGGCAGCGGCGCTGACACCAGCCCGGCCCCGGACAGCGGCCTCTGGGCGGGGGAGCGAGTGAGTTGGTCCCGGGGCTTGTGGCCGCGATACCGGGGAGGGGGAGGGAGGGGGAGCCGCTGTTTGCGGGGCCGGGGCTCACACACACACGGGCACAGACACAGACAGAGTCGCCCGCAAACCGCGGCTCAAACCGGGACAAAAGGCAGCAGAGGGGGGGCTGGCTGCCTGGTGCAGGGGGTCGGGGTGGAGGGGGTAGGGGTCGGGTGTAGGGAGTCGGGTGCTGGGGGTCGGGGGGGCTGGGTGTCGGGGGTTGGGGCTGGGTAGGGGGTCGTGGGGCTGGGGTGTAGGGAAGTCGGGTGCTGGGTTGTGGGGGGCTGGGTGTAGGGGGGTTGGGTGCAGGGGGTGTAGGGGGTCGTGGGGCTTGGGGTTGGGTGTAGGGGTGTAGGGGGGGGCTGGGTGTGGGGTCGCTCCCGCGGCCGCTGTTTGGTTCCCGGCTCCACCTTGTTTCCAGCGTCAAACCGGCCTGAATCCTCAGGCAATGCCATTTAAACTCATCGTCAGCATTTCAGACCAGGTTGTCAGTGTTGCCTGGGTGTTGGG
Source organism: Okamejei kenojei (assembly GCA_035221665.1). Lineage (NCBI taxonomy): Eukaryota > Metazoa > Chordata > Chondrichthyes > Rajiformes > Rajidae > Okamejei > Okamejei kenojei. The sequence goes on from CM069168.1 coordinate 18,859,064, forward strand.
CTGTGTGTGTGTTTGTGTGTCTGTGTGTGTGTCTCTATCTGTCTTTGTGTGTGTGAGTGTGTATCTGTGTGAGAGTCTGTGTGTGTGTGAGTGTCTGTGTGTGTGTGTGAGTGTGTCTAGTTGTGAGTGTGTGTGTGTGGTGTCTTCTGTGTGTCTGTGTGTGTGTGAGTGTGTGTGTGTGTCTATCTGTGTGTGTGTGTGTCTGAGTTGTGAGTGTGTGTGAGTGTCTGTGTCTGTGTGTGTGTGTGTGTGTGTGTGTGGGGAGAGTGTCTGAGTTGTGTGTGTGAGTGTCTGTGTGTGTGAGTGTCTGTGTGTGTGTGTGTATGTGGAGTTGTATATCGGACAGCATTGTTGGGGTTGGGCTGCCCTGATGTGTTACACCATAAGCCATAGGAGCATAATGAGGCCATTCGGCCCATCGAGTCTGCTCTGCCAATTCAATCAATGATCCAATGCTACTTGCCACATGTACCGAGTGAAATGTTTTGTTTAACACACAACCCGGTGAAATCACACAATTTACAGTAGCCAATTATAATATTGATAAAGTCACCCCTCATTTCCCTGCGCTCCGACGAGTAAAGTCCCAGCCTGCCCACCCTCTCCCTGTAGCTCAGACCCACGAGTCCTGGCAACATCCTCGTAAATCTTCCCTGTGCTCTTTCTAGATTTAATCTCATAAATATTCTAGTTTAATTTCTAGTTTAATTTTAAACTTTCTGGTTTAATTCCCGTACATCTTCTCTGTGCCCTCACAATTTGACCCAGCTCTCTAACCAGTTCCCACATGTTTACCATTCACCTGCTAATGAGGGAAGAAACCGGAGCACCTGAGGAAAACCCACACGGTCACAGGGAGAACGTGCAAACTCCACACGTAAAGCAAACTGCTGGTAGTGCTGGAGTCACTCAGCGGGTCAGGCAGCATCTGTGGAGAACATGGACCGGTGAGGTTTCACAGAGAGATTCAGGCGCATCTCACAGAAGGTGCACAGAGTGGAGTCACTCAGCGGGTCAGGCAGCATCACATGGGAGCTTTGCTGGAGATGTCAGCATCTGCGGTTCCTGTGTCTCCAGGTCCACTGGCTATGTGTCTGCTCTGCCCACGTCAATAATCTGTAGCCATGCACCTGCCACCCACAGCAGAAGCAGATCCCCGTCTGTGGTCACCCACGTCGATTATATTTGTGCTCAGCTGCATCTCTGGAGACGTCTCGCTCCAATTACACACAGCTCTGGTGGGACTGTATCTGTAATGTTGTGTGCAGGGCTTGTCTTTGTACCAGAGGCTGGGAGCACCACACAGGAGGCAGCAGCAAAGAGTCATCAGCCCTCATCAACCCACCAGATAACATCCCTGCTGAAGGAGCTCGGCCACAAACGTCACCCGCTGAGTTACTCCAGCACTCTGGGAAACGTCACCTATCCATGTTCTCCACAGATGCTGCCTGACCCGCTGAGTTACTCCAGCACTCTGTGTCCATTGTCGTAAGGGGCTTGTTGAGGTGGACATGGAGATAATGTTGTTCCTCTGTGTTCACCCATTTCCCACACTATCCCTCCCTTTCCCTGCCTCCTCGCCCTTCCTGCCCTATTATGCAGTAGGCATGAGGGCCGAATGGCCTTCATTTGCTACCCCTCTGCTCTTGTAGAACAGCAGGTGCTGGTTTATACCAAAAAAAAGACACAGAGTGCTGGAGTAACTCTGCGCGTCAGGCAGCATCTGTGGAGAACGTGGATAGATGATGTTTCGGGTCGGGACTGAGCTTTGAGTCTGAAGAAGGGTCAGAATGAGGATGATTTAGGATGCGCTGCTGCATGTAAATGCGTGTGTGCTGAGGTGCTTCAGTGCACACATGCGTTCACCTGCTCTACTGCAGAATCTTGAAGATGCGACAGGTGAATGAATGGTGAAAGGCCGGGATAGAGTGGATTTGGAGCGGATGTTTCCACTAGTGGGAGAGGCTAAAACCAGAGGTCAAAGCCTCGGAATTAAAAGACGTTCCTTTAGGAAGGAGATGAGGAATTTATTTAGCCAGAGGGGGGTGAATGTGTGGAATTGTTTGCCACAGACGGCTGTGGAGGCCAAGGCAACAGATATATTTAAGGCAGAGATCGATAGATTCTTGATCAGTACGGGTGTCAGGGGTTACGGGGAGAAGGCAGGAGAATGGGGTTAGGAGGGAGCGATAGGTCAGGCATGACTGAATGGTGGAGTAGACTTGATGGGCCGAATGGCCTACTTCTGCTCCTATCACTTACGACCTTAGAGTCTTTTCAGTTTCCTAAGTGCAGCTAGCCCCTTATCTAAACACAACCACAGAGGAGAGACGTCATACAGGAGCTCAGGGCCGCCAGCATAACATCGTACAAAAAGAGGAATTCCGCCCATCCAGGCTGTGCTAGCTCCTAGCAGAGCAATGTGGTCAGGACACTCCCTGTAATTATTCCCCCTCTCTGACATTGATCGTATCCATGACCTACAAATGGCCGTGACCTCAAGTCAAGGGGCTTTATTGTCAAATTTCCTGAAACGTTCAGTGTGTGTAAAAATCTGCCACTTATTATTTGGGTTTAGTTTCATATAATAACCAATAATAGTGCTGGATCTTGCCTAGTACCTGAGCAACAGTCGCTCCAATTCCTCCTCCACAATCCTGTCTCTTTGCCCCGAATTGTAAAGTGTGGCCCTGGAACAGAACCATGCACCAATAGCAACACTCTCTCTTGCTGCTCCCTCTCTGTGACTCCTCTTCTCCAGCACTCTCCTGTTTTCACACCTTACCCCTCCTTATCTCTAGACTCCCTCTCCCCTGACTCCCACTGATGAAGGATCTCGACCCATTCCTTCTCTCCAAAGATGCTGCCTGTCCCGCTGAGTTTCTACAGCTCTTTCTGTCTATCTTCAGTGCAGACCAGCCTCTGCAATTCCTTCCTGCACGTTTCCTCCAGTTTCCACCTGTCTAAACCAACCCTGATCTTATGTGTCACTGCAGTCCTCCCTGGCTCTCTCTCCCCACCACCCCTTATCCCTACCGCCCCACTCTCTCCCCACCCCCCTTTATCCCCATCGCCCCCTCTCTCCCCACCCCCCTTTATCCCCATCGCCCCCCTCTCCCCACCCCCACCACCCCTCTCTCCCCACCCCCCTTTATCCCCACCCCCCCTCTCTCCCACCACCCCACCCCCCCTCTCCCCAACCCCCCACTCCCCCCAACCCCTCTCTCCCCCACCCACCCCCCTCTCTCTCCCCACCCCAACCCCCCCTCTTTCCCCACCTCCCCTTATCACCACCGCCCCCTCTCTCCCCACCTTACCCCCCCTCTCTCCCCATCCCACCCCACCCAACCCAACTGTGCCCTGGTTACTCATTAACACCAGCCAGTGACTACGCCCAAACGTATACATCGCAGTGGAATTTTAACCCCGCTGCTACTTACCTGTACAGGTGGCTCTCTGCCCGGCCCCTGCCAAGTGAAGTCAGGTGTTAGCTGAACACATCTTTCTGTTGAGTGTGGGAGGGGTGAGGGGGGGGGAGAGGGGCAGAGTGTAGGAAAGAACTGCAGATGCTGGTTTAAATCAGATAAGACACAAAATGCTGGTGAAAGTCAGTGGGACAGGCAGCATCTCTGGAGAGAGGGAATGGGTGACGTTTCTGGTTGAGACCCTTCTTCAGAGAGTGGGAGGGGGTTTGGTTCCAGTCAAGGGTTGTTGCAGCTCCAGGAGGTGAACGATTCCCAGCCCTCTCCCTCCATGTACTGTGACACCTCTGGGCCAGTGATGACAGCGTTGTGTTAGGCCCCGTGCGCTCGCCCCGTGTCAGTTCCACTGGAGAACCGCGCGGGGTTGCTGGTTGTAAAGCGGTCTGCCTCAAACTCGATTAGCTCAGATCAACATGGATGAGTTCGAAACTTAGAAACATAGAAAATAGTTGCAGGAGTAGACCATTCGGCCCTTCGAACCAGCACCATTCAATGTGATCATGGCTGATCATCCAGAATCAGTACCCCGTTCCTGCTTTCTCCCCATATTCCCTGACTCCATTAGCCCTAAGAACTCTCTCTTGAAAACACCCAGTGAATTGGGCTCCACTGGCTTCTGCGGCAGAGAATTCCACAGATTCACAACTCTCTGGGTGAAAAGGTTTTTCCTCATCTCAGTCCTAAATGGCCGACCCCTTATTCTTAAACTGTGACCCCTGGTTCTGGGCCCCCCCAACATCAGGGCCATTGTTCCTGCATCAGCAGCTGCAGTTCCAGTTGGGCTGAAGGGCCTGTTTCCATGCTGTATAACAAACGCTCTAAACAATTCCTGTTGGATCCAGCCAGCATCGTGGAACATTAACTGAAAAATAATGAACTGCGGAGGCGGGAAGCCTAAAATAAAACTAATAGCAACCGGGAGGTCTAGTAGGACTTGGCAGACCGTGGTCATGAGGTCATTAGGAATAGGAGCAGCAATAGGCCATTCGGCCCATCAAGTCTACTCCGCCATTCATTCATGGCTGAGCTATCTCTCCCTCTTAGCCCCATTCTCTGGCCTTCTTCCCATAACCCCTGACGCCCGTACTAATCAAGTTCAGTGTGTTCTCCACAGATGCGGTCTGACTCGCTGAGTTACTCCAGCACTTTGTGTCCTTTTGTGTACTAACAGCATCTGCAGTTCCTTGTTTCTATGAAATTACGGGTGCAAGTTAGGACCTGACTTTTCACTCCTTTAACAGGCTCCTTTTGTAAGAGTTGAGGGTCAGCTTGTTCCAGTGAAGGTTAAAGATAAAATGTCAAGATTAGGGCACCTTGGATATTGATGGAGACATGTAGGTACTATCACCTGATCAATGTTTGAGAAGCATTTGGACGTCCAGCGGGCAGAATTATCATTGACTGTGTGTAACTCTGCGAGTTATAGAGTAACGCGGAAACAGGCTCTTTGTCCCAGCTTGCCCACACCGACCAACATGCCCTGGTCCCACCCGCCCGTGTTTGGCCCATATCCCCGAAACCTGCCCCATCCGTGTACCTAAACCTGCCCTATCAATCCAAAGATGTTTTTACTTGCGTGACTCAATTCATTCTAATCTATAGCGAGAGAAACAGCAGGAACACTGCGGCTCCGTGAACTTGCATCAGAGGGAAGGGTCACTGACCTGAACTCTCTTCCCCACGGGTGCTGCTCTACCTGCTGGGTGTTTCTAGTATGTTCTTATTTCACACTGTGGGGCACAGTTTAATGTAATATTTGGTGTAAAATGTGTGGTTGAGCAGGGGGAAGGTGTCACTGCTTTTACTGAGCTGGCTGTGAATGTATTCATGGCTGGTTTAGCGGTGCCTTCACAACCAAGACTCAAGGACCACTCGCAGCCTGTCATTGCCTCGTCTCCCAGGGTGGGCGGGTGTAAGTGTGTCAGTGTGGGCGGGTGTAAGTGTGTCAGTGTGGGGGAGTGTAAGAGTGTAAGGGTGTCAGCGTGGCGGGTGTAAGTGTGTCAGTGTGGGCAGGTGAGTGTGTGTGTGTCAAGTGTGTCAGTGTGGGGCGAGTGTAAGTGTGTCAGTGTGGGGCGGTGTAAGTGTGTCCGTGGGCGGGTGTGGTCAGGGGCAGGTGTAAAGTGTGGGGCGAGTGTAAGTGTGTCCAGTGTGGGCGAGTGTAAGTGTGTCTGTGGGCGTGTGTGTAAGTGTGTCAGTGTGGGCGGGTGTAGAAGGTGTCAGTGGGGCAGGTGTAAGTGTGTCAGTGTGGGTCAGGTGTGTGTCAGTGTGTGTAAGTGTGTCACGTGTGGTGTGGGGCAGGTGTAAGTGTGTCCGTGTGGGCGGGTTGTTAAGTGTGTCATGTGGGGCGGTGTAAGTGTGTCTGTGGGGCGGTGTAAGTGTGGCCAGTGGGTGGGTGTAAGAGTGTCAGGGTGGGTGGGTGTAAGTGTGTCAGGGTGGGTGGGTGTAAGTGTGTCAGGGTGGGTGGGGTGTAAGAGTGTCAGGTGTGGGTGGTGTAAGTGTGTCATGAGGCGGGTAAGTGTGTCAGGGTGGGTTGTAAGTGTCAGGGTGGGTGGGTGTCGTGTGTCAGGGTGGGCATGTGTCAGGGTGGGCATGGGTGGGTGAGCATGCCGGGGGCGTGTGTAAGCATGTCTGGGTGGGTGTAAGCATGTCTGGGTGGGTGTAGGTGTGCCATGGTGAGTAAGTGTGTAAAGGCCAGGGTGGGTAAGCATGCCAGGGGCGGGTGAAAGTGTGTCAGGGACGGTAAGTGTGTCAAGCTTCAGGTCCACACACTGGGAGTGTGCATCTACTCTGGGACGTGTGAGTTGTTTCTGGGGTCCATGTGTGAGGCCGGGTGGGTATGGACGCTCACTCCTGGGCCACTGCTGAGGGGCCGGGCTTGTTGGCTGTGTATGGTGTGTCTCGAGCTAAAGGCCTCCATCACTGACCACCCACTGACAGCTACTGGAGGGGGCAGCAGTTATTTACTATTTAAATAACATTGTCTAACGTAGTGATCATTGTCAGTATCAGCTGCAGTTTGACACTGGGCCATGCAGGGGGACATTAGGGGACACACAGCTTCACAAGGCATTTGCTCTTCATTGTGTTACTTTATTCATCTCCCTCCGCCATGGATCACTATCCCATCTGGTGCCCTTATTCTGCACCTGTTGTGGTTCTTCCATCTTACAAGAGTTGTGACTGGGTCTGCGGGCAGCATCTTGTAGTTCTGGCTGTGGAGAGGTGGGGGTTAGGGGAGTTGGAGCAAGTGTGGGCGAGACATAGGGAGTTATACGGCACAGAAACAGACACAAACTGTTTGTCAGGCAGCATCTGTGGAGAACATGGATAGGTGATGTTTCACAGAGTGCTGGAGTAACTCAGCGGGTCAGGCAGCATCTGTGGAGAACATGGATAGGTGACGTTTCACAGAGTGCTGGAGTAACCCAGCGGGTCAGGCAGCATCTGTGGGGAACATGGATAGGTGATGTTTCACAGAGTGCTGGAGTAACTCAGCGGGTCAGGCAGCATCTGTGGATAGGGAAGTTTCACAGATGCGCAGGAGTAACCTCATGGGTCACAGCATCTGTGGGGAACATAGGTGACGTTTCACAGAGTGCTGGAGTAACTCAGTGACTATCTTCGGTGTGAACCAGCATCTACAGTTCCTTTTAAAGAAGGAACTGCAGATGCTGGAGAATCGAGGGTACACAAAAAGCTGGAGAAACTCAGCGGGTGCAGCAGCATCTAAGGAGCGAAGGAGATAGGCGACGTTTCGGGCCGAGACCGAAACATGAGTCTGAAGAAGGGTCTCGACCCAAAACGTCGCCTATCTCCTTCGCTCCTTAGATGCTGCTGCACCCGCTGGGTTTCTCCAGCCTTTTGTGTACCATCTACAGTTCCTTCTTGCATTATACTTTAACTGTGGCCTCACCAATGTCTTCTTTCTACAAGTGGACCATGACCCCCCTACTTCTATACTCAATGCCTTTACTGATGATGACCAATGTGTTGGAAGCCTTCTTCAATACGCTGCCTTCGTGTGACGCCACGCCCATGGTGGGCACGACTGGACATTGATGTGTGGCGGGTCTTTCATTCGGCTAAGTCTCTACTTCACTGATGTTTCACAGCTAATTAGTTCACAGCACAAGAGAGTCACTGAATGGGAAGCATGGGTCACGTTGGAAACTACAGCTGGCATTTCACAGCGTGAGGCCATTTGGCCCATCGCACCAGTGCTTTCACATGTTGACGCGTCTTTTAACAATGGCTGACTTTATATTTAATGTAATACTTCAAGTAATTTATTATTCAGATAAGGAATGATTGAATAAGTGATAACATTTTCCTGCATCTGGTCAAGCATTACATATTTAAAGCGGTAATCCTGGTCTTGCCCATGCAGCTCAGACTCGAGAAATGAAATAAATGTCAAGAGGTTTAGATTTTTAATAGGTCGGAAGTGTGGAGGTTGTAGTTTAATAAAAGGGTTGTGGTTCTTCTGCATTGAATTGCATCGTAGGGCGAGTGGGGACGTAGGCGAGTATGGGGGCTAGGGCTTGTCGGGGAGTCGGAGCGAGTCGGAGCGTAGGGAGAGTCGGAGCGAGTCGGAGCGTAGGGAGAGTCGGGGCGTAGGGAGAGTCGGAGCGTAGGGGGATTTGGAGTCCCGGAGCGTAGGGAGAGGGAGCGTAGAGGAGAATTGTCGGAGTCGAGCGTAGGGAACGTCGGAGCGTAGGGAGAGTCGGAGCGTAGGGAGAGTCGGAGCGTCGTCAACTCGAGCGTAGAGGCGGGGCGTAGGGCAGTCGGGAGCGTAAGGTAGGTCGCAGCGACTCGGAGCGTAAGGGAGAGTCGGCGAGCGTAGGGAGAGTCGGAGCGATCGGACGAGGGAAGAGCGCGGCGTAGGGAGAAGTCGGAGGCGTAGGGAGAGTCGGAGCGAGTCGGAGCGTAGGGAGAAGTCGTGCGTAGGGAGAGTCGGAGCGTAGGGAGAGTCGGGGCGTAGGGGGGCGTAGAGTCGGGCGAGTAGGAGAGTCGAGCGTAGGGACCATGTCGGCAGCGTAGGGACAGTCTGGAGCGTAGGGAGAGTTCGGAGCGTAGGGAGTCGGTCGGGGGCGTAGGGAGAGTCGGAGCGTAGGGATAGTCGGAGGCGTAGGGAGAGTCGGGCGTAGGGACAGTCGGAGGGCGTAGGGGAGAGTCGGGCGTAGGGAGAGTCGGGTCGTAGGGAGAGTTGGAGCGTAGGCGGAGGCGTAGGGAGAGTCGGAGCGTAGGAGCGGGCGTAGGGAGAGGGGGGCGAGGGCGAGTCGGAGCGTAGGGAGAGTCGGGGCGTAGGGAGAGTCGGAGTCGTAGGGAGATGTGGGCGAGCGTGGTGCGTAGGGAGAGTGGGGGGGGCGTAGGGAAGTCCGGAGATTGGAGTGGTGGGCGTAGGGAGAGTCAGGGAGATGTCGGAGGGTAGGGGAGTGGTGGGCGAAGTCGGGCGTAGGGAGTGGGGCGTAGGGAGAGTCAGGGAGAGTGGAGGCGTAAGCGCGAGTCGCACATGTACGTGGTGAGACGTGGTGACGTAGGCAGTGACATGTGGTGGGTGTTCAGGGCCAGTCCTGTCCTGGAGGGCAGCACCAGTCCCAGGCTACAGTGTGGGCTTCCTTCCACAGGTCAGAAACTGCCTCTGCTGTGACTCGGACTCTCAACCTGCCATGGAAGCTGATTAGAAATCACAGTCTTGCTGTCTTGTGAGTGTGAAGAAGGGTCTCGGCCCGAAACATCTCCTGTCCATCACCTCCAGAGATGCTGCCTGACCCGCTGTTACTCCAGCACTGTCATTTTCCGCTGTGTTTGTGATGTGTGGGCGTTGGTGCCTTTGTTGTGGGGCTCATTGGCTGGGATTCCCAGTCCCAGACTCCACACCAACTCTGTCCCTCTCCAGTCTTGGTCTCCCCACAATCTGTTACTGATTTGGCTGAGGTTTACAATTGATAGCAGTTCCCACAGCCCCTATAGAAACATGCTGGAGGCACAGGGAGGGGAGGGGGGGGATTAAGGCAACGTTGTCTGCAGTGATATTTGATAGAGGCAGGGGGACGTGTGAACACCGCGTAGCTTCACTGAGTGGGGTGTGTGTGGGTTTGTGTGGTGTGTGTACGTGCCTGTGTGGGTGTGTGTACGTGCCTGTGTGTGCGTTTGTGGGAGGTGTGTTAGGTGTGCGCGCGCTTGTGTGTGTGCGCGCCGGGTGTGTGTGTGTGTGCGCGAGTGTCGTGTGTGAGCGCGTGGTGTGCATGAGTGTGTGCGCGAGTGTGTGTGTGCGCGTGTGTGTGCGCCGTGTGTGCATGAGTGTGTGCACGTGCGCGTGTTGTGTGTGCGCGTGTGGTGTGCGCGCGTGTGTGCGCGTGTGTGGTTGTGTGTGCGCGAGTGTGTGTGTGTAAATGTGGGTGTGTGCGCGTTTGTGTGCACTTGTGTGCACGTTTTTGTTTGTGCGCGCGAGTGTGTAAGCGTGCGTGCATGTGTGTGTGGGGTGCAATGTTGGGGTGATGACTGAGCTCCCAATGCCAGTGGCCAGGCAGGGCTCCGTGGCGATGGGGCTTGTTCTGGATGGTGGGGGAGCAGGGCGTACACTTTAGATGCAGCTCTCCTGACAGACAGACAAACAGTCTGTCCCACTTACACTCTGCCTTGCTCCCTCTGATCTGTTTCCATTTAATTTTATAAGACAGAATATATTAAAGTTCCCCCCCCCAAAAAAATTCTCTGGTGTTGAACGATTCTGGATGTTTCCAGTTGGCCAGGGCCAGGGAAAGGAGTGTTTTGCAGACATTGCTGCCCTCTGGGTGGTGTAATGGGCTGCGATGAGCTTTTAACCATTAGCAGGGGTCCCAGCTAGCTGCTCCTGTGTTCGTGCTACATACAGTGACATCATCCAGAAACACTGCGCTGGGATCCACCTTCCTGGAGTCGTGTTTAGTTGAATCAGAGCAAGTTTACTGACACACACGACTACAGTGACAACTGTGCTCATGGTCAGAAGGGCATAAAGAGCAGAGTTAGGCTACTCCACATTCATGGCTGATCTATCTCTCCCTCCTAACCCCATTCTCCTGCCTTCACCCCATAACCTCTGATACCCGTACTAATCAAGAATCTATCTATCTCTGCCTTAAAAATATCTGTTGACTGCCTCCACAGCCTTCTGTGGCAAAGAATTCCACAGATTCACCACCCTCTGACAAAATAAATCCCTCCTCATTTTCTTCCTAAAGGAATGTCCTTTAATTCTGAGGCTGTGCCCTCTGGTCCTAGACTCTCCCACTGGTGGAAACATCCTCTCCACATCCACTCTATCCAAGCCTCACTACTCTTGGTCAGGACGGCTCTCTGGTTGGTGATAGGATGGTTCAGTTGCCTGATAATAGCTGCAGGTACATTGGGTAGAGAGAAACGGGAATAATTAACACGTTGGTGTCCTTGCTTGTTGCTGATTAAACCAGTGTCACTATCGTGTCAAACTCCATCAGTGGGAGTTGTCTGAGAATCTGACACTGGTTTCTCTACCAGGATATTCCTTGTGCATCGATGATTCTGCATTAAATGTTGAGGTTTACGTATCGTACCAGTGATGCAGTGTTGCATAGCTGGTCTCAGAGTTACAGCTTCACAGCACCAGAGATCTGGGTTGGATCGTGGGTGCTGTCTGTGCAGAGTTTGCACGTTCACTCTGCGACCGCGTGGGTTTTCTCCGGGCGCTCCGGTTTCCTCCCACACTCCAAAGACGTGCGGGTTTGTAGATTGCTTGGTATAATTGTGAATTGTCCCTAGTGTGTGTAGGATAGTGTTGGTGTGCGGGGATCGCTAGTCGGCGCGGACCCGGTGGGCTGAAGGGCCTGTTTCCGCGCTGTATCTCTAAACTAATAACAGTACAAGATGTGATGGAGCCAGAGAGGGCAGTGGGGAAACGAGCACGATGGAAATGGCAGCTAGTCTGCCTGCCTGCCTGCCTGCCTGCCTTCACGAGTCAGGCTATGGAACTATTGGCATGTAAATATCTTGCAAATTTACAGAACCCTTGTTAGACTGAACTTACAGTATCGTGTGCAGTTATGCTCACAACACCATTTGTGCTGGAGGGGGTGCGGAGGAGATTCACCAGGATGCCCCCTGGACTGGAGTAGTTTAGAGATACAGCGAGAAAACAGGCCCTTTGGCCAACCCAGTCCGTACCGACCAGCGATCCCCGCACTCTAACACTGTCCTGCACACACTAGGGACAATTTACACTTATACCGAGCCAATGGACCTGCAAACCTACACAGCTTTGGAGTGTGGGAGGAAACTGAAGTTAAAAAACAAACACCATGGTCGCGGGGCAACGTACGGCACCCGTGGTCTGGATCCAACCTTGGCACCATCATGGGAGTTACGGGGACAGACTGGACAGGCTGGATTTGTTTTCCCGAGAGAGGCTGAGGGGTGACGTTTCAGGTCGACACCCTTCTTCAGACAAATACGTAGAATGTGTAACCACATTTATCTTCTGGGAAAGTGGTACTGCATGCTTCATTGTTCAAGGAGTGGAAGCAGCACGTGATTCTTTGTAGAGCCCTCAGCAAAATAATAACCACAGTGGGGTTTGACATAGCTGGGAGCTGTCAAGCACCAACTGGTTGCAGGCTGTGAACAGAGATGTACGGGGGAGGAAAGGCAGCTCAGCATTCCAGGGTGAAAGCCCTTAGTACCATACTTGAAATGTTGCTGTTTTCACTTCTTGAAGCATACTCTTGATTAGTACGGGTGGCAGGGGTTATGGTGAATGGGTTAGGAGGGAGAGATAGATCAGTCATGGTTGAATGGCGGAGTAGGCTTGATGGGCCGAATGGCCTAATTCTGCTCCTATTCCTGATGACCTTATTGTGTGGTGCTGCTGCAAGTAAGAATGTCATTGTTCTATCTTGGACATTTGACAATAAAACACTCATGACTGTAAAACCAGTTGAGAACGTCAGGCGATCCTTGTTTGCCGCCTACACAGAGCAGGTGAATTTGCAATGCAAAACCTACTGGGGCAGAACATTTGTTACCTGGGGATCCCTGCGCTGTGACAGTCACAGCAAAGCGTCATGAATTAAACATGGATTTGTGTTTGATCTGTCTCCTCTCGGTTTGGACTTTGCCACACTTGGTGAACTTTATGCAAAGAAAGGGCCATTTTAAATGTTTTAGGTACTTGTTCTGGAGCTGTTTATATGAAATATCATCTGAACATATTTGCCATTCCTTCCCCCCCCAGTGACCTAATTGAAGACAGCTCTTGCACCATATTAGGAATTATCAAATAACTCTGCTGGCTTTGTGTACGTTTGTGTATGTGTATGTTTATGCATCCACTGGCTGCAGAAGTTCAGCCTCTGTCTTCCATTGATCAGTTATCTATGGTTGCAAAGCATAAAATAAATTGTAAATGTATTTTCAGAGGTTTTTGACGCTCCTTATTCTTATCAATTAGTGTAGTTTAGAGATGCAGCGAGGAAACTTTGAATCCATGCCGACCAGGATCGCCCGCTCACACACCAGAGGCACTCATCCACCCCCACTTTCGCATCCACTCCCTACGCAATTTACAGAGGGCCGATTAACGTACAAACCCGCACGTCTCTGGGATGTTGGAGGAAACCAGAGCACATGGGGAAACCCGCGCGGTCACGGGGAGAACGTGCAAACTCCACACAGATAGCATCCCAGCTCAGGATTGAAACTGGGTCTCTGACACTGTGCGGCAGTGGCTCCACCCGTAATTGCCCCCTGATTCTACCATCCACCTACACAATAGTGGCACTTGAAGCAGCTCGTTCATCTACCAACCTCGCACTAGACATTTTGGCATTGATCTGGGCGGCTCGATTGTAATCATGTATTGTCTTTCCGTTGACTGGACGTTACCTCGTCTGAACATCTGGATGCTCGCAGCGGCGACTGCGGAGAGTTGAGGTCCCGACCACGGGGGAAGATGGAGGAGGATTGGCCAATTTTTGTGCCTTCCACCACACTGGTGGATGTTTATGTTACATTGTTATTGTGTATTGTGTGTTCTTGGTCATTGCACCGCTGCTGGCAAATTCATTTCACTTGCACTTTATGTGCAAGTGACGAATAAAACCTGACTTGGCCAGGCTAACACGCAACAAAAGCCTGTACCTCGGTACACGTGACAATAAACTAAACTAACCCTCATGCCCTTGGGATGTGAGAGGAAAAGCTCTCTTTATGCAGTATAACTGATTCTAGATGCTGTACAGGGAAACTACAGATGCTAGTTTAAACCGAAGATAGACACAAAGTGCTGGAGTAACTTTGTGGGACAGGCAGCATCTGTGGAGAGAAGGAATCTCAGGTCGAGACCCTTCTTCAGACTGTTGCTGGGTTTGGTGTTGAGCTTTAGAGGTTTCATTGTGACTGTTTTTGTCGGTGTCCTGATTTGTGGATGAGAACGTTTGGCATGTCAGGGAATTGCCAGCAGGCTGGATATGTGGATGGTGATCCGTGTGCAGTCGTGCCGCTGGGTGCTGGACACCAGGCTTGTTGGCAGAGCGAGGAACGCCATTGTCATTGTGTGAGGGGCAGGTCTCCTCACATCTGCCTTAACATCCAGCTGCTGCACCACTTGTGTGACCACTGGACAGTCATTGTAAGTGTCGCCGTTTAGACAGTGGGAGCCTCTGTCGGGGCCACACTGACACTCAAGGGGCCCCAGCCTGCAAACGTAAGCTAGTAGTATTTGTGGAGGAAGGAACTGCAGATGCTGGTTTACACCAAGGACAGACACAAAATGCTGGAGTAACTCAGCCAATTAGGAGAGAAGGAATAATTGATGGTTCAGGTCGAGACCCTTCATCAGTCTAGAGATAAGGAAGGGTAAGGTGTGAAAACGAGAGAGCACCGGAGAGCAGGAGGAATCATAGAGGGACGAGCAACGAGAGAGAGTGTTGCAGCATTCTCTCCCCCCCTCCCCCCCTCTCCCTCTCCCCCTCTCCCCCTCCCCCTCCCCCTCCCCCCTCCCCCTCCCCCTCTCCCCCTCCCCTCCCCCTCTCCCCCTCCCCCTCCCCCTCTCTCCCCCTCCCCCCTCTCCCCCCTCCCCCCCTCCCCCTCCCCCCTCTCCCCCTCTCCCCCCCTCTCCTCCTCTCCCCCTCCCCCCTCTCCCCCTCACCCCCTCTCCCCCCTCCCCCCCTCTCCCCTCTCCCCCCCTCTCCCCACCCCTCCCCCCTCCCCCCCTCCCCCCCTCTCCCCCTCTCCCCCTCTTCTCTCCCCCCCTCCCCCCCTCCCCCCTCCCCCCCTCTCCCCCTCCCCCCCCTCTCTCCCCCTCCTCCCCTCCCCCCTCTCCCCCTCTCCCCCCCTCTCCCCCCCCCCTCTCCCCCCTCTCCCCCCTCTCCCCTCTCTCCCCCTCTCCCCCTCTCCCCTCTCCCCCCTCGCCCCCTCTCCCCCTCCCCCTCTCCCCCCTCCCCCCTCTCCCCTCTCCCCCTCTCCCCCCCCTCTCCCCCCTCTCCCCCCTCTCCCCCCCCCTCCCCCCTCATCCCCCCTCTCCCCTCCCCCTCTCCCCCTCCCCGCCCTCCCCCCTCTCCCCCACTCTCCCCCTCTCCCCCTCTCCCCCTCTCCCCTCTCTCCCCCCTCCCCTTCCCCCCTCTCCCCCTCCCCCCTCTCCCCCTCTCCCCCTCCCCCCTCTCTTCCCCCTTCCCCCTCTCCCCCTCACCTCTCCCCCCTCCCCCCCTCCCCCCGCTCCCCCCCTCTCCCCCTCTCCCCCTCTCCCCCTCCCCTCCCCCTCTCCCCCTCTCCCCCTCTCCCCCTCTCCCCCTCTCCCCCTCTCCCCCCTCTCCCCCCCTCTCTCCCCCTCTCACCTCCCCCTCCGCCCCTCTCCCCCCTCTCCACCCTCTCCCCCCTCTCCCCCTCTCCCCCTCTCCCTCCCCCCCCGCTCTCCCCCTCTCCCCCTCTCCCCCCTCTCCCCTCTCCCCCCCTCTCCCCCTCTCCCCCTCCTCCCCTCCCCCCCCCCTCTCCCCTCTCCCCCCTCCCCCTCCCCCTCTCCCCCTCTCCCCCCTCTCCCCTCTCCCCTCTCTCCACTCTCCCCCCCGCTCCCCCTCCCCCCCGCGCGCCCCCTCTCCCCCTCTCTCTCCCCCTCTCTCTGAAAACCTCTTCAGATTCGGCTTGGATCTGAAGAAGGGTCGTGACCTGAAACGTCACCTCTCCATGTTCTCCACAGATGCTGCCTGACCCGCTGAGTTACTCCAGCTTTTTGTGTCTATCTTGCTTTATATGACGACACAGATCTGGCCATGATAACTGTCCCGACCCTGCAGAACCAACGCGTTTCCAGCAGAGTGCACATTACTGACTGATATCTGCCTGAACTCTGGACCACATGTACCGGAACAGCCGGGAACAAAGGAAACACCATGTTCCTCCCTTGTTTGTGTAAATGTGACTCATATTTGACAAAATGAGCATACATCCACAGGTCAGAATCACAGCAAAAAAATCGTACACTTTGCTGGAGAGTTGAATTGTATCTTCAGATGAGGATTAAAGAAGATTTGTCACAAATTCTACACCGTGTGAAAAAATCTGAGTTTTCACAAACGGCAGCACTGGAAATGGGGCGTTTGTTTCCCTGGTTCTTGGCAGTGATTTGTTTTTCATTTGGGTGGGTAATTAAGGGCAGGAGTGAGTGAGGTGCAGCGACGAGCTGCCTTTCCTCGCTCTCCCCTGACGGATGCAGTTGTACACTGCCCTCGGGAATGTGGGGAGGGGAGGGGACGGCAGCCTTTAACCAGGAGCCTGCGGTGAGAGAGGGCTAGCTGGATGTGACTGAGGAGAGTGTCAGCCTGACCCCACCTGGTACACTACGGTACGCTTGCTACATGTAGGAGGTTTCCTCAATCCTTACCGGCAGCACAGCTGGAGTTGCTGCCTCACTCAGTCACAGCGCCTGAGACCCGCTTTGTCAACCTTCATGGTCACTTTCCCATACCTAACAATTATCTGTTCCACATTTTCCTTGACCTCGTCCCCTTTCATGTCTCGTTTTCACACCTCACCCTTCCATATCTCTGTCTCCCTCTCCCCTGACTCTCAGTCTGAAGAGGGGTCTCGACCCGAGACGTCAGCCATTCCTTCACTCCAGAGATGCTGCCTGTCCCGCTGAGTTACTCCAGCACTTTGTCTATTTCCCACCCTGACCTCAGGTGTGTCACAAAGTGGCCTGGGTTGGGCACCATCTTGCAAGCTGGTCCATACATCCGTGCTGTAGTCGGGTGCTTGTTAGCCGGGAGGTCCTGGGGAGAAGACCTCAGAGCGATCACGGGTCTAATAAATACTAATATGAGTTTGTAACATAGTAGCTCAAGGTGCGTAAGTAACAACACAATTCCAAAGTATGGGGCTCTTCAGTGACTAGATATCGTAACTCAGCATACAGTGCTGCCTCACAGCGCCAGAGACCCGGGTTCAATCCTGACGAAGGCATCTGTCTGTGCGGAGTTTGCACGTTCTCCCTGTGACCACGTGGGTTTTCTCCAGGTGCTCCGATTTCCTCCCACACTCCAAAGACGTGCAGGTTTGCAACTTGTGGGGGAAGAACCTGTAGATGCTGGTTTATACCGAAAATAGACACAAAACACTGGAGTAACTCAGCGGATCAGGCAGCATCTCTGGAGGGAAGGAATGGGTGACATTTTGGGTCGAGAGCCTTCTTCAGACTGAGACATGCCTCTCATTTCCCTTTCCCCCGACTCTCAGCCTGAAGAAGGGTTTCGGCCCGAAACGTTACCTATTTCCTTCGCTCTGTAGATGCTGCTGCACCCGCTGAGTTTCTCCAGCAATCTTTGTCCTCCAGAGATGCTGCCTGACCAGCTGAAATATAAAATGTAGTCTGGGTACTGGGCCAGTACTTTGAGACTATAAAGACACGGGAGCAGAATTAGGCCATTCGGCCCATCGGGTGTGTACTTTGTGTGTGTGTTATGCCTGCTCTGTTTCAGAGCTGTGTGTATGGAGGTCGTGGCCTGGGTTTGGGTTGGTGTTGACTAACTTGTCCTTTGCTTGTTGTCAGCATTGCTCACCTCGTGGAGCGAGGATCTGCGTAGACTTCTCCTCCTCCACCACCAAGGGAACCGCTCCAACAGCTCGGCCGTTAAGCTGCCAGGGCCTCCCTCCATGAACTCCATGAAGCCTTCACTTCCGCCCACTGCACACAGGTACGTCCGCCGTCAGGTAACACACGAGGAGCGTTTGTCGGCGCTGGGCCGGTACTCACTGCTATTAGGAGGATGAGGGGTTGACCTCATTAAAACTTACTGAATAGTGAAAGGCTTGGATAGAGTGGATGTGGAGAGGATGCTTCCACTAGTTGGAGAGTCTAGGACTAGAGGGCATGGACTCAGAATAAAAGGATGTATCTTTAGAAAGGAGATGAGGAAGAATTTATTTCACCAGAGGGTGGTGAATATGTGAGATTCATTACCATAGAAGGCTGTGGAGGCCGCCATTGGGAATAGTTAAAGTGGAGAAATTGTTGATTAGTTCGGGTGTCAGGGGTTAGACAATAGACAAAGGTGCTGGAGAAGGCCATTCGGCCCTTCGAGCCAGCACCGTGGTTATGGGGAGAAGGCAGGAGATCGGGTAGATGCACAGATTCTCATGCCCAGAGTAGGGGAATCGAGGACCAGAGGACATAGGTTTAAGGTGAAGGGGAAAATATTTAATAGGAATCCGAGGGGTAACTTTTTCACACAGAGGGTGGTGGGTGTATGGAACAAGCTGCCAGAGGAGGTAGTTGAGGCTGGGACTATCCCAACATTTAAGAAACAGTTAGACAGGTACATGGATAGGACAGGTTTGCAGGGATATGGACCAAGCACAGGCAGGTGGGGCTAGTATAGCTGGGACATGTTGGCCGGTGTGGGCAAGTTGGGCCGGAGGGCCTGTTTCCACACTGTATCACTCTGACTCTGTAAAGCTTGGAAGATGTCTGTCAACTCTTGCTGCAGTATTATGATGACATGGATTTATCTGTTTCGCCGGTCGGTGGGATTTGCAACAGGCAGGAAGGCTTGGGGAGGGAGGAACGTTTGTGAGGAGGATGCAGGAATGGTCGTGGTTTATGTGTGACGTTTGCGTCTGCATCGCGTAGCGGCACGTTTGAAAAAATGACCCGTTGTTAATTTGTTTTCCGACCACGTGACGTGCGCGTTTATTTATCTACAAAAAATGCACCGAGTCTTGGTGTTTATGCAATCAGAGGATTTATTAAAGAGGCCACTTAACCCGAGACGTCACCCATTCCTTCTGTCCAGAGATGCTGCCTGTCCCGCTGAGTTACTCCAGAATTTTGTATCTATCTTCAGAATCAAGTTTTATATCATGTTTTGTAAAAATCGTAACATTTCAAAAATGATGTGGAAGTGTTAGATATTTGTTGCTGTGAGTGTTTCTGCCTTTTAATGTATCTCCGCTGCTCAAACTGTTTCACTTTGAAACCATTTATTGAGCAGTGATCTCTGGGTGAGGCAGCATCTATGGAGCGAAGCAATAGGTGACGTTTCGGGTCGAGACCCTTCCTCAGACTTATGTGGGGGTGGGGGGGCGGGAAGAAGAAAGGAAGAGGCGGAGACAGTAGGCTGTGTGGGAGCTGGGAAGGGGAGGGGGAATGAGGGAGAAAGCAAGGACTACCTGAAATTGGAGAAGTCAATGTTCACACCGCTGGGGTGTAAACTACCCAAGCGAAATATGAGGTGCTGCTCTGTCTCGGTCTCCTCCGTCGCCAGAGGGAGGCTAAACGCCAATTGGAGAAACAGCATCTCATATTTTGCTTGGGCAGCTTGCCCGAGTTACTCCAGCACCTTGTGTCTCTCAGATTATTCCCTTATCATGTATCTGTACACGGTAAATGGATCGGGTGTAACCATGTGATTGTCTTTCCGCTGACTGGTTAGCACGCAACAAAAGCTTTTCACTGTACCTCGGTACACGTGACAATAAACTCAACTGAACTGAAGATAGACTAAGGGAATTGTGCTGGAGTTTGATAATCCCACCTGCTGCTAGACGTAAGCACATTGTTTTTCTGTCTCGAGTTGCAAGACAGAGAGAGGCTTTGCTCGCACACTGACAGCTGCTGTCTTTTCCATTCCTTCCCCAGTGACGGCTCATTCACATACAATGATTCTGTTCCTTGGCAACAGAGCACCACGCAGCCTCCAGCCTCGCTTTCTGTGGTAACGACAGTATGGGGAGTCAATAACACCTCACAGAGTCAGGTAAAACTCACTCCCTTTCTGGGCTTGCCTGGATATTTATTCACTATTCCCTTGCAGCCTGCGCTACTGTCCCACCGCACGCTGACCACCCCGACGCTCAGAGTCGTATCGGCAGTGCAGTGACGGGGGGGGAGAGCTGAGAGCAGTCGCGAGCTGTCGCCTCTCCTCTCCTCGCTCCCACCGTCCTGCTCCAACTCTGCCCTCTGTGAAGACCAGACTCTTCAGTTGTGAAAGTGAGCGTCACTCATGTGGTGGCCAGTTGACGACCCACTCTTGATCAGTTCGGGTGTCAGGGGTTATGGGGAGAAGGCACGAGAATAGGGTTGGGAGGGAGAGATAGATCAGCCATGATTGAATGGTGGAGTAGACTTGATGGGCCGAATGGCCTAATTTCTACTCCTATTCCTCATGAACTTATGACCAGAAATAGGATTAGACCTTGTCAGGAGGTGGCAGTTTCATCTCTCCCACCTCGTTGATCAGCGAACCTACCAACAAGCATGTTACATGGCAGGCCAGACATTTACAATATCCACTTCACAAACCACACAGGCAGTGATCTCTGGGAAACGCCAGCTAGTGAGTAACTAGGCGTGGGATCAAACCGATTGCAGAGTTGACTGTGTGGGGTGGAGTGGGATCAAAGAGATTGCAGACGAAATGTGTAGGAAGGACCTGCAGATGCTGGTTTAAACCGGATAGACACAAAATGCTGGAGTAACTCAATGGGACGGGCAGCATCTCTGGAGAGAAGGAATGGGTGACGTTTTGGGTCGTCTATTCTTAATGTTTGACAGCAACAGCTCAGTGGAAAAGGAGGTGGGCGGAACTATGACTGAAGGCTAACGATGGCACAGTTGTAGGAAATGGCCTTGGCTCAGGAGGCCCGCAGTAGAACACGTTTAGAGATACAGCACAACAAAGGAAGTGCATCATTGGGGAAGTGGAAATGAAGGAAATAGCAGCAGCATTGAATGTTTTACATCTGTCACCACGTTAGACAATACAAAAGATCCCATAACAAGTTGGAAATCACAGACAAAACACAGGTAGGAATGTAAAGCAAGCCCATCCAATGAAGGGAGTGAATTGGACCAGTGTTTGGGATGAAGAGCTAATGGAGAGTCAGGTCTTGATGCATTTGGCTGGAGAGATGCGGATGTGATCTTTGTGATCTCCCCAAATGCCCTGATTCTGGTCGGGTCCCAATTGTTGGGAAGGGCTGGAGACAGGAGCGAACCACAGGCCACTTCAGATTGGAAAATTAGTAAAGAAATGGCAACAAAACACTGACAAAATAGTGTAGGAAGGAACTGTAGATGCTGCTTTATGCCAAAGATTGACACAAAGCTGGGGTAACTCAGCGGGACAGGCAGCATCTCTGGAGAGAAGGAATGGGTGACATTTCGGGTCGAGACCCTCTACAGACTGAGAATGAGGGGAGAGGGAAATGGGAGATATAGAACAAATAATGAAAGATATGCAAAAGAGTAACGATGATAAAGGGAAGAGCTGCAGGCGAGGTGGGGAGCAGAGGGTTGAGCAAGGGTCAAGGTGCAGTGACAAACTAACTGGAGAGGTGGCAAAGATATCAGTGTTGGGACATCAGCTGTTTAGCCTGTATGAATCATCCAGATAAAATAACTAACTATATTGTGTCTAAATGAACTGTGATACAAGGAAAAGCAGGAAAGAAGGTTGTGGGGAAACTCAGTCTGCAAAGAGGTGTAAGCAGATGCAGGATAATGTAGGGAAAGTTAGCACTTCACTTTGATGTGAAGAATAGCAAACCGGAATATTAAATGTCGTGAGATTACTGTATCTTGGAGATCTTGTACTGAGAAACTACGTTGTGTGAAATGTGAGTGTGCTGATGTACTGAGGTACTGGAGGCAGGAACGGGGTACTGATTGGGAATGATCTGCCATGATCACAGTGAATGGCAGTGCTGGCTGGAAAGGGCCGAATGGCCTACTCCTGCACCTATTGTCTATTGTGTACAATTCTGAAAGCTCAAATCAAAAGCAAGTGGCCACTTGTGTTAAACCTCTGCTGCCCCTGCCACAGGTCCTAGGGTCTCCTATGCCTCCGGGCGGGAACTCCAGTGGGAATCACATGACGTCCGGGATACCCGGGAACGGTCCAGGAATGAACTCTCCGCCGTTCATGGGACAGCAGGCGTTCCCAGCCACAGAGACGGCCTCGAGCAAGGCATACATGCAGCAGAGTGTGTACGGGAGACCCAACTACCCTGCCGGAGCAGCGTATGGAGGAAGGTAACCATGCCCAGTAATAAACCAGATGGTGAATGATAACTCAGCCACACTCTTAGCTTTAAACCAGCATCCGCAGTTCCTACATACACGCCAACTTTCTCATCCACTCTTCCCATTAATGCTCTCTCTTTCTCTGCTTTTAGTTACTCTGCTGGCCCAAATAGTTCGGGTGGGATGGGAATCCCATCGCATTCCCGGCCTCCCACGCACTTCACGCAGCCCGCTGCTGCTGCTGCTGCTGCCGCCGTTGCTGCCGCCGCAGCCACCGCAACCGCGACTGCCACCGCCACTGTGGCAGCACTGCA
Organism: Okamejei kenojei; assembly: GCA_035221665.1. Taxonomy (NCBI): domain Eukaryota; kingdom Metazoa; phylum Chordata; class Chondrichthyes; order Rajiformes; family Rajidae; genus Okamejei; species Okamejei kenojei. The sequence continues at coordinate 18,881,389 of CM069168.1, forward strand.
GGAGAAGCAGAACCAGGAGATGAGCCAGTATGGACCGGTAAGCCATGGACAGTACCCTGCCTGACCTGGAGGGAGGGGGAGAGACAAAACAAAATAAAAAATCCAATGTTGGAATAGTGAGATACACAACAGTCGCTGGAACTCTGAAACCGAGTAGAATGTTTGAGATAGCCAGCAGATCTGGCAGTATTTAAGGAGAGAATAACATCAGGAGTGCACTGGTGACTGGTGACTGGCCAGTTCTATCAGAAACAGGAAAGGCTGGTTATCTGAATTGTTCAATTCAGTATTGAATAGTGAATGGCTCGGGTAGAGTGGATGTGGAGCGGATGTTTCCACCAGTGGGAGAGTCTAGGACCAGAGGGCACAGCCTCAGAATGAAAGGATGTACCTTTAGGAAGGAGATGAGGAGGAATTTCTTTAGTCAGAGGGTGGTGAATCTGTGGAAACACTTGGGTCTCCTTAGGATGTCTCCCATCTCACCTTAAACCCGTGCCCACCAGTCTGATGAAGGGTCTCGACCCGAAACGTCACCCGTTCTTTCTTTCCAGAGATGTTGCATTTTGTGTCTATGTTCAGTGTAAACCAGCATCTGCAGTTCCATCCTACACAGGTCAGGGCTGCTCTCGAGTTGGTGATAGGATGGTTCAGTTGTCTGATAACATCTGGGGAAAATCTCAAATCAAGGACCTTTGCTCAGTCTGACATCCAGTCGCGTACATGAACGGTTATGGACAAAGAGACTCATTAACTGGCTGGGAATATCCTACTTGTTATTCACACATTCAGCAAAACACTTGTCTGATGTTTAATTTGATTTTTGTTTCAGCTAAGTGCAGCGCAGTCTTATAATAGCCAATACCTGAATCACTCTGGTCCCCGGGGCTCACCGCAGATGTCCACAGGGATGACCGCAGGAGGCATGGCCGCAACCATGGGCCCATCGAGTATCCCACACATGTCCATGAGCCACTCCAGGTCTCCTGGTATCAACTCTATGTTCTGTGCCCAAAGCCAGCGAATTCCTCAGCCTGGGTACGGAGCTTCCCGAAGCACACAGCAGATGCCTGGGCAAGGAGTCAAGAGGCCGTACATCAGTGAGGTAACGGGCTCGTTCATGCAGCTGTCCTGACCATTGTTCCTGCACGCCCTGCTCTGGGTAAGGGCAATAACTGCTCACATGAAAGACATCCAGGGCTGGGGGTGTGCTGCCCACACTCAGCTGGAGTTCCAGAGGCATTGTTCCATCTCCCAGCTCCTTGCAAGTCCCAAATGCCGAAAGAAGTTGTGCTCTCGTAAGAATGTGATTTATCAAAGTGTTTATATTTGAGGGAAGGCGCCAAGGTTAGGGCCAGGTGTTCCGAATGGGACTCATTGCCTTGGATCTTGTTGCAGGAAGGTCTCTTGACATGCTGCTGGTTTATCTACATGAATTCCATGCACATGCATTTGATTCAAAATCTCAATTTATTGGGCAGTAATTTGTGAATTCAGAAAGGGGAAATTATCCAAATGGCTTGTGTACCAAAAAGGTTAAAGGTTATGTCCAGAGTCGTGGCTGATATGTGGAGGATGTAATGAAATGTAAAATAGTGAGGAGCGGCCAGGCTAGTTGCTAGCTGGATGTTAAACAGACCTGGTTTATAACTAGGTGTGTAACAGGACTGACTAATACTGGACGATACTCAGATACAACATGTACCTGAGCCACAGAAAGACTTGTACGCATCTGCCTAACAAAAACATGTTATGTAAATTCTTGGTTCTAGTTGAAATATTAAAAAAAAAAATTAATGACAATGAACTGAATCTTTTACTTATTGTTAGACCATCATGAATGTGCAACATGTTTTGTATTTTAAAAGTTTTTTTACACAGAGCAATTGTTTTGATGAGAGGCCGGGCAAAGTGACTGAGGCGGTTGTGTTCTGTGCCCTTAGCAAAGCTATCCTGGTCAACAGTACGGGCCGAGCAGCCAGTACCCCAGCCAACCCGGCCAGTACCCACCCTCCAACCCCCAGCGTTCCATTCCGTCTCCCAACTACCCAGCACACAGGATGCCAAGCCAGCAAAGCAGCGGGCAGTACCCAGTGCCCCCAGCAGCCATGAGCCAGTACTACAAGGTAGGAACGGAATGTGGACATTCCCAACTTCTCCTTCAAAATGTGCTTTATTCTCTTGCTGCATTAGCCGAGATGCAAGAGGCAATTACAATGCAAGAGATTGATCTGCAGTAACGCAGCAGTCTGGTGCGGCAGGGTGGAGCAGTGGGGAAAGTGTTTCTCTTGAGATCCCTCTTCAATCTCTCCATTCTCACCTTCACGTTTTAGAACCTTCAGCCTCAATGTAAACTCTCTTTCCCTCTGTGCGCCTGCTGAGTCTTCTCAGTTTTCTGTCTTTAGGGTCACCACACGAGGGGTATGTGGGCATATGTACGAGGGGTATTTAGGGCATATGTACGAGGGGTATGTGGGCATATGTACGAGGGGTATGTGGGCATATGTACGAGGGGTATGTGGGCATATGTACAAGGGGTATGTGGGCATATGTACAAGGGGTATGTGGGCATATGTACATATGTACGAGGGGTATGTGGGCATATGTACGAGGGGTATGTGGGCATATGTACAAGGGGTATGTGGGCATATGTACAAGGGGTATGTGGGCATATGTAGGAGGGGTATTTAGGGCATATGTACGAGGGGTATTGTTAGGGCATATGTTATGAGGGTATGTGGGCATATGTAGGAGGGGTATTTAAGGGCATATGTACGAGGGGTATGTGGGCAATATGAGGGGTATTTAGGGCATATGTACGAGGGGTATGTGGGCATATGTATGAGGGGTATGTGGGCATATGTATGAGGGGTATGTGGGCATATGTATGAGGGGTATGTGGGCATATGTACGAGGGGTATGTGGGTATGTGGGGTATGTGGGCATATGTAGAGGGGTATGTGGGCATATGTAGGGGGTATGTGGGCATATGTATGAGGGGTATTTAGGTACGGGGGGTATGTGGGCATATGTACGAGGGGTATGTTATGGCAAATAGAGGGGTATGTGGGCATATGTATGAGGGGTATGTGGGCATATGTACGAGGGGTATGTGGGCATATGTACGAGGGGTATTTAGGGCATATGTACGAGGGGTATGTGGGGATGTAGAGAGGTCCCGAGACTTTTGCATTCAAGGTTAGGAAGAGACGTGGAAGGTTTTGGCTTTGTCCACCAGCATCATCGGGGCCAGAATGTAGCCACGCTCGCTGCAGAGGTGATGGGATCAGCACCTTCCCAGCTGTTAGTGCCCATCATTTTGGACAGGAATGATGAGCAAGAGGGTGAGCTTCAGACATTAAATCACCACGCACAACAAAAGCTTTTCACTGTACCTCGATACACGCGATAATAAACACAAGCGTAAACGTCTTTACATTTGCCCAAGTGATTCCGACCCTGGATGGGCTCTGGACAACACTTTTTCAGCAGCTAAACAGATAATAAGGTCATAAGCTCCTAAGTCGTAGGAGTAGAATTAGGCCATTTGGCCCACCCATTCAATCGTGGCTGATCTCTCTCTCCTAACCCCATTCTTCTGCCTTCACCCCATAACCTCTGACCCCGGTACTAATCAATAACCCCGTGCCACTGGTCAGCTTGACGTTGAGTGAGAGGACTTGTATTGGGATCTCTGCGTTTGTTGATGGCCACATTTGTTGGGGTTTTGTGTTTACAGCCATATGAGAAATATAACGGGCAGAGTAACAGCTTCATGTGCGGCAGCTACAGCCCGGCCAACATTACTGGGGTACGCACTTCTAACTTTCAGCGACGGCCAACAATAAACGGACTGTATACAGTAATCAAGGCTTAGGATTCGCAGGAGTTACATTTTATTTACATCGCACAGATTTTTTGTATAATTTAGGTTTCAAGGAATTGGTGGAATTACTGCAGTAAAATCATACAAAATATGACATATACTTTTACAAGTGAATTAACCAAAAGTAAACATTGCATAATCAGAGCACCATGTGTACACAATTTATCAAAGTGCATAGCTGTCAGTGAACTGCTTACATTCTGAGTTTGACCGTTATATAATCAAACAGCATGGAAGCAGGCCCTTCAGCCATCATGCCCATGCCAGCCAACATGCCCCGTCTACACTAAGGCCCACCTGCCTGCATTGGGTCCACGTCCCTCTAAATCTATCCTACCCATGTACTGGTCTAAATGTTTCTTAAGCATTGTGATAGTCCCTGCTTCATCTACCTCCTCCAGCAGCTCGTTCCACACACCCACCACCCTATATGTATAAAAGGTTGCCCCCTAGGTTCCTATTAAATCTGTCCCCCCCCCCCCCTCACCTTAAACCTATGTCCTCTGGTATACATATCCACTGCATACACACCATGGGATCTGTAGCAAAAACCAGATACACTTTTCATCAGTCTTTTAAAACTGCTGCATGTCCATGATCCCAGAGGGGGTCTTTCCTGCTGACAGTGCCGGCTGTGACGGTGCCTCTAACCTGTCAGCAATTCTCAAACATGGACTGTAGACTTGCTGATCATTATCAGGCTCTGGAGAGCAGAGTGACTGCGCCTAATACTGGCTTTACCTGCAGGAAGGGACTGCAGATGCCAGTTGGCACCAAGATAGACACAAAATGCTGGAGTAACTCAGCGGGTCAGGCAGCATCTCTGGAGAGAAGGAATGGGTGACGTTTCAGGTCTGAAGAAGGGTCTCAAACCGAAACGTCGCCCATTCCTTCTCTCCAGAGGTGCTGCCTGTCCCGAAGGTTACTCCAGCATTTTGTCCATGACTTGCTCTGTCTACATAGTTTACAGTAAGAGACACTCAGACAGGGTACTTGATTATATTTATGTATTATCTGATCTGTTTGGATAGTGTGGAAAGAAAGCTTTTCACTGTACCTTGGCTACATGTGGCAACAATAGACCAAAACGCGGGCCAGGTATGTGACCCACAAGCAATTAACTTTTTTTTGAAGTATAAAAACTTTTTATTGAGAAATTGGAGAAACCCTTGTTGGGGGAGCAGAGGCAGAGGAATGGTGTTTGAGGACGACATGAGAGAGGAAAGGGACTTTGGGACATTGTTGCCTCTGCTGGAGGGGGTTTGGAGGAGCATGGTTGCCAGCAGATGCTGATGACTGAGGTCACTGGGCCTCTAGAAGGGTTTATGCAGTGTGAATATTATGCTGCATATTTAAACCATATTTATTTTGCAGCCTTCAAGATCTATGCCCGGTTACCCCAGCTCCCCCATCTCAGGCAACCCAACTCCCCCCATGACTCCAGGAAGCAGCATTCCTCCTTACATGTCGCCAACCCAAGATGTCAAATCACCCTTTCTACCCGACATCAAGCCCAACCTGAACAGTCTCCCGCCTCCCCCCGCATGTGAGTACCGGCTCTATCTTACAGTCACGCACTAACATGGGTACAACTGGACCAAGCCTAGCACGGCAACTGTAAGAAGATTGGTGATTAGGCTTAACTCGAGTAAATAGCCAGAGTAAACAAGAGTGTGGCACGGAGTCGCTGCCTCGCAGCGCCAGAGACCCGGGTTTGACCCGACTACGGGCGCTGTCTGTACGGAGTTTGTACCTCCTCCCCGTGACCGAGTGAGTTTTCCCCGGGTGCTCCAGTTTCCTCCCACACTCCAAAGATATGCAAGTTTGTAGGTTAATTGGCTTGGTATAAGTGTAAATTATCCCTAATGTGCGTCAGATAGTTCTAATGTGCGGGGATCGCTGGCCGGTGCGGACTGGGTGGGCCGAAGGGCCTGTTTCTGCGCCGTATCTCTAAACTGAACTAAAACTAAACTAAGGGAAGTAGTGATGGTAGAAGTCGCCTTAGTTTTAGAAATGGAGAAAGCAGAGGCTTTTGCTCTTGTTGGAGGAGGCGCAGGTGCAAGATGTTTGAAGACAGTTCTCCATGAAAGCTGCCCGAGCCATCCCTACCTCTGGAATAATATCGGAGGAGGCGGACGAGGTTGGAAAGCGGTCTTGGACCTCTGATGAATGAAGCTGCCATGTAGTGAGCACTGTGCTTATTTCCCTTTGGATAATGTGAGCAGTACCAGGAGGAACAGCTTGACATGGTGGGGATACACACAAAAAGCTGGAGTAACTCAGCGGGACAGGCAGCATCTCTGGAGAGAAGGAATGGGCGAGACACTTCCTCAGACTGAAGAAGGGTCTCGACCCGAAAAGTCACTCCTTCCTTCTCCAGAGATGCAGCCCGTCCCGCTGAGTTATTCCAGCTTGGGTTTAAAGCAGCATCTGCAGTTCCTTCCTACACATTGAGGTGATCGGGGTCTTGTTGGAATCAAACACTTTGAAGACACAATAATAGGTGTCATTTAACACCATGAATTTTGATGTGAAAACGTAACGATATTGGAAAGAGAAACATCACGCTGCAACGTTTGTGTTGATTTCAGCAAACCCGGCAGATGAGCTGCGGCTGACGTTCCCGGTGCGTGACGGTGTGGTGCTGGAACCCTTCCGCCTGGAGCACAACCTGGCTGTCAGCAACCACGTCTTCCACCTCCGCCACTCCGTGCACCAGACGCTGATGTGGAGGTGAGTCATGTCAAGTCAATTTTATTTCTATAGCACATCTAAAAACAACTCTCATTGACCAAAGTGCTTTACATCAGTGCGGGTACTAACGTGCTACATACAGTGGTACATAGATCAACAATACATACATAGATACATATATACAGCGCTCCCGCAGAGGACCTCCAGAAAGGCTTGAGAGTAGAAATGTTTTAGACTAGACTTAAAAGAGTCGATGGAGGGGGCAGTTCTGATGGGAAGAGGGATGCTGTTCCACAGCAAAAGCGCGGTCGCCCCAGAGTCCGTGCCTGGACCACGGGATGGACAGTAGCCCCAAGACGGCCGATCTGAGGGACCTGGAGGTGGTGAGGTGGATAAGCAGATTTTTGATGTGGGTGGGGGGAGCGCCCGCTAAGGGCTTTGTAGACACAAAGGAGGAGCTTGAGATTGATTTGGACAACAACGGTGGCCATTCAAATACGTTCCTTTAGGAAGGAGATGAGGAGGAATTTCTTTGGTCAGAGGGCGGTGAATCTGTGGAATTCCTTACCGCAGACGGCTGTGGAGGCCACAAGTCAGTGGATATATTTAAGGCCGAGATAGATGAATTCTTGATTAGTACGGGTGTCAGAGGTTATGGGGAGCATGGGGTTATGAGGGAGAGATGGAGCAGCCATGATTGGGTGGCAAAGACCTGATGGGCTGAATGGCCTAATTTTACTCCTCACTCATGATCATCCCACACACTAAATAATAATAATATTACTGGTTGATTATTAATGGAGAAATCAGCCTTTTGCACATTGTTGTTGTGGGGGGGGGGGGGGGCAGAAGGAAGATGTTGGTTAGTTTGATAATGTTACATCAGTCATTGGCAAGTACCTCATTTTGAATTTTAAATAAGGTTAATTTTGGACTGACTCAGAGACACTAAACTTCACAAAGGAGCCCCATGGACAGGACAAGGGGAGTAATCGGCGCAGGAATGTACACCGCAACTATCCTTGTGGCTGGCGCTACATATGATGCCACAATAGGACTTTATTTATCCCAAGAGGAAAATTGGTAAAACACAACACGATACATGAAACATGAAATTAAAGTGAGAATGGACAGTCCAGGATTGGGGATGTGCAAAGATTGGGGAGGGGTAGGGGTGTCAGTCTACCCCACGACAGAAGGAGGAGGAGTTGTACAGTTTGATAGCCACAGGGAAGAAGGATCTCTGTGGCGTTTGGTACTGCATCACGGTGGAACCAGGCTGCTGCTGAAGGTGCTCCTCAGGTTGCCCAGTGTGTCATGGAGGGGGTGAGCTGTATTGTCCAAGATGCTCCGCAGTTTAAGGAGCATCCTCCCCTCCAAGACCACCTCCCGTGAATCCAACTACACCCCCAGCACTCTGTGAAACGTCACCTATCCATGTTCTCCACAGATGCTGCCTGACCCGCTGAGTTACTCCAGCACTCTGTGAAACGCCACCTCTCCATGTTCTCCACAGATGCTGCCTGACCCGCTGAGTTACTCCAGCACTCTGTGAAACGTCACCTATCCATGTTCTCCACAGATGCTGCCTGACCTGCTGAGTTACTCCAGCACTCTGTGAAACGTCACCTATCCATGTTCTCCACAGATGCTGCCTGACCCGCTGCGTTACTCCAGCACTCTGCGTATCTTGCTCATTGAGACGTTGCAACTCCCGGATGCTACAGTTTGCTGGAATCGCTCGGCCATCATGTTTACGGACTGTCAGTTACAGACTTAAACGTTTAATGGAAGAGATACTGTGGTCTCTTCTTGAACAGCAAATATGAATACACCCTCGGGGAAACTATCACAGTTTCATGCTGTGATATTTCCTCATGCTGAATTCACTGTATTTCACGTCAAATCAAAAGTCATATATAACCACATTTGCAATCTCCAATGGCTAGTTAATTTCTGTGAAAGGAACCCAAACAGACCAGCTGTACGTTGTACTCATGAAATGAATTTCCCAAGGTGATTTCTGATTAATCTTCATCACAAGGCGATTGGCTGGTCCTCCCTTTGCAGGGGAGAAATAAAGCCATTCTTTATCGTGTTATGTAACTTTATCTTGCACAGCAGTGTTCCCCCTATCAAAGCGTGCGTAGAAGGCAGTGAGCTCCCTCAGGGAGTGATGCTTCACTGCCTCCTGACTTTGCCTTGTAGGCGGTGGCATTCAAGCCCTGCCACAGGGCTGAGCATCCGTCTCATCCTCCAGCTTGGAGCAACTGTCCCTTTTGGCCTTTTTGACGGCCTTGTAAAGGTCGTATCTGGACTTCTTATAGATCTCTGCGTCACCAGACCTGGTCTTCAGAAGAATGTGGATCTCAAGGTTCATCCAAGGAAACGCTCAGAAGGATTTTGTGGAACACAGTCCTCTACACATTTCCTTATGAAGTCTGTAAGGACTGTGACATCTTCATTCAGGTCCGTTGCAGAGTCCTTGAACATTGCCCAGTTCACAGACTCCAAGGAATCATGTAATTGTTCCTCTGCCTCCCCCGACCAGCTCTGTGCAGTCCTCACCTCTGGTGGTGCGCTCTTCATATCTCCCCTCCATTGCCTCCAACATTATTTGTGGAGTTCCCTGCCACAGAGGGAGGGCAGTGGAGGCCAAGTCACTGGATGGATTTAAGAGAGAGTTAGATAGAGCTCTAGGGGCTGGTTGAATCAAGGGATATGGGGAGAAGGCAGGCACGGGTTATTGATAGCGGACGATCAGCCATGATCACAATGAATGGCGGTGCTGGCTCGAAGGGCTGAATGGCCTCCTCCTGCACCTATTTTCTATGTTCCACAGTGCAACATGTTTTAAATATATTGCTTTCTGTGTGCAAGGCCATTCCAAATATTGATGGCACTGTGCAGATGGTGTGGGTTATGAGAGGTTTACGCCAACATTACCAGGAGGAGGTGGGCAACATTGGTGAGGCAGTGTTTCACAGCCAGTGAAGTGAAGCCCGGCTTTGATCTCATTACTGCACTGAATTTTCTTCTGGTTTGAGTTGGGGCTGTTTCCTGCTGCATTGCAGTCCTGGTGATGTGCTCATTACACAAGCAAGGGCTAAGCAATGAATTAGCTGCATAATCAAAGATGACACGGAGGTAGATCTCCGGGTGTGGGAGTTGATGCCATTTTCTATATTTCTGGCATACCGCAGCAACGAGCCAGTCATCCACGAGCTCTTTCTGCAAAACTGCACACTAGTTTGACACTAACAAGACAGAAACTGAATGTATTAAAATCTCTATGTTTGAATTACGAATCGCAGATGAATTCACTTGCAAACTCCTACCGTTTACTGCTGCCAACACATCCAGGAATATCTTCAGTGCTCTCGTGTTTATTTGTGCCAATTCTTTTCTCCCCGTCCTTCAAGAAGTTAACATAATAGTTTAGACTCTCAGCTGAGGACCATTCTTAATTAGGTTCTTTATTTGGAAGTCTAGAATATTTATGTGTGGGAAGGAACTGCAGATGCAGGTTTAAATCAATTCTACATCACAGTCTATATCTCCCTTTCCCCCTACTCTAGTCTGTAGAAGGGTCTCGACCCGAAACATCACCTATTCCTTCTCTCCAGAGATGCTGCCTGACCCGCAGAGTTACCCCAGCACTCTGTGAAACGTCACCTATCCATGTTCTCCACAGATGCTGCCTGACCCGCTGAGTTACTCCAGCACTCTGTGAAACGTCACCTATCCATGTTCTCCACAGATGCTGCCTGACCCGCTGAGTTACTCCAGCATTCTGTGTCTATCTTCAAGATATAGGTGCTGCTGGATCTAGTGTGGGTGTGTGGGAAGGTACTGGGCCATACTTGTTTTTAACACATGGAATGCTTGATGCTGACATCAGGAAGTTGGAATGAAAAATGCACTATTCCTTGTACGGGCACCTGTATATAGCTGGATGGGCAATTCACAAGTACAGGTTTTTTTAAGTAAAACAATAATGACTCTAAATAGAAATAAGAGATGATTACATATAGAGTGTGTTCATTTGCTTATCTCTCTGTTTTCAGAATGAAACTATCCATTTAAGAGATGTGTTATAAAACAAACTTGTTCAAATATTTCCTTCAGGCCAGACCTGGAGCTTCAGTTCAAGTGTTACCATCATGAGGACCGACAGATGAACACTAACTGGCCAGCCTCGGTCCAGGTCAGCGTGAACGCCACTCCTCTCTGCATTGAACGAGGTGACAATAAAACCTCCCACAAGCCGCTCTACCTGAAGCACGTGTGTCAGCCTGGGAGGAACACCATCCAGATCACTGTGACCGCCTGCTGCTGTGTGAGTACCAGCATCTCTCTCTCCAACATCTACACCCTGTCCCAGCTTGTGGAGCATATGACTGTCCACCCGTTTGATGCCTCCCATAATGTTAAATACTTTGATCTAGTCTCCCTGCAACTGCCGACATTTTAGAGAAAACAATCCCGGTCTGGCCAACCGCTCCCTGTAGCTAACACCCCCCCATCCAGGCGTCACCCTGGTGAACCCCATCACCCCCTGGCCAACGCCTCCACATCCTGAAATGGGGGCGACCAGAAAGGCACACAATACTCCAAATGCAGCCCGACCAACGTCCTACAAAAGTTGCATCACGGCTTCCTAACTGGCTCAGGCCGGTGAAACCAAGCTCACCGCGCGCCTCCTTTACCATTCTGTCCACGTGTTGCCACGGTCAGGGAGTTAGAGACTTGGACCTCTAGATCCCTCTGTACATCAATGCTGTAGAGGTTATACATGATTATGTAGTTGCTATACATTAATTGTATATTCCTCCCTTGTATTTGTCCTCATGAAGTGCAACACCTCACACTTGCACGGATTAAACTCCATCTGCCGTTCCTTTTTTCTTTTTTTTTCTTTTTTTATTAGAGAAGTAAATACATAATAAAAAACATTTTGTTTGTAGTAGTCATACATTATTAATATTGTTTACATTAACAATTGTATAGCAATTGTACTATATTTTTAAAAAATTATATAGATAGAAAATAATAGAGGGAGAGAAAAGAAACCAAAAAATTAAAAGAGAATGGAATAATCAGCTAATTATACATCATTGGAGATATGCCATCTGCCGTATCTCCGTCCACTTCTGCAGCTGATCTATATCCCTCTGTACACTTTGACAGCCCTGATGACAGTCTGGGACCCCAGCTAACCTTGGTGTCATCCGCAAACGTAATCGATAGAGAGCCAGGCCGGTCTAATTCTGCTCCCAATGCTGCAAGAGGGGAGCTAAACGTGTCTGCCCTGATTTGGTGCTTGGCTGACGTGGAAGTCGCCTCATTTGAACAAGCCAGAAAGGGTTGTGGACAAACTGGGAAATAGTTGTTATTGCATTCAGGAAAATGTTCCACTTTCAATCATGCAGCTCCAAAATAAACTGCAGCGCTAAAATAAACATTTGATTGAATTCAATCCCCATTGAACCAGCTGTAATTCTGTTCTTGTTAACTCATTGACGCTCATTCTGTTTATCTTGCAGTCACATCTATTTGTGCTACAGTTGGTGCACAGGCCGTCAGTGCGGTCAGTGTTACAAGGCCTCCTGAAGAAGAGACTTCTACCTGCAGAGCACTGTATAACTAAAAGTGAGTCAATCTCGGGTCTGTGATCAGTTCTGAAGGGGAAAGCATGTTGTTAAGAATTTTTTTGTTTAGTTTAGAGATACAGCGTGGAAACAGGCCCCTCGGCCTGCCTAGTCCGTGCCGACCAGCGATCCCCGCACACACACTCGGGACAATTTATACTTATACCAAGCCAATTAACCTACCAACCTGCACGTCTTTGGATGTGGGAGGAAATCGAAGATCTCAGAGAAAACCCAGGCAGGTCACGGGGAGAACGTGCAAACTCCGTACAGACAGCGCCCGTAGTCGGGATCGAACCCGGGTCTCTGGCGCTGTGAGGCAGCAGCTCTGCCGCCCAATTTTTCAAGGCCAGAATAATCATCTGCAGGAAATAGCCATTGGCTCCTAAAATCCCCTGATCTCTTTATTCCACGGAACAATGATCCCTAAGATAAGTGGATTTGGTGGGGTTTGGCCACTAAGTTTCCTCTGGTGGGTAGGTGATTGATAGACTCTTGTGGAGCGGGGGGTGAGGGGAGAATGGGATTAGCATCAATCAGGAACTGATGGTTGGGGTGGGCCAACGCGCCTGTTTTAGAGAAATGTGGCTTTTTCACACAGAGAGTTGTGGATCTGTGGAATTCATTGCCTCGGAAGGCAGTGGAGGCTGATTCTCCGGATGCTTTCAAGAGAGAGTTAGATAGAGCTCTTAAAGATAGTGGAGTCAGGGGATATGGGGAGAAGGCAGGAACGGGGTACTGATTGTGGATGATCAGCCATGATCACATTGAATGGTGATGCTGACTCGAAGGGCTGAATGGCCTACTCCTGCACCTATTGTCTGTTGTTTATTGATTATTATTTTAATTATTCTCTCTTCCCTCCAAAAACTACCCTGAACCGGTTTATATTATCCACCCCACTCTCATTTGACAGCAATGTATCTTTAATTTATTTAATTTAATACTTCACATGTTTAAAATTCCTATTGACATCTTCAAACGTACTAATTTTTTAGCTTTCCATTTGAGTACCTTCAGAATTGCTTGGATTACAGTTTTACATTGCCCAGCACAACAGATACATGAAAACATCTGAAGGGTCTTCGTTATCTCTGGAGAAAGGGAATGGGTGACATTTCGGGTCGAGACCCTTCTTCACACTCAGAGTCCGGGGGGGGGAAGGAAACGAGAGATGTAGAGAGATATACAGAATAAATGAATGAAAGATATGCAAAAAGTAACGATGATAAAGGAAATAGGCCATTGTTAGCTGGAAGTAGACAAAAATGCTGGCGAAACTCAGCGGGTGAGGCAGCATCTATGGAGCGAAGGAATAGGTGATGTTTCGGGTCGAGACCCTTCTTCAAATGATCTGAATGTTATTAGATTGTTATTCAGATTGTTAGCAGTGGGCTCGGTGAAAAGGAGTTACAATGAGACTCAACAAGATGGCTGTGAACCTGGTTCGACGGGTGGGGGCGGCAAGGAGAGAGAGGCGATACAAGGGTTACTTGAAGTTAGAGAAATCAATATTCATACCGCTGGGTTGCTTTAGTATTTATCTGGCTGGTGCAGAAAGATATTCTCGTGGGTGGATGTTAAAGATGGGTTCTTTGATGGCTCATTGGCTGCTCACTGCTGTGAAAATGAGTCATTGCCCGGCACATATTTAGCATGAATAGCACCTGCTTGATGCAAGGAAGTACTACAAAACTGCAAGCAACTGACAACTTATATCTGCTGTTATTTATTCTGCACAATCCAAGTAGTTTTAACACTGTTTTTATATTTATTTTCTTCCATGTATCAGTTAAACGGAATTTCAACAGTGGTGCGGTGTCGTCCGGTAACCCGGGACTGAATGGGGAGGACGGTGTGGAGCAAACAGCAATTAAAGTCTCATTAAAATGTCCCATTACGTTCAGACGAATCCAACTTCCGGCTCGAGGTCACGACTGTAAACACATACAGGTCAGTAGAACCTGTTAATTGGACAAAGTGAATTGTAAAATCCAAAACAAAAAAAGAAAGGAGACTACAAAATAAGAGAAAAGGCACAAATCAGGTCTTTGTGACTACCCGGTTTTGATTGACCAGGAGTGCATGTTAGAAACAAAATGGGAGATGGCATTGTTTTTACATGAATCTTGTTTGCTCTCTATGGTTTAATGTTTGGGAAACCAGGTTAAACACACAATGACAGAGAGCTCATGAGTTGTGAGCACTGGGGGCTCTGACCATTAGTCAACTTCAGCCCATATAAATAACCAGAGAATTCGGATCAAGATACAAAGAACTGCAGATGCTGGTTTACAAAGAAACACAGAGTGCTGGAGTAACTCTAGCGGGTCAGGCAGCATCTGTGGCGAACATGGATAAGTGATGTTTCACAGAGTGCTGGAGTAACTCAGCGGGTCAGGCAGCATCTGTGGCGAACATGGATAAGCGACGTTTGGGGTTGAGATCTCCTGACTGATGGGGGTGGGGGGAAGATACATAAAAGGGCCAAAGAGAATTCAGCTGGTTCATTTTCCCAGTCGCACTGCTGGCTATCTTGTTTAACTTAAAAAAATATATCATAAGTAATTGTATTCACAGTTGAATGAGTCATAGAGTGATACTGCGTGGAAACAGGCCCTTCAGCCCAACTTGCCCACACCGGCCAACATGCCCCAGCTACACTAGTCCCACCTGCCTGCGTTTGGTCCATATCCATCTAAACCTGTCCCATCCATGTACCTGTCTAATTGTTTCTTAGGCAATAGTCCCTACCTCAACTACCACCTCTGGCAGCTTGTTCCATACACAGATTTACATCCTTTGTGTAAAAAAGTTAATAAATCTTTCCTCCTTCACCTTAAACCTATATCCTCTCGTTCTCGATTCCCCTACTCAGGGCAAGAGACTCTGTGCGTCTACCCAATCCATTCCTCTCATTTTATACAACTCTATAAGATTACCCCTCATTCTCTGCGCTCCATGGAATAGAGTTCTAGCCTGCTCAACTTCTCCCTGTAGCTTCGACCTTTGAGTCCTGGCTACATCCTCGTAAATCTTCTCTGCAACCTTTCCAATGGTATCTGGATGCAACTAAGTGTCCAGCATGCATGCATCTAACGTGAGTGGCTCCTTAAAACTATCTAACAAGAAATGGCATCTTCTGCAGAATAATTGCTTTCTTCTCGTTAATAGTGCTTTGACCTCGAGTCCTACCTACAGTTGAACTGTGAACGAGGAACATGGCGATGTCCAGTCTGCAAGTGAGTGCAAAGTGTAACCTCTTCACTTATTCTGTGGGAAGATATTGTACAACTGTCGATGCAAAAACATTTACATTTCACAGTTAATTATGTTTCAAAAAGCCGTTCAATAGCCTTCCCTTTTCTGTCTCATTTGGAATTTCTATAGTGCATAACATTTGTGTTGTATGTTAGCTTTGTCCATGACTAATGATACTTAGTGGGACTACCATAGCTGGCCCAGACTTGCCCTTGATATCTGCACACCCCATGGATCATGACATAACAGTGTCTCGGACAAGCCTTATTTTTATTAGCTAGACAAAAGTGCTGGAGAAAGTCAGCGGGTGAGGCAGCATCTATGGAGCGAAGGAAAGAGGCAACGCTTTGGGCTGGAACCATTCTTCAGACAGATCCTATCCATTATTTTTATTAACCTGATGTCAGGGTTGTGAAGGGCTGAATGGCCTACTCCTGCACCTATTGTCTATTGTTTCAGCCATACGGTTTGGCCTAAGATAGACACAAAAAGCTGGAGTGACTCAGCGGGTCGGACAGAAGCTCTGGAGAAAAGCTCTGGTGCTCTGCTGACCTTTTAGGTTGAGACCCTTCTTTAGACTTTGCCTGTTGGCGTAGCGTAGGTACGATGCGCCACTGAATTTAGCGAACCCTATGAAGCAACAGCGGAGGGAAGAATGAACTGCGATTGAGCTTTCACAGATATGGACTCATTGTCCTTCCTCAACACTGATTAGGCCAAAGTGCGCAGCCATGGCCAAGCATGTGGCCCCAGCTACAGGCTGATTGCAGCAAGCCCTTGCACTCACCAACCCATGGAAGCCTGAAGGGGGGAGCATTTTGAGGGCCAGAGACAAGCCTTCTTCATTCATTCATTCATTGGATGCCTGCTTTTATTGACCATCCCTAACTCATCAATCCATGTAGTGAAGGTGTGTAATGACTTGGGAAATAAAGATGTAGCAGGAAGGGGTGAATATTGACCAGTCGGGGTGACACAAGAGATTGCATTGACTGGAATCTTGAGCAAACAGTAACTGTAGGTGGAGCACGAGATATGTTTACTCTGGCAGAACTCAGTGGGTGGAGGCGAGTGAAGAGGTGACTTTCTGGTTTGAGACAAACATCAGTGTAAAGGGTTCTGCCCTGAAATCCACCTACTGCCCATAACCCTCCCCAGCTGCTGCCTGACCTGCCGATTTCTTCCAGCACTTTGTTTTTTTGTTCGAAACAGTGTGTGTTATTTGGGGAGAAACCTGCAGTTGATGAGTTCCTCCCCACAGATGCTGCCTGACTCCCTCAGGTCTTTTTGAAGCTTGTCTTTTGCTCCAGATTCCAGCCTCTTGTGTCTCTTGGTCTTTTCATCTCCTCATGCCAGGCCCCTCATAGCGCACGACTATGATGGGGGTCATATTGGGGGTGGGGGGGGGGGGGGGGGGAGATTGCAACCTTCACGTGGTCCACCCTGTTTCCACTAATGCAACCAACCCGATGTGCACAAACAAGGTTGTGCACGTCAGGTACTGATTGGGGATGATCAGCCATGATCACCTTGAATGGCGGTGCTGGCTCGAAGGGCCAATTGGCCTACTCCTGCACCTATTGTCTATTGTCTAAACAAGATCAAATAGAATAAGTTGACCTACAACTTTAGGCTGTGCACGCCATAGGCAAGAAGAAGCTAGTGGGAAGGCGAGCTTGGAACATGAATCCCAGAGCAGTAAATTAGTTTGATGTTACGAGCTGCACTGCCTTATTAACTTTAGTCTTTATTTCTACAGTAAAGCTGCTCTGTTGGAGGGGCTGGAAGTCGACCAGTATATGTGGGGCATCTTGGCTGCCATTCAAAAGTAAGTAACTATACTACCGTTTTGTTATGGAGGTGTGGATGCCACGACAGCCACAAGGAATAGTAGCTGGAACAGCTCGTATGTCGTCCAATCCTGCGTTCTGCTGTGTGATTCTGGGCATCGTCTACCCTATCCCCACAACGTAACTTTCCTGCACAAGCTCCATGTTGTTTGATTTCCCTAAAGATCAAAAATCTACTTTAAACATACTGAACAATCTTAGTGGCCAACAATTCCAAATGAAGACATTTCTGCTCATCCCACTCCTAGCAATGATTGACTGAATGGAAACGTTTTAAATTTGGGGAAGAATAGGGCAGAATATCAATCCCAGACTTCGACAAACAAGGAAGTCTGATAAAAAGAGAATTTCTGCCTATTTTGATGTAAAAATTGAGCAGACGACAATTCTTTTTCACAATCTGCACTCCAGATTTTTGCACAAAGGCTGTATGGTACGTCGTATTTTTAAGCAATATGAGCAAATGGACATTTACCATGAATAAGTCAGGAATTATGGATTCTATACTCTGGGATTGGAACCGTCAGGATTTTTAATTAGCTAAGCAATGAGTGAAAGGATGTGAAGATTTTATTATGCATTATGAACGCAGGGATACAACAACTCGTGCCGATAATATATTGGAATATCCTAACATAAAAACATAGAAAATAGGTGCGGGAGTAGGCCATTCGGCCCTTCGAGCCTGCACCACCATTCAATATGATCATGGCTGATCATCCAACTCAGTATCCTGTACCTGCCTTCTCTCCATACCCCCTGATCCCTTTAGCCACAAGGGCCACATCTAACTCCCTCTTAAATATAGCCAATGAACTGGCCTCAACTACCTTCTGTGGCAGAGAATTCCAGAGACTCACCACTCTCTGTGTGAAAAATGTTTTTCTCATCTCGGTCCTAACCTTTATCAAAATTCGGCACAAAATCCACATCAGAACAAATGGTCAGAAGCTCGGGCAAAATTGCAGGTTTTAAGGAGCTGCTTAATGGAAGTGAATGGTACGAACACAGCAAGCTGAAAATACTCGAGTAGGAAAATGTTCTGTTTAATTTTGCTAGCACGGAGTTTGAGGAGGTTACGATCGACCCTACGTGCAGCTGGAGGCCGGTACCGGTGAAGTCGGACATCCACTTAAAGGATGACCCTGATGGCCCCGTGGCCAAAAGATGCAAGACAATGAGCCCCAGTCAGATGATCATGCCTAATGTGGTGGACACCATTGCAGCCCTAGGGCCAGGAACATCATATCCGTCAATGCCACCAGGGGGCAATAGTAACAGCGACTACACACACCAGAGTAAGTACATATATCTGCACCTCTCGATCTTCACCGTAACCTTGATCTTGGAAGAATAACTTTATTACTTTGTAATCTCCAGTTTCCCCGTTGATGCAATTGTTTTACATTACTACTTTCTATAACTCAAGGTTTCTCAGGGAGGACTGATAATATGGACTGTAAAACGTACATAGTTGCAAGCTATATTGAAAGAATACTTGAAGTGTGTAACCGATGTGAAGTATTGATTCATACAGGCCTCTTTTTCAGGCAAGAGCAGGTTTAAAGCTGACTGAAGCATGTGGTATAAAGTTACAGTGCATTGGGTTAAGTGTGGTTTTCCAGGCAAGAGCTGGTGAAATTTTACTTTTTATTTTGAACAGATTCGGTTTATTCTGGGCAGGGGAACTTTCCCGATTTTCCCCATGGCAATTCTACCAACACGCCTATTAACGAGTTTATGCATGGGCCACCAGTCACCTATCCTTCAGACATCCCTAATATGACTCCCGACAAACCCCTTGGACACTCCATGTCAGATCAGGTGAGTCTTTGCATCTTAGTGCCTTGTGTATTAGTAGCTGTCCCTTTGACATTAGTTGCCGAGAAAGTTAAACAGCCACTTAAGCCACTGAAGCCACTTCAGAGACCACCATCCACAGAAACTTCATATGGTAGGATGCAGATGCGACTTAAACCATTTCTGAAGAAACATCACCTATTCCTTTCCTTCAGAGACGCTGCCTGACCCGCTGAGTTATGCCAGTTTATTGTGTCTTACTTTATATGGTTTTAGAAAGTTTATTAATAAAAAAAGCAACCTACAATCTTATTTCTTGATTTTTCTTTTGCCTGCCTCAGGAGATTACTTACTAAATAAATAGTGATGTAGATACCTTCATGTATATAGGGATGGCAGCAAATGTAAATGTGTGCAACTGACACTGTGGAGAAGTATTGATGATGCTATAATGCATACTATGCTCTGGATGGTGTACAACCGCGTGTGAAATAATTTCTGCCTTTTTTTTCATGTTTTCAATTGCAAGTCAGTTGCGTGGGCGGCAGGTGGCGCAGCGGTAGAGTTGCTGCCGTACTGCACTTGCTGCGCTGGACACTCGGTGTCGATCCCGACACTGGGTGCTGTCTGTACGGAGTTTGTACGTTCTCCCCGTGACCTCAACGAGATCTTCGGTTTCCTCCCACACTCCAAAGACGTACAGGGTTGTAGGTTAATTGGCTTGGTATAAATATAAATTGCATCTAGTGTGTGTGTGTAGGGTAGTGTGAGTGTGCGGGGATCACTAGTCGACCGGGACTCGGTGAGCCAAAGGGCCTGTTTCCGTGCTGTATCTATAAACTAAACTAAACTAGACTCTTCTGCAGGGTAAAGCTCATTACAATTTTTATTAGGTTGTCAATTTGCCTCTTGGAGTTGTGTGTTTCAGCTTGTTTTGATGTGGAGAGGATGACACTACATCACTGCAGACCTGCTGTCACTGCCAGCAGCCATCATGCCATTCCTTTGTCTCCTCTCCATCACCAATAAACATTGCGTATAGTGAATTCCAAGCAACATTTTATTTCAAACACTTCTTGGAGGTTATACCTAATAATGTAATTACACTGGCATAATGCACCCAAGCAGCCAAACTGACTACATACAAATCCACGGTAGACAAAAATGCTGGAGAAACTCAGCGGGTGAGGCAGTATTTATGGAGCGAAGGAAATAGGTGACGTTTCGGGTCGAGGCCCTTCTTAAGACCCTATTTCCTTTGCTCCATAGATGTTGCCTCACCCGCTGAGTTTCTCCAGCATTTTTGACTTATCCGATTATCCAGCATCTGCAGATCCTCCTTAAACATATAAATCCACAATGATTCCAGGTTCGCGCAGACTAAAATGTCTTTAACTTTATCCTAACAGTATCCTGGGAGATGGTATTATCGTCTCCTTGGTCTTCAGCCTTGGTGCTGTTGCTCATCATCCGTGCTGGTGATTAAGTTAGTGCGGGAGCCTGTGATCACCTAAAACAAGTGCCCACTCTGGCTATCCCACACTAACAAATCACAGTAGATTTGGACAAATAAGTTGTCATCTTGATGCTTCTGGACAGAAGGACCCACTTTGAGTCACACTGATCAGAAAGCAGCGTCTGCAGTTCTTTCTTACATGCGAGTTGTATTGGTCATAGATGGGTCGACAAGGAGCAAAACATAGCCATGCTTTGAGAGTGCGTTTCCTCCGATCTAGCCCCCATTTGGGAATCTATGACCGCAATTCTCTTTGGAGGACCTTCTCTGCTGTTGTGGATGAGTTCTCCCGTCCTAGTTGCCCCCTTCCCTTCAGTTAATGACAGAAATATAGAGAGAAAATAGTTTTATTGTAAACCCAGGGCTGTTTTTAATTAATTTAGTGCGTGTGTGCGTGCGTGTATGGTGTGCTGTGGCCCTCAAACTCACACACCTGGTGGAGATGGAATTGTTACATAGCACCTCCATTTTATCAACAAGTACTTGTAAGTGAGACAGGCTCTACGTGGCTGTCCGCTCCTGCCTCTCTCATCTGCAGCTGTTGCTGCTGAACATAGTACCCTGTTAAGGGCTGGAGACTGTTGTTATTACCTGACCAACTTTACTGGTGTGATACATTTTCTATGCAAGTCAAAGCAGTATAGGAGCATGAAAAATTGGTGCAAATAAATTTCTTGGCAAATATTTGTATATTTGTTCCTTCTCCATTTTTTACTTTTGTCTGTTGAAATATGTAAACGGTTCTCATATCTCCCATTTTTTAAATTTCATTCTTTTATCTTTTCTCCACAGATTCCGCATTCTGCTACAATAGATCCATCCCACCCTAATATGCAGCAAGGAGTCCATGTATCCCACCTTGGTAACCAATCAGGGCAGCTACTGCACCACAGAAGCCTGTCCCAGCACTCACGGCAACTCCAGCAGACGGGCTCCAATGTCCACTCCCACGGTGAATTAACCTTCAATCCATCCTCAGTGATGGAAGGCCAACCAGGAGGTCAGGGAGCAGCTGATGTTCCAGAGCCTTCTCTGGAAGTAAGTCCTGCAATATTTTCATGTATGTTTACATCTGCCATCGGCAGCTTCCTTTAAGTGAATAATAGATAATAGATCAGTCGTACGAATATTCACTCAAAAGGAGCAAAAGCTTAGACATGCTGGAATAAAATATTACTATTTCAAGAATGATTACCATTCATCAAAACTGATTTACCCCACACTTTACAGCATTCTGGATAGGTACACGCCAGAAGTGCAGATTAGACTCTGAAATAGTCATTGGCATCATAATTTTAATTTTAATCAGAGGTCTGAACTGTCCGAGGCAATGTGTAAAACATGACATTGTTTAACATTTAACTGAGAAAACAGATGATGCTGGAATCACTCAGCATCTGTGGAAGGAGAAACAGCCAAGGTTTCAGGTCGGGGCCCCTTCACATAACGGGGAAAGAGAAACAAGTTAGTGTTCAGTCGCTGACAAGGTGGGGAGAACAGAAACATTTGATAGGGCGGGACCATATGACTTAATCTTCTTCTTTCGTGTGGCGTGCACAGCCTAAAGTTGTAGGACAACTTGTTCTATTTGATCTTCCGTTTGTGCACGTCGAGTTGATTGCATTAGTCGAAGCAGGGCGGACCACGTGAATGTTGCAATCTCCCACCCATATGACTTGGTATAGGGGTAGGAATCAGATAATACCTTGTTTGTAACGTATTGTTAATTGCCAAACTGTGGGACATGCCCAGCAGGCCAGATTACACTAGAACAAAAAGTCAACATTATATTTACATCGATGTACCAGAAAAAGAGTTGAGTGAGTGGGTGCAAGTAGGCCTGAGACAAAGAGCATTCCATGTATGACAGGCATAGCTTGGCCCTATGTACTGCCCATGGTTACACCTTTGATCTGTAGAAAGTGAGTGGGGTTGAAAAAGTTATTCAATGTGAAAACTAGCTGAGCCAAGTGAATGAGCATGTGGATGAAGAACTGGTCAAGGAAAAAGTAGAGGGCTCTCAGACTCTTCTAATGAGGAATGGAAGTGTAGAGAGACGGGCATCCATGCTGAAGAAAAACTGGTTGGAACCAAGGAATTGGAAAGCAGTGGAGATCAACTGCACTCTCTGGGATTCAAGGATCAGGGTGGTATAGTCACATTGAATGGCGGTGCTGGCTCGAAGGGCCGAATGGCCTACTCGTGCACCTATTGTCTATTGTCTATAATGGTTGGCATAGGGATAAGTTCAATAGGGCAAGAGCGGGCTGTACAATGAGTCTACCCATGCATATCCGATTGTGGATCTAGGGAATAAGTTGGAAGCAGGCTGCACGAGATGAGTAGGGAAGCTGTGGAGCGAAGATCTTTACAAGGAATTGAGCTCGCGTGAGTGAGACAGCAGCTTGATGTTCAAGGCCTAGAAGGAGATATGAGGACATGTCTGAGAGCTGATTGTTGGCCTCAGCAAGATGAAGATGAGAGTTTGCAAGAGTGCA
Organism: Okamejei kenojei; assembly: GCA_035221665.1. Classification (NCBI taxonomy): domain Eukaryota; kingdom Metazoa; phylum Chordata; class Chondrichthyes; order Rajiformes; family Rajidae; genus Okamejei; species Okamejei kenojei. Next base: position 18,904,542 of record CM069168.1, read on the forward strand.
ATAGCATCACCCTTGTAGCAGGTTGATGTCAGCATGGGTTCTTGGTGAGTCGACTGTTGAACGTTCATGTGAGTAGGTTAGAGTGAGTGTACAAAATAAAGCGTCTGGTTGGCAGTTAGCAAGGAATAGACGGAGGGTAAGAGGCAAGAGGAAGGGGGCTGGGTGGATTGAGAATTCTGGAGATGGAAGATCCCCAGTCTGAGAAAAGGACACCTAGTCACAATAAGGTGGTGCAGAGGCAACCGGGGAAGAATCCATCATCTTGTCAGGCTGGAATTAGTTCAGATGGGACGAACCAAAGGCCTTAGCTGTAGACTGATCATTCAGGATCAGAAAGGAGAAGAGCAAAAGGTAGATGAACACACAGTGTGGAGTGCAACTGATTGGATCAGAGGGACACAGTGGAACAACAGTCAGGAGGAGGGGGATCGGAATCCAAAAGTTGCAGTTTACGTTGTTTGTCGTCAAAAAAGGACAAAATCATCTTGCAGCATCAAATGAAACAGAGAATAAAGTGGAACTAGGGACCACAGCAGCCTCTTGTTGCAGCGAGGACAAGGATATGCATGTGCTGATGTATGGCATATAAAGTTTGGATCTCAGGAGGCAATGAGACTTTGCCTCAAACCTTTATTTGTGGGGTCAGAAGTGCTTTCCGGAATTAACAAAGAAAATGTAACTCCCCCACCTCCCCCCAACCCCCGCCTCCTCCCCCCTGCCCCCTCCCACTCCCCCCACCCGCACTTTCCTTTTGAATTTAATCGTGAATTGTGAATAATGCAAAGTTGACAAATTGAGATGTGCATTTCAAAGTTGAAACATGTTTTATTTTGGCTTAATAACTGTAAACTGTTTCATCTCTAAATCCACAGAGTTTAAAAAAATGTCTTAAATCGATTAACAATTGATTGCTTTTGTTTTCCAGCTTCTTCCAGAGATTACAAACCCAGATGAGCTGCTTTCCTATCTAGGACCACCAGACATGCCAAACAACAGCAATGATGACCTTCTCTCCTTATTTGAGAACAACTAAAATTCTTCCTTTTTGTCCACCATATTAACTCTAGCTTCATGGTCTTTGAAGCTGAATTGAGACTCTACACTGCCTTGCACTGTTGACAGTGAAAACCTCTTGACAGATATCTCTGTGGACAGTACTGGTAGGAGATCCTGCAAAACCCATTGTAAAATACCATCACATTTTAGAATGCTAGAACACAGAACAGATTTGAAATGTTGACAAGTTAGAAGAATCCAGCTATTACGAAAATCTAATTTCTACCAATAGTTGTCAAAAAATCGGCAGAATAATTTTTTGCCACCAATGCCACAAATCTTGTCCGGATTTTAAGGCATTTGAAAGCAAAAGGAAGGGAAGACTTCAATGCAGCAATTGGCCTTTGAACCACTAATTGCGGTTTTGTTACTCAGCTCAGTAATCTTGTGGATTATTCTCCATGTTCACTATTGATGCAAGGACTGTGACTTCCTCGGGATTTAATGCCTCGCTCCATGAGGAAGTTGAAAAACAACAGAATTTGCGAGCTCCCCTTTTTCAAGTACAATGACTTTCCAGGATGCCCAATCATCAGAGATGATGGAGACACACTAACAACATCCACAAAAATCACTGAAGAAAATGCAAAAAATAAAAAAATCATGATCAAGTACAAACCAAAAGCACAAATGATTCTTAGAGTCCAAGGTAGGGACACTACGGCACTGAGGGGAAGAAAGGATTTCTTCTAGCTGTAATGAAACAGTATCACTGCCTGCATTTCACAACCTGTGGTAAAGATGTTGGTTGTCGTTTATTATAATATAAAAGTACACAGAGGTGATTAAATGACATTGCTGCATTGTTATTCCGTTTCAATTGACCTAACCCTTTCACCATTTTTGTTCATTTAAAAAAGAGCATTCCACATTTTTAATGTAGACTTATCTGAACACACCAATGCTGTTCTACAGGCTGTGTCTTTTGTACCAAGTCCGTGTGGCACAAAAACTTTTTTTTAAAATATCTAATGTACTGTAGATTGGCAAATTAAATAACATCACCCAATGATTCTTATTGATTTTAATGCTAGTGATGAGCAATTGCAGGTGAAAGAAACCATTTTCATTTTATACACTGTGATGAGAAAGATTGTTTAAAACACTACAATGATTGCAGAAATTATTCATCATCCTGAAAATTGTATTTGCAGATTACTTCCATAACCTTTCAGGGTGGGTGAAGGGAGAGGAAAAGGGGAAGGGAAAATGTACATTTCTTTTAGTGCTGTTGAGCTACAGCAGTTCAGGATATCTGTCGATTATTTAAAATGGTTGAGATAAGTAAATTAATATTGTTTAGGTTTCATTTTAAGTTTATTGAAATAATCCCCTTTATTAGGATTATATAGGGTTGTATTGAAATTTATAAGATAATAAAAATCCTGTTAAATTGACTTTTAATGCAGTAAATTATTCTATTCACAAAGTCTTGCTTCTACATCAGTCCAACATAGTGATGTCGCTCATCTGGAATATGAAATAGGATTAGAAATCGATGAAGTTGCAATAAAGTCTTGAATGCTGAACGTACAGAAAGTGATTTGGAGAAAGATAGTTTTGGGTGGAACTCTTTCATCAGCTCACAGAATCAAGAGAAGCATTTAAACAAAACGGGGAAATACTGGCATAACTGTGCCAGTTTTCACAGAGATGATTCAATAGACAGAAAAGATGATTCAAATAGATGATTCAATAGATAGAAAAGTGTCACAAATGTCAAAGGCTGCAAAGGCGAAAGCAGTAGCAAAAGTGGTAGAATGTTAGGACAGTTGGATGGGATAGGAGTACAACAAAGATACAAAAACATCAGATTTAGTGTCAGCTGTACAGCAAGGAAACAGACCCTTCGGCCCACCTTGTCCATGCCAACCAAACTGGCATATTGGGCCAGTCCCATTTGCTTGCATTTTACCCATAGCCCTCTAAACTCACTCTATCTATGCTGTTCACATGCGAGAGAAACTGTGATGTGGAAAATGAGACCCAATCCACGATACGATACGATAAAACTTTATTCATCCCCGGAGGGAAATTGGTCCAAACCTAGAGGACAAGTTTTAAACAAGGAAAAGTGATCGTATCTCTATAGGTCCCAAGTTTTGTTTTTTAATTAACTACACACCAACTCATATATTAATTGTGTCTTAAAACATAGGAAGCCATTCAACCCATCAAGCTGATACTGGCTCTCAGAGCAATCCCAACATGCCAATTATCCTTCTAGCCTTCTAACGATGCCATAGGGTCACACAGAATAACTAGTTTATAATATTTTATCTTCTAGTTCCTGCCTTTGCATGTTGTTTGTGTTATAATGTGGAAAGATGTAATAATCTGTATCTGATGAGCTGGTTACATCATATATTTGAACATTAGAGTACAGTAGCAATATCTTGTGTGTTTTAGTTAAAATGAAAGTAGAGATCTGCACCAAGACCAAGCAACTCTTATTCAATAAGATGCTAGATTTGTGGATCAGCAGCTGCAGGTTTTAATATCTCAAGATAATAGAAAGATAGGGGAAAATAGGCAAGCCTTTCCAGCCATTGGACTTAATCTAGCCACTAATTCTATATACCTCAATCTTCGCCTTACAAAACTTTGATTTTGTAGTTTTAACATTTTCAATGAGCAATCAATTTCAATACTTATTAGATAGTTACAGATTTGCAGAACCCTCGAGTTAATTATACAGCGCAGAAACAGTCTCTTCAGTCCAGTTCATCCATGCCGAACACCATCTAAGCCAGTCCCATTTGTCACTCCTTAGCCCATATCCCTCTAAATCCATGTACCTGTCTAAATGTATTTAAAATATTCCATGCACCTCTACAACTTGCCGTGGTAGCTTGTTCCCTAAATCCGTCACCCTCTGCAAATTCCAAAATGAAATTTGGCTGTTTACTTATATTATCTTTCCTTAGATCAATGTCTATTTTGAAATGTTCTGGGTTTAAACAAAAATCATACACTGTGCCTGGACAGCTGAGTCTTCCCTTCAAAAATTATTTACATATCTCTACTTTCTAGTCTTCCAAAACATGTATATTCTCAAAGCAACCTTAAAATGTAAATATATGTACCAAGTCAGGTCTTCCACCTTGTCCTAGGACTATGGCCTGCCGCTTTTCTCATTTATGTAGACTTTACCCAGCCAGCTTGCTTTCAAGATGTTTCGGCTCTCATAGCTTGGATTCACAACGTGCTGTTTCCACGATATACTGATGCCATTAATGGAATGTTAATCAAGCCTATTAACGCACATGCCTGTTTAACATTATATTGGAAGTCTTCCCTTGTGGTACATTTCTATTTATTTTTAATCTGAATTCACTATAGTGCATGTTCAACATGAGACTCTTTGGAGTCTCCTTTAAACATTCACACCTCAGAGTGCGATTTTGCTACTTATTCTACAGCTAATAGCAGTCAGCTATCCGTTATCTCCACAATCTGTTAACATTTATCACTCTGTAATTTCTTCACTATACAACTGTAGTTTATTTTTATTGGAAGGAATATGCCACCATAATTCTTGTACAAGAAATACTGTGCTGAACCTGGTTTCCAGCATGTGGCTGGCTGTAGAACATACACCAATGTGTGCAGATAAAATCCTTTGGTATTTTCAGTAGAACAATACTTTATAAGAAAATAACTTTACAGGTGCCAGTAAAACTTCTGATTTTGGGAAAATTATTTTTTATATACCTAATTGATCCTCTTATTATTCTGCTCAAGTTAAGTTTGGAGTGCTTTAAAATGTTACGATCAGATTATCTATGGAAAATACAAGCAAATTCTGTTTTTAAACACCAAAACAACTGTCTGATTTGCATGCTCCTGCTTAATACTGTATATAGTCATCTGTGGTGGTCTCTGTTATGATGTATTGTTGCAGTTAAATACATGCTTAAAACTCTTTAGCACCAATAGAAAAGCTTAGTTGAGCCACATGTTTGCAGATTTATCTCAAATTCTGCTTCTAGTCCAACGCATATCACAGTTTCTTAAAAAAAATGATTTCTCCAATATGTAAACTTCAACTATGTAGTCTCCAGCTACCAACTATCGTCAAGTGACCTCTTGAATATACAAAACCCCACTGAGAGTTCTCTATTGGGCTTCAATACCAACCCCCTCTCAAAAGAAACCTGACTACTCAAACCTTATGCAATTTTTACAAGCTAACTATAGACGTGTTTTATTGGTAAGGGCATCAAATGGTAATTAACAAATGATTTTAGTGTATTCATTTCTCCCCTCCCTTGCCTAGAATTCCCAAAACATCACCTGTACATGTTCTCCAGAGATGCTGCCTGACCTGCTGAGTTACTTTTTTTTTTGTAAACCAGCATCTGCAGTTCATTTTCTCTAAATTCTTTAGCACTTGTCATACCCAAATTTTCTCCCCAAGTAAAATTAACTAATATGATGCTGTAGAGAATTCCAGATACACTGCTTAATTACCTATCCCTGTTTAAAATTATATTGGAAGTCTTCCCTTGCAGTACATTTCTATTTGTTTTTAATCTGAATTCACTATAGTGCATGCTCAACATGAGACTCTTTGGAGTCTCCTTAAAACATTCACACCTCATAACTAAGGTCCAGCTTTGCTGATCTGCAATGGAAGGACAAGTATCTTTGCTTTCAGAGTAAAGGTGGAACATTTCTTGCCCATGGCACCATGCACAAATAAAAGTGAGATTTAGTCTGGATGTTCGGCATTTCAAGGTTCCTTTGCATTGTTTTAAAATTATTTTCCCTTTCTCTTTGCCTTTTCTGGTCTTGTCTACATGTAATCACTGCAATTAAAACAGTAAGCAATTGGACTTGTTTTATCAGGAATAAAAGTCTAAATGGTCAAACAATCTGGTACACATAAAGCAGTAAAATAACAGTATAAAATAAAGCTACATCTAGAGTTTTCCAACCTAAATTCAGATCATTGGACATTTTCCAAAGCAATCTTTATGACCGGACCACCAAGTGAGAATTGTAATATAGTGCGAAAGAACGGCATATTCGGAGCAGTAGTGTGTTCTGGGGCTGTGTTAATAAGAACATCCCACATTCATTTCCATCACAACCCTGGTATTTTGTGTCATCTGGGTTAAATCCCAGTTACATGGATGTTATTCGTTCTGCAGTACACAAACTCCTTAAATGTAGAGCTTTTAAATAAGGAAGTCATGTAACCTCTGGCCAACTCAGTGAATAGACATGAAACATTGAAATCGATTGAAACCAACTCACTTTAAGTCAACATATCTTAAAAATTAGCAAAGAGAGCTCATCAGGAAAATTTTACCATAAAATTCAATACAATTATCTACACCCATCAATTGGTTGGTTTTGGTTTTAAGAAATATTGTTACCAGTGTGTTTACTAGCTGGCCCAGTAAGTAGCTGGTTGTGTTGGTGCACAGGCCTAGCAGGTGGAAAATACCAGTTCTGAGATTAAACTCATTGGTAGGCAATCAATAGAAAGAATGGTGCTTAAATGTTCACTGTCTTTAATTGCATATTATCAGCCAACCTGAAATATCTCCATTAAAAACAGAATGGGCACTGTTCATAAGTCATAGGAGCAGAATTCGGCCCATCGAGTCTTCTCAACCCCATTCTTCTGCCTTTTCCCATAACCCTTGACACCCTTACTAATCAAGAATCTCTCAATCTCCACCTTAAAAATACCCAATGACTGAATGATTCCCTGATACCGAACAATAAACTTAAACTTCAACCAATTCACTGTCAGCTTGAACTCCAATTGACAGAGCTGGAGTTGCAGTTGGGTGGTTGTGAAGCGACTGAAGGCTGAGTTTGCAATGGAACAGATACCATTTCACTCACTTTAGCCATTGACCCATTAGCTGCTGTTTACAACTAATCCTTAATCTCTGGATTTTTTTTCAAACTCACATAATTAACAAATTCATGTTGATTGGTTATAAGAATGATTAAATTATCAATTATACCATAATGAAATGGCATTTCAATTCTCAATCATGAAGTGGTTATAAAAATAGATCGGTGTTCTAAGCTTCACTGCATTTTAGAATCCTATTAATTATTGATGAGGCAGCATCAGGATTAATTAATAAAATCATGGATATATTTCCAATCTCATCTTTAGTTCAAAAGCATTGACTTTGGGTGACATGCCTTAATGATGTGGAATGTTACACAGAAGGACTTTACTGTCATAATACCACACAGATTCCATGGTTCTTCGTATAAATACATATGCATCTTATGAATATCATTAAAGATACAATTAAGTTCTAGTTACATTTTACTCAGTTAGAGGTAATATTAAGTAGTCGACAGCCATTTATAAAAACCTGAAATGTTTCAATAGCTGTTGCAGGTTTCTCTCTCACTGCATCTGACATATCCTTATTTTTTTCAGGATTTAATTTCCTTTTATTTCAACATTGTATTATAATATATTACAATTTATTTAGTTTGTGCAATTTGGCATAATAAGACGCTATCTAAACTTTAACTCAAACAAGGTATTGGCAGAGTAAACCAGCAATTGCTACTAAGCAATGAAAGATGTAACCAGTCTATTCAGTATATGAGCTCATGACTCACCAACTCTGTGTTTCTGAGGTGCTACTACATGTATTGTAAATTAGGATGGAAAGAAAGTGTAAATTTCATATTTTGTAAAAAAAACTTTTCTTTTAGCATTTCTGTACAGTAAATGAAAGTTTTAAAAAATTGTGCGTCCTGCATGCAACTGCTGAATGTTGTATTTGTCCGTATATTGTATGTATCGAGTTTATTTCTTACCTCTATACTCAATGCAAAAGAAATCTTAATGTTTTCTAAGTGAAGGAATTGTATGTAGTTAGGTGATATTACATATTTATCTAATAAATGTGCATTCACATAACAATACATCTTCATTAAAACTGTTGACAGAAATGAAAACACATTTGTATCAACTAAAATATCTTTAATTATGTCTTATTGTTGGTAGATAAGTATTGTTAGAGTGAACTGCCTTCAGATTGACACAAAGAGCTGGGGTAACTCAGCAGATTAGACAATAACCCTGGAGACAAGGAATAGGTGACGTTTCAGGTCCGAAACATCATCTGTTCCTTTTCTCCAGAGATGCTGTCTCGCTGTCCCCCAGCTTTTTGTGTTTATCTTCGGTTTAAACCATCATCTGCAGTTCTTACACGCATACGCACACACCTCTAGCTCTTTTTTTTTAAATTCCCCTACCATGGGTAAAAAACTGACCATTCACCATATCCAGCCCCCTCATTATTTTATACACCTCTATAATATCATCCCAACTCCTGCACTTGAAGGAATAAAGTCCTAGGCTGCCCAACCTCCCTAGTGCAGGCACTCTAGTCCTGGCAATATCTTCATAAATCTTCTCAGCAGTATTTCTGACATCTTTAAAAGAGCAGGGTGACTAAAACTGAATGCAATGCTCCAAGGGCGGACTCACCAGCATCTTGTACAGCTGTAACACTTAACGCTCCCAACCTCTATACAGTTCGCTGACTGATGAAGGCCCACTCGCCAAAAGTCTTCACCACCCGATCTACCTGTGACGCCATGTTCAGGGAACAATGTACTTATTCTTGAATATGATTCTTCCATGATCCTACTGATTTTTCCTATCCTTAGAACCATGGCTCAGGAAGGAGGCTGACTTACTTCCATTCTGGTTTTGTGGTTTCCGAGGGAATTGATGAGCTAATGTGGGAACCACAAATTCTTTCACAAATGTGGAAGCTGGTGCCCTTTTCCTCGATCAACATTTCTGCCGCACTGAATTTCAGAACAGGTATTCCAGATCAGGGGAGTAATATTGAGCCAAGACCATCACATCAGTGCACCATGAAGCATTGGCCAAAATACAGACTACCTGACCGACCAGCACGACAGATAGACAATGCTGCGTCTGTGGAGAATAATCAAATAAACTACAACTTGGATCCAAGGTAGTGGATCACACATTATAATCGCTCCATTCTTTAACACTCTGCTCCTTCGGCTCTACACGGAATGGCTCGATTGTAATCAGATATTGTCATTCTGCTGACCGGTTAGCCCACAACAAAAGCTTTTCACTGTACCTCGGTACACGTGGCAATAAACTAAACTCAAACTCAATTCTTCATGAACAACAATGCACCTCACCCTGGTGCATCCATACAGCCAGTGTGGAAAACCAGTGGCTTGTGATGACTATCCATTAATTAAGATCAATTGAATGCAGTGACATCAGACTGAGGCGCATGTATTGTTGTCAGACCTCCTACTTGATTAGAAATAGACAAACATAGAAACTAGTTTACACAATCACAATTCAAGCACAGCATTGCGTATTCTACTTAAACATAACCTATTGAGTTTCGATAATTTCCCTCATTAAAAGATAACTACTGTAAATGTGCTTTTAAATTGAAGAATAACAACGAACATAACAAGAGGTACATAATTCTCCAATTATTTTCACCTCCACAGGCAACAACATTCGAGGAGTTTTTATTGCCCAATAATTTGTAAATTTATGAGTAATCATTTGTATTACCCTGTGTGTGGGTGATATTTATTTAGCAACATATACTAACCAGAACTGTCGCTCTTTGATAAAACTATCAACTTAAAAGCAATGCAGCAAAAGCGACAGAAGACGAATTCCACCCTAGTGAAACAACTGCCTTGTTTGATCCTTTGAACTTAGTTAGTGATAATATGCCAATACCTCTTAGAGGAGATGATCCTGGAAAGCTACTACTGGTGGACACCATTCCAGAGCTTGGGGAAGGAAGGTGAAAATCATGCAATCGCATATAAAAGAGTAGGCTGCTAAATTTTAAGATGCAGTCTTCCATATTATCACTGGAATGTCTTCAATGCTATGAGGATGGAGGGTGACTTGGACGGGTTGGGTGAGTGGGCAGATGCAGTTTAATGTGGGTAAATGTGAGGTTATCCACTTTGCTGGCAAGAACAGGAAGGCAGATTATCATCTGAATGGTGTCAAGTTAGGAAATGGGGAAGTACAACAAGATCTGGGTGTCCTTGTTCATCAGTCACTGAAAGCAAGCATGCAGGCACAACAGCAGCGAAGAAAGCGAATGGCATGTTGGCCTTCGTAACAAATTTAACAAACAGACTGGTCATTCCTTCGTCTCCCTGCTGCTGTGAGGCGAACGGTACAGAAATCTGCACCACCAGACGGAGCAACAACTCCTTCTCACTCTGCACTTTTTTTGTAGATTGACCAGTTGTGTTACTCCAGTACTTTGTGTCTTGTTTGTAAACCGGCATCTGCGGTTCTTTGGGGACAAACCTCGCTAGTGTTATACGCAGTCGTACCAACATCTCCCTTTTTCCCTGAACTCATGTTGCCCCCTGGGAGAGTGGACCTTCCCTTGTGCGAGGGGTCACCCTCGGGAGTTGGCCCCTCATCCCCTCAATGTCCCTAAATCCCTCAGCATCGCCTGTACCGCAGTTCCACGGTGTCCCTCATAGCCTCAGAGTGCCTCATCCCCTCAGTGTCCTCATTCCCTCAATGGTCCCTCATCCCCTCAATGTCCCTCATCCCCTCAATGTCCCTCATCCCCTCAATGTCCCTCATCCCCTCAATGTCCCTCATCCCCTCAATGTCCCTCATCCCCTCAATGTCCCTCATCCCCTCAATGTCCCTCATCCCCTCAATGTCCATCATCCCCTCAATGTCCCTCATCCCCTCAATGTCCCTCATCCCCTCAATGTCCCTCATCCCCTCAATGTCCCTCATCCCCTCAATGTCCCTCATCCCCTCAATGTCCCTCATCCCCTCAATGTCCCTCATCCCCTCAATGTCCCTCATCCCCTCAATGTCCCTCATCCCCTCAATGTCCCTCATCCCCTCAATGTCCATCATCCCCTCAATGTCCCTCATCCCCTCAATGTCCCTCATCCCCTCAATGTCCCTCATCCCCTCAATGTCCCTCATCCCCTCAATGTCCATCATCCCCTCAATGTCCCTCATCCCCTCAATGTCCCTCATCCCCTCAATGTCCATCATCCCCTCAATGTCCCTCATCCCCTCAATGTCCCTCATCCCCTCAATGTCCCTCATCCCCTCAATGTCCCTCATCCCCTCAATGTCCCTCATCCCCTCAATGGTCCCTCATCCCCTCATTGGTCCCACAACACCGGTCAGTGTCCGGTGCCCCCTCAATGACCCTTACGTTACGTGGATCTTGGACAAGCAGCAATCAAAGAGAAGCAGGGAGAAGAGCTTTTTGGCTGAAACTCGTGGGAAAGGTGAGTAAGACACAGGGGAAAACTGTTTAAAACTGAGGAATTTGGTTTGTAAATTGGTAAATTAGGCAATTATCAGTCAATATAAGCAAGGCTGCTCTAGGGGAGCGGCAGTGAGGGAAGTGCATTGTGAGTAAAGTGTGAGTCTTTGGCTTGAGAGTTTTCAGCGAGGAGGCTATGCAAAAAGCTGGAGAGGACAGTGTGAGGCTTGCAGAATGTGGGAGCCCAGGGACACGGATGGAGCCTCTGGCTGTTACAACTGTGGCAAGTGCGTCCAGCTTCAACTCCTGAAGGGCCGTGTTGGGGCACTGGAGAAGCAGCTGGATGACTTCAGGGCCATCCGGGAAAATGAGAGTTTCCTGGACAGGACCTACAGTGAGGTTGTCATGCTGAGGATACAGGAAGAACAAGTCAAAAGAGTTTATTGTCATGTGTCCCTGACAGGACAATGACATTCTTTCTTTGCATAGCACAACAGAACATAGTAGGCATTGACTACGGTTATATACTTAAATACACACATTAATTAATAAATTAATAAAGTGCAAATAACAGATGGAGGGGTATTAATGTTCAGAGTTTTGTCCGAGCCAGGTTTAATATCCTGATGGTGGTGGGGAAGTAGCTATTCCTGAACCGGGTCGTTGCAGTTCTCAGGCTCCTGTACCTTCTACCCGAAGGTAGCAGGGAGATGATTATGTGGCCAGGGTGGTGTGGGTCCTTGATGATGCTGCCAGCCTTTTTGAGGCAGCGACTGTGGTAGATCCCCTCGATGGAAGGAAGGTCAGAGCCGATGATGGACTGCGCAGTGTTTACTACTTTTTGAAGTCTTTTCCTCTCCAGGGCGCTCAAGTTGCCGAACCAAGCCACGATGCAACCGGTCAGCAAGCTCTCTACTGTGCACCTGTAGAAGTTAGAGAGAGTCCTCCTTGACAGACCGACTCTCCGTAATCTTCTCAGGAAGTAGAGGCACTGATGAGCTATCTTAATAATTGCATCTGTGTTCTCGGACCAGGAAAGATCTTCACAGATGTGCACGCCCATGAATTTGAATCTCTTGACCCTTTCAACCATCGACCCGTTGATATAAACAGGACTGTGGGTCCCCATCTTACTCCTTCCAAAGTCCACAATCAGTTCCTTGGTTTTGCTGGTGTTGAGGGCCAGGTTATTGTGCTGGCACCATATGGACAGTCGCTCGATCTCTCTTCTGTACTCCGACTCGTCCCCATCAGTGATACGTCCCACAACAGCGGTGTCGTCAGCAAACTTGATGATGGAGTTCGTACTATGACCGGCTACGCAGTCATGAGTATAGAGTGAGTACAGCAGGGGGCTGAGCATGCAGCCTTGAGGTGCTCCCGTGCTGATTGTTATCGAGTCTGACACATTCCCACCAATACGAACAGACTGTGGTCTGTGAATGAGGAAGTCGAGGATCCAATTGCAGAGGGATGCGCAGAGACCCAGTTCTGCGAGTTTGGTAACCAGCTAGGAGGGGATGATCGTGTTAAATGCCGAGCTGTAGTCAATGAATAACAGCCTGACATATGAGTTTTTGTTGTCCAAGTGGTCCAGAGCGGAGTGGAGGGCCAGCGAGATCGCATCCACCGTTGATCTGTTGTGGCGGTAAGCGAACTGCAGTGAGTCCAAGTTTTTGTTGAGGTAGGAGTTGATTTGCGCCATGATCAACCTCTCAAAGCTCTTCATCACCACAGGCGTTAGTGCCACAGGTCGATAGTCATTGAGGCACATCACCTTGCTCTTCTTGGGCACCGGTATTATTGATGCCCTTTTGAGGCAGGTAGGAACCTCAGACCGCAGAAGTGACAGATTGAAAAAGTCCGTAAAAACTCCAGCCAGTAGGTCCGCACAGGTTTTAGAGCATGACCAGGTATGCCATCAGGTCATACGGAATGGGAGGGGGAGTTGAAGTGCTGAGCCACCGGGAGGTAGGCTTGGTTATTGCGGACCGAGCGGAGGTGTTCGGCGAAACGATCGCCAAGCCTCCGCTTGGTCTCACCGATATTGATCATCTGGCATCTGGAGCAGCGGATGCAGTAGATGAGGTTGGAGGAGGTGCAGGTGAACCATTGTCGGACCTGGAAGGACTGCTTGGGTCCCTGAAAGGAGTGGAGGGGGGAGGTGAAGGGACAAATGTAGCATTTCTTGCGGTTGCAAGGGAAAGTGCCCGGGGAAGGGGTAGAGCGGGAGGGAAGGGAAGAATTGACAAGGGAGTTGCGGAGGGAGCGGTCTTTGCGGAAGGCAGACGGGGGGGAGATGGGAAGATGTGGCGAGTGGAGGGGTCACGTTGGAGGTGGCGAAACTGGTGGAGGACTATGTGTTGTCCTGATATAGTAGTGGCCAGAGGATCTGGGGTGATGGAGGAACTGAAGGAAATCCACATTAGGCAGGAAATGCTGTTGGGTAGACTGATGGGACTGAAGGCTGATAAATCCCCTGGGCCTGATGGTCTGCATCCCAGGGTACTTAAGGAAGTGGCTCTAGAAATCGTGGATGCATTGGTGATAATTTTCCAATGTTCTATAGACTCGGGATTAGTTCCTGTGGATTGGAGGGTAGCTAATGTTATCCCACTTTTTAAGAAAGGCGGGAGAGAGAAAACAGGGAATTATTGACCAGTTAGCCTGACATCGGTGGTGGTGAAGTCAATTATAAAAGATGAAATAGCCGCACATTTGGATAGCAGTAACAGGATCGGTCCCAGTCAGCATGGATTTACGAAGGGGACATCATGCTTGACTAATCTTCTGGAATTTTTTGAAGATGTAACTAAGAAAATGGACAAGGGAGAGCCAGTGGATGTAGTGTACCTGGACTTTCAGAAAGCATTTGATAAGGTCCCACATAGGAGATTAGTGGGCAAAATTAGGGCGCATGGTATTGTGGGTAGAGTGCTGACATGGATAGAAAATAGGTTGGCAGACAGGAAACAGAGGGTGGGGATTAACGGGTCCCTTTCAGAATGGCAGGCAGTGAATAGTGGCGTACCGCAAGGCTCGGCTCTGGGACCGCAGCTATTTACAATATACATCAATGATTTGGATGAAAGGATTCAAAGTAACATTAGCAAATTTGCAGATGACACAAAGCTGGGTGACAGTGTGAACTGTGAGGAGGATGCTATGAGAATGCAGGGTGACTTGGACGGGATGGGGGAGTGGGCAGATGCATGGCAGATGACGTTTAATGTGGAAAAATGTGAGGTTATCCACTTTGGTAGCAAAAACAGGAAGGCAGATAACTATCTAAATGGCGTCAAGTTGGGAAAAGGGGAAGTACAGCGGGGTCTGGGGGTCTGTGTTCATCAGTCTATGAAAGTAAGTATGCAGGTACAGCAGGCAGTGAAGAAAGCGAATGGCATGTTGGCCTTTATAACAAGAGGAGTCGAGTATAGGAGCAAAGAGGTCCTTCTGTAGTTGTACAGAGCCCTAGTGAGACCACACCTGGAGTATTGTGTGCAGTTTTGGTTCCCTAATTTAAGGAAGGACATTCTTGCTATTGAGGGAGTGCAGCATAGGTTTAGAAGGTTAATTCCCGGGATGGCATATGCTGAGAGAATGAAGCAGATGGGCTTGTACACTCTGGAGTTTAGAAGAATGAGAGGGGATCTTATTGAAACATATAAGATTGTTAAGGGTTTGTACACGTTGGAGGCAGGAAACGTGTTCCCGATGTTGGAGTCCAGAACCAGGGGCCACAGTTTAAGAATAAGGGGGAAGCCATTTAGAACGGAGACGAGGAAACATTTTTTCTCACAGAGAGTTGTGAGTGTGTGGAATTCTCTGCCTCAGAGGGCAGTGGAGGCAGGTACTCTGGATGCTTTCAAGAGAGAGCTGGATAGGGCACTTAAAGATAGTGGAGTCGGGGAATATGGGGAAAAGGCAGGAACTGATTGGGGATGATCAGCCATGATCACATTGAATGGCGGTGCTGGCTCGAAAGGCCGAATGGCCTACTCCTGCTCCTACTCCTTCTATTGAAAGCTTATATTGAATCTAATAAAAACGCAGACACTGTTGTCTTAATTTGTACGCCAGAGGTTTTATTGTATAGTCACCAACAGTAAATGAGGTAGACACTAGATGACTGATCTAATAAAAGATTTTAGATGGCA
This sequence comes from Okamejei kenojei, assembly GCA_035221665.1. NCBI lineage: Eukaryota > Metazoa > Chordata > Chondrichthyes > Rajiformes > Rajidae > Okamejei > Okamejei kenojei. The sequence goes on from CM069168.1 coordinate 18,920,038, forward strand.
AGTATTTACATTTTTAGTTAGGACTGCAGGGATTTCATCAATTTTCTCTGCCTCCTTCCTGGTACTGTCACAGAACATGTCTTTCAATGTAAATTTGCATGGAGACATGCTTTGGAGGTGTGTGGCGATTGCCGGTCAAGTGAGAAGAATGATGCTGTCTTATCAACAGACGCGCACACAAGCAGTTGGTATTAGTTTGGAAATTCTCGTTGATCACAGAATTTCTCACGACGGAGCGTGAGAATTGCGTGAAATGCATGAGTCTCGTGCTCAATGCGTGAGAGTTGGCAGCCCTGTTACTCGAGCAAGCCTTCTATGATCTTTGGGTCAGACAGCAACCCTGCAGAACATGGAATATTGACGTCTCGACCTGAAACATCACCTGTCTATGTTCTCCAGAGATGCTGCCTGACCTGCTGAGTTACTCCAGCAGGTCAGATGTTACACTTGTCGCTTTACCTTCCCCCTCCACTCCATTCAAGAACCCAAGCAGTCGTTCCAGGTCCGACAGAGGTTCACCTGCACGCCCTCCACCCTCATCTATTGCTTCCGCTACTCCAGATGCCAGCTGATTTATATCGGTGAGACCAAGCGGAGGCTTGGCGATCGTTTCGCCGAACACCTCTGCTCGGTCCGCATTAACCAACCCGACCTCCCGGTGGCTCAGCATTCAACTCCCCCTCCCATTCTGTTTCCGACCTCTCGGTCCTGGGCCTCCTCCACGGCCATAGTGAACAACACCACGAGTTGGAGGAACAGCACCTCATATTCCGCTTGGGGAGTCTGCATCCCCTGGGCTTGAACATTGAATTCTCTCAATTCTGTTAACCCTTGTTGTCTCCTCCCCTTTCTACCTCTCCCTCAACCCTCGGGCTTCTCCTCCTCCTTTTTCCTTTCTTCCCCCCACCCCCCATCAGTCTAGAAGAAGGGTTTCGGCCTGAAACGTCGCCTATCTCCTTCGCTCCACCTGCTGAGTTTCTCCAGCCTTTTGTGTACCCTCGATTCTCCAGCATTTTCTGTAACAACTCCAGCATTTGGTTTACTTTCAGGCTCTATCCTGTCCTATTTTCTTCTTCTTATCGGGTCGGAAGGAACTGCAGATGCTGATTTAAACCGAAGATAGACATAAAAAACTGAAGTAGCTCAGCGGGTGGGTCAGGCAGCATCTCTGGAGACAATGAATGGGTTCTTCTTTTGTTCGTGTTTAAAATGATGGTCAACACGACCCTTTGGATCCTTTTATTCCCTGAAGCAAAGTGTTGCTGCAACCATCTCAAGTTATTTGCAGTGCCTTACATTTGTTTTTCTAAAGATAACTTTAGATGCATCGTTTTTTTAAGAACAATAGTTCACCGTAGGTTTGCAATCTGGCTTTTTTTTCTCTTCTATCGAGGTGAATTGATCCCGAGGTTCCAAAACGCAAGGCATCTTTGGCGAGAGGGGCTGCCTAGCTCCGTTATTTAGTTGGACTGGAGAATATCCCTGAAGGAGATGGTGTTGTAAAGCTTGGCGGGGACACAAAGGCCGGCGGCGCGGCCATGACGGGCCGGGCCGGGTGGAGAAGCTTCTGGAAGCCGCCCGGGCCGAGCGGCGGCCGCCGTCATGCAATGCAATGCAATGCCGCGCTTTTTCGCAGCCCCGCTCCTCGACGGTGACTCCGACAAAGCAGCTCATTTAAAAATAAAAGATGTTTTTTTTTTAAAGCCGCATGAATTAAAGACACTATTCTGCCCTTCCCCCATACACTGTAAAGTGGATAATTTTATATAAAAGCGAAGCATTATTTATTCATTCATCTTTACGCGTCGCAGAGCCGCGTTTTTTATTTGCAACTTTGGCACACTATATATATATATATATATATATAACGTTTATCCATAATGAACGTACAAATATATTTAAATTTATTTGCAGGGATTTCCAGCCGATTTCGTGATAAAAATGTAAGTGTCCACTGTTCCCAGATTGCTGACCACGTCCCCGTTTTTTTTGGTTTAAATTCCATTTTCAATTGGGCAAGGAATTGGGATATAGCATAACGGAGGGTTTTAGGCTCGTGAAACGTGCACATTCATGTAATTTTGGTGAAAGAGCGGGCGCTGGCTACTCCCCCCTCCCTCTCTCCCTCTCCAGCGGGAACAGGGCGCCGCGTCGAGCGCTGGCACCGTTATGGCGCCATGAGCCCACCCCCCGCGCGGTCCCCGCGCATCATTGGTCCACCTGTCTGTCCATCATCAGCTTCTAGCGAGGCGATTGGTTCGGGTAGCCGCCTGTCAGGCCGGCGGGGGCGGGTCGTGCAGCCGGTATATAAGCGGAGCGGGCGGCTGGTCTTTCTAGCGGACTTCACCCGGCGCGCGGCAAGGCTATTGTGATCGGTCGCCACCAGAGATTGCAATTAAGAAAAATACAGATGGGGAACCCTCGGCCTCGCGTCTTCTTCGACATCGGGTTTGATAACCAGCCCGTGGGCCGCATCATTTTCGAGGTGATTGTGCCCGGCTAGGGGCAGATGGCAGCAGGATGTGGGGTGCGGTCATGCGGTGTCGGGCGGCGGCGCCGCGCTCCCTTTACCCCCCCTCCCCCTCCCCCTCCTCGGGGTGATCCAGGCTGCTGTACCCGCGGTCTGTACAGCAATGCTAGGTTTGAATGGACCCGCGTCCATCGGGCGGGCGGGCGGGCGAGCGGGACTCGTGGCGCCTCGCCGGCGGCGGATCGAGGCCCGCGACCGGCCGGCCACGTGTCGGGCGGCGTTCCCCGCCGCTCCTTTCCCACGCCCTCGGCTTGCCGCACCGGTCTAACCACTTGCGAAAAAAAGATCCCGTTAGGAAAAAAAAACGGGCTTTTTAAATAAAAGACGGAGCAGGTTGATGCTGGCGTCTGGTGATCTGGTGCCAGCCATTTTACAAATGGGTCTGTACAAATAGCCCGCCGCCGCCATGTCCGCTCCCCGAAGGCAGGTGCCGCAGCAGCTGTCGAATAAACCGGCGATAAATGCCACCAAACATATGATGGAATTTCCCGACCCGCTTAAAAAAAACCGCAGTACTGTGTTATTTAACCGACTTTGCAGTTCTTGCAAGGCTGTAAATCTGTTACCTTAATATATTTTCTTTCATTTCTACCCATTAGCTAAGGAACGATGTCGTTCCAAAGACTGCAGGTGAGGATGATATTTATATATACATATATTTCTATTTTTCTTTAAAAGTGTTCCTGAAGTATGTCTTCAATTACTTCACTGCGGACGAATGATTCTCTTGCCGCAACCTATCCGTGCATGACATCTGCATTTTGCTCGCATGGCTAGGAATTGTTGCTCATTGTGATTGCCCTACATAGGCGGTGATCTGCTGCTGCATTGAGGGTTATAGGAAATTGACAGTTTTTCGGATTTTTCTATAAATGTGATTATTATTTTTTCGACGGAGTATAAAAATAAATTAGCTGTGAAATTGGGACAATATACAGTGTCCTCCAAAATGTTTGGGACATAGACCCATCATTTATTTATTTGCCTCTGTACTGCTCAATTTGAGAAATGTAATAGAAAAAAAATCAGTGCACAGTTTTCCCTTCAGCCTATAAAAGGCATGCAAAATTGGGTTCAGATTGGGTGATTGACTTGGCCACTCAAGAATTTACTTTTTTAGCTTTGAAAAAACTAATTTGTTGCTTTAGCAGCATGATTGGGATCAGAGATGTCCATGACACTTTATTTTAGATATATATAGCATCAATAAGTTTTGCAGCTCAAAATCGTTTTTTTTTGTGTGGGATGGGGCAATTGCTTTTAAACTATTCTGAATGTAGAGTTTGGGGCAGATTGAATTGAACTAAAGCATGGTAATATGCATTATAGTATTGTCTGAAATTTAAATCTAAAGCTTGAATCTGGAAGTGAGGTGCAGTGTTAGGATAGTCATGTATGCAGTAATTCACTTGTGTGTCTTGCTCATTCTGTTACTTGTCTATTTAAATAGAGAACTTCCGTGTGCTGTGCACCAAACCAAAGGGCGAAGGGTTTAAGGGATCAGTATTCCACCGAATAATTCCTGATTTTATGTGCCAGGTATGTACATGCCTAATCACTTACTAATTGATAACGTTTTTCTTGTACTGAATTCAAGCATATTTCTAATTTCAGTATGCTGGGATCTTTTATAAAAAAATGCTGTAATGTCATTCATCACGTTTTAAACAGATAGACTATTTTTATCAAACATCCAGAGATATTTAATAAACTACAGGCTGGTCTCTTTGGGAGCAGGTGGTGGCAACTTTGTGTAGTTGATGACTTAAACTAGGGTGGCTGTCCAGGTTAATGAATTCCAATGGAATTAATATCTTAAAAATAGGTGTTGCCCTCTTGTGTTTCAGCCCAACCATCTTAGCATCTACCCTACCATCTTTTCTAGACTATCCAGTATTTCTCATGAGATGATGCTGTTGACTCCCAGACCTCTTCTGTACCCATCCATGGCTGCTTCATATGGGGCCAAAAGTGTACATGGATTACGTCAGTAAATGCAGTTATATCAGGTCTTCCCCATTTTTGTACTATTTATCGTAGTAAAGACTGGTATTTGACTTTGCCTTTAATTGCATGGTAACTTTGTTCCCTGTGGTAGCCAAGAGCCTTCTTTAAGAAAAAAAAACATTATTCTTGGATATCTGTAAATTGACCAATACTTTTCTGATTTGGTGTGCTGTCCTTGACAACATACCTTTACAAAATCTTGTGTGGCGTGTGTATGTACGATGAATGCATCCATGTTGACTTGGCTCTTTCATCTGCGGTGCCATAACCATCAATTGTGTTTGGCTTTATCACTTCCTTAATAAATCTCTCATTTCTTCAACACATTTGGTTTACTGCCTTGTGGATTCCTATTCTGTTTCTAGGGGGCCAACATGTGATTTTGATGCTTTNCGCAGTGGGTAATATACTCACAATGGCTGCTATCATTTATTGCTGGTTTCTCTTGCATCTAAAATGTTCCCATTTGTCAACAACATAGCCTTTTTTCACTGTTATAATGCAACAGGTGACCCCCATACCATATGACAAACAATCGCCTGTTCCGCATTTGCAAAGTCTGAATTTATTGATCTAAAATGGGACCCCAAACGTCATCCATTCCTTTTCTCCAGGGATGCTGCCTGTCCTGTTACTCCAGCATTTTGTGCATTTGCAAATTTGAGATGTGGAATAAAAGTTTCTCATGGAATTATTGATGGGTTTATTAGCCCTTCACACTTTTCACCTCCTGTATCTTGACAATGCGGGTGACATAGCTCTATCTAACAATGAGCTCATTGATGGTAAGGTTTTCCTTTTGACAGATAATAAGACGAATTGTTGAAGTTTTGAGATTTATTTTGGATGAGTTGGTTCATCGAGTCAGTTCAACTGGTCAGTTCTTTAATTGGACTTTACCTTGCACTATACATTTATCCTATTTCTGCATTGTGAATTGTAATCATATACACTCTTCATTGTGTGCAATTCTGACATAAAAGCTTTGAAAAAATACAGGTGACAATAAAACAAAACTGGAAAGCAGTTAATTTTGTAGGTCGGTATGATTACATTGTATTCCAGTAATCAAATAAGATGGTTTCCAGCAGAGTGATTGTGACATGGTTATGAATGGTTGAAGTAGACTTCAGAGATATGTTGGCATATTGAATTGTAGAGTTTTTGCATCAAAAAACGCTGACCAACCATATCTCCCAGGCACAAGAGCATTAGTGATGGGTCATGGAGCTGCATTCACTTGGAATTATTCCTTGCTGAAAAATGGTGGATCTTACTGAAGAGTAGAAGACGTTAATGGCAAGGCTGATGTGTGCTGTTGTATCCAGTGCAATTATATTGGGGCTACTACTGGTGCTTGTTTCTGAATAGCTCAAATATCAGTAACAAATAATAATACTTCATGTGGAAGTAATGGTTTGTGTGTTCAACCATGTGTGTTAACAAGGTTAATGTTTGAGGCTTTGGTTAAGATGCTGGCTGGGCTGGAATGGTATGGACAATGCTAGGAGTAGTGAAATTGAATAGGATAACTAGTACGTTAGGGAATGGGCATGAAGTTGTGCGTTGAAGCCATTTTGGGAAGTTGAATGTTGTATAGTTGTCAGACTCTGAATACTGGGTGGTATAGGTGAGTAGGCCAATTTCTGTGGAGTAGGATTCCATAATGAAGGCAGTTTGAATTATTTAGAATCTTTGTGACAGAAACACAAGCCCTTTGAGTTAACCTCTCCTTTGCAATCAAGATGCTCACCTAAACTAGCCGCATTTGCCTTTGTTTGACCCATTTTTTGCAGATGGATCTGACATTTTGATAATTCCAGTGGCTTTTCCTTCCTGATTTTAGCATCCAAAGTTTCTCATGTATTCTTCATCTTCTGCACTTTTCAGCTTCATGGGATTTTTTTTTTTTTTTTTTCAATAGAAGAGCGACCAAAACTACAGACCACTCAAATGTGGTCTTGCCAATGTCTTGTACAACTGCAATATAACATCCCCGATTCTATACACAATGCTCTGATTGAAGGCCAGCGTGCTAAAACCCGCCTTTGCCACCCTGTCTGCCTGTGGTAGTACTTTCATGGGATTGTGTTCTTGTACTTCAAGGTCTCTGTTCTACAAAACTCCCCAAGTCTATTTTATGCCATGACTTATCTTTTCATTTGTTTACTGTTATAATTTTATTGGGGAGCTATTTCCCTTCTGTGCAATTGCTGCTGGATATTGATTTGGAATTAAGATCTGCTGTTCAACTCTTCAGGAAGATTGGCACTGGGATTCAGATGAACAAGTAGCTTGAATCCTAGTTTCATCTCAACCATGGTTCATCTAATGTTACATGGTTTAAAATTAATAGAAAAATTGTTCCTAATGGCATTTTTGAGTAATTTACAAGTCAGGCTCTCCCGATTTTTACAGGGTGGAGATTTCACAAACGGCAACGGCACTGGTGGCAAATCAATCTATGGTAAGAAATTTCCAGATGAGAACTTCACACTTAAACACGAAGTACCAGGTGAGTGGGCAAACTACAATTCTTTTTGGTTTTCATGTAACAGATTTTTTGGGTGGGCATCTACTATTTTTATATAGAGTTGCAATTCATTTGAATTTGCATATAAATTGCCTGATTGGGGCTACATTTTCTAACTACTTGGAATACAGTTCAGGAGTAAAAGACCGGATGTGGCCTTGTGATTCCCAAATGGGGAGTTGGTTGAAAATAATGGAGGTGGGATATCCTGTGGAATGAATACTAATGTCTAATACCAATACCAGGGATCAACCCAAGGGTCGTCTTATCCTGGAGTACTAAATGTTTGTTTTATTGGGGTTGGGGGGTGTGAAGAAAATAATGTTTTATGTTGTTCATTCTGACCTATGCATTTTTAAAGTATTTGATACACTGTTTTTCCCAGGAACATTGTCAATGGCAAATGCTGGGCCCAATACAAATGGATCACAATTTTTTATCTGCACTACAAAAACTGGCTGGTAAGTTATTTCTATTGCTGTTGAGGGATTTGTGTTGTAGTATTGACTGAGGTGTGAATTGATTGTCCTTTAGTGGTGTGTGTTCCTGGGTGTACAATGTCCAGTTTTGAAATCTGAAACTTAGACATGTATGTGCAATCATGGAATTACTTAAATGTTTCACCCATGTACTTTAGTCCACTCCTGTGTGTGTTTGTAAGACTTGTACATGAGCCAAGGCTACATCAGTCCAGCAGTTGCAAATACAACTTACACACTGAACTGGTTTTACTTCTCTAGTGCTCACCTAATGGAATTTCTATTTACAGTGTGCAAATGGCTAGTAAACTGAAGTAAACAATGATAGTTTGTAACAGTGTGCTGTATTCAGCAGGGAATGTTAAAATGGAAAGCTACTGACTATCCTGGGGCATAAATCTACTTCTGTTAGTTTGTGTGAAAATAAACATTTGGCTGACATGGTGTTAACTCTTTATGGGGCTAATTATGCTTTAAATCCCTTTACTTGTTTTTTGTTTTTTTTTTCCTTTGGCTCCTTTCGAATTTCAATTCTATTTATATCAGTCATGTCTCCAGGTGAATTTCAGATCATGGCCAAGGCAATAGAATATTAATCCACCTTTTGTATTTTTCAGGTTGGATGGAAAGCATGTTGTGTTTGGGACGGTCGTAGAAGGCATGGATATTGTGAAAAAAATGGAATCAAAGGGATCTCAGAGTGGAAAGACGAGTGTTATTGTTAGTATTATGGACTGTGGTATGGTATGACGGAACCATTCCTAATAGCTGTTCAAGGAAAGTCTCTACCCAATGGTATTGTCATAAAGACGACAGAATTCAAATTATCAAGTTAATAATGTGATTTGTACATTTCCAAGCAACCTGAGGCTATTGACCAGGTTGGTCTAACCCATCAATTAGTGATCTGTAGTAGTGCTTGGCTTCATTTAACTTTCTGGTGTATAATGGAACTATTCATTAATTTTAGCCTCGTACTAAAACACTTCATTCAAATAAAAGTATACACCTGCTCACCAAACTTGCTCTTAATTGTTTAAATTGATTCCAACGTGTTATACTCTTGTACCAAGACACTGAAAAGCTGTGTGCTTTCTAGTTAAATCATACCATGAATACGATTGTGCGAGTAAATGGGTGGAAAAATTGTGATGGATAATAGTAGATCATCTTCTGGGACAGCAGGTGGCACAGCAGTAGAGTTGCCTCCTTACAGTGCCAGATCCAAGCTACAGGTGTTGTTTGCACAGTTTGACATGGGTTCTCCAGGTGATCCGATTTCCTCCTACACTCAACTACATTTTGTACATTAATTGGTTTTTGTAAATTGTTCCTAGTGTAGGATATTGCCAGTGTATAGGGTGATTGTTGGTTAGTAATCTCAAGTCTTTGAAAATACCAAGTCTGGCACTGGATTGATGTAGGGATCAATGTTGGTTTCTTTCACAAACACCACTGGTCACCCATCAGCTGTGTTCTACGTGGCTGTCAAACTGTCCAACCACAGGTCTTCCTCGACAAGATGTTGTAAAAAGCCATCTCTTGCTTTCTCTGCCTCCTTTTAATACACTCAGCTCCAGTTCAGACATAACAAATCATTAAAAGATCAAAAGCAACATATAATCAGGAAAGCAAATTAATTGTCCAAAATTTCCTGGATTTGGGGATGGTTTCATTGGATTGGAAATGTAGAGAAGGGTTTCGGCCCGAAACGTTGCTTATCTCCTTCGTTCCATAGATGCTGCTGCACCCGCTAAGTTTTTCCAGCATCTGCAGTTCCTTCTTTAACACACCTATTATACAGCTATTTGCCTAGCACAGCTTCCCTGGTGACTAACTGTCCCCAAATACCCGATTTGGAACTATTTCTGTAATGTTCATTGTATAAGCAAAGACATAGTAAAAATAACGTTTAATTCTTCAAGTCACCTAGTACCATACACACTTTGGTTCTTTTTTTAATACATATATAGGAAAAACTAGCTGATTTTATATTTCTGGTTCGTTTGATCTCATGATCTACTATTTGCATTACATTATTTGTTCATATTCTGTCCAATCTTCTGACCAACTAAACCATCCTCTTTATTTTTAATTTGATCCTACACATTTTCATTTAACAATGAAATGCTACTACCATCTTATACCACTGCACCAGGCAGTGATTTTGTATATTTCTTCCTCTTTCAATTTACACTCCGTTCATCTGTTTTGTTTCTGTGTACTTTATGCCAGCGCATTCTTTCAGCCTACATCCTATCCTTTCAAAGTCCATCATTTCCCACATTAATAGCTTTTTCTCCACACTGATATTCCACATCTTTGCAACTTATGACATTTTTTTAAATTGACAAATTCCCAGTACTGGTCCCAATGCCCAACCAATCAGTCTTTGATTTATGTATTGATATTTCTAATCTTATTTGTCTATATCAATTTACATGTAGCCTAGAGATTAATGGGAGATTATACTTAATTTGGTCCCATCTTCTAATACCTCTGTAGAACCTTTCTTTGTCCTGCCTCTGTGGTTGGTACTTGGCTTCAACGATGAGTGAAGCATCCCCCTTCTGCTGTAAGTTCCTTTCCCACTTAATGCAGATATTCAGAACCATAAAAGTTGCACCATCTGTGGTGAACTGAATAAGTGAAGGGTCTAAAGATGGGGTGTAATCCAAAACAATAGTAAGATTAAATGAGAACTTGTCAGTTTGAAGTTTGATCTTTATTTTATGAGGAGTTAGTGAGCGATTACGTGAAGAAGCCTCGTCAGTGTGCATGCGTGTCAATCTTCAAAGCAGCAGCGTGAAATCGCAGTAACTCAGTCGAAGTGATATAGTAAGACTCAGAAGACTAGAACTACCAGATGATCTTTGCGATTATGAGGGCCAGGAGCAGAGGGCACGTAATCGCTCACCGTAACTCCTCATAAAATAAAGATCAAACTTCAAACTGGTAAGTTCTCATTTAACCGTACTATTTTACTTAGGAGTCACGTGAAGATTTCAAAGCTCTGTGATTTCATGCCGTAGATCCAGTTCCATACGACACACTGCTTCGGTTGACACAGGATAAACATAATATATTGAACATTGTTTGAATTATACAAATGAATGTTTTTAATAATAAAAGAACAGTAGTTATAACCCCTCTCCCAGGGGGAAATTACAAAACAGCATGCTCAAATCCTTCTGTTGTGAGGACAGGTTTGTCATAAAACTGAAAAAGTCCCTTCACTGGACCATCCTGCGGCTCCGAGGAGTTGGTCTACAGGGACGTACAGCGCCTTTGTTGCGGATGTTGACGCCGCCCTGATGGAGTGAGATTTAAACACATCAGTGTCTACTCCAGCACAATCCAAAACCTGTTTCAGCCATCTAGAAATGGTTTGTACCGACACCTTTCTATGAGGTTTTTTATGACTGATGAGCATCGTTGTTTCGGAGCCTCAGACTCTTGGTGACCTCTATATATTGACGCAGGTGCGTAACTACCCATAGTCTCAGGTCAATGGGGTATGCTTTAAAGTGTATTTTGGTTCCAGACATCCCTGGCCTGCTTTGTTTGATTAGATCATATACATAATATCTACAGAAGAATGCATGCTGTCCAGTCGTAGCTTTTGCAATGTCTGGACCTGTTGCGCTGAAACTAGCGCCATGAGCATGACAACTTTGAGCGTTAGCTTTTGGAAAGACAGAGATGTAATTGGAGCCCATTGCCGAAGCAGTGTGAGAACTATGCTCACATCCCAGATTTCCGTATATCTAGGTCTGGGAGGGTTTTTGTTGAAGATACCTTTCATGAATCGGAACCAATGGATGAGATCTGACAGAGTGTTGTCCAGATCCCTGCCATAAATAGGAGGACAAAGCACTTTGAGCACTATTAATGGCACTATAGCTCAATTGCTCGTCAAAATGCAATGTAGCAAGGAACTCCAATACATCAGGTATGCCTGCAGTATGATGAGATAAGATACAGTGGCTTGCAAAAGTATTCATACCCCTTGAACTTTTCCACATTTTGTCGCGTTACAACCACAAACGTAAATGTATTTTATTGGGATTTTATGTGATAGGCCAACACAAAGTGGTGCATAATTGTGAAGTGGAAGGAAAATGATACATGGTTTCCAAATTTTATTACAAATTTTAAAAAAACTGAAAAGTGTGGCGTGCAAAAGTATTCAGCCCCCCTGAGTCAATACTTTGTAGAACCACCTTTCGGTGCAATTACAGCTGCAAGTCTTTTGGGGTATGTCTCTACCAGCTTTGCACATCTGGAGACTGAAATCTTTGCCCATTCTTTTCAAAATAGCTCGAGCTCAGTCGGATTGGATGGAGAGCGTCTGTGAACAGCAATTTTCAAGTCTTGCCAGATTCTCAATTGGATTTAGGTCTGGACTTTGACTGGGCCATTCTAACACATGAATATGCTTTGATCTAAACCATTCCATTGTAGCTCTGGCTGTATGTTTAGGGTTGTCCTGCTGGAAGGTGAACCTCCGCCCCAGTCTCAAGTCTTTTGCAGACTCTAACAGGTTTTCTTCCAAGATTGCCCTGTATTTGGCTCCATCCATCTTCCCATCAACTCTGACCAGCTTACCTGTCCCTACTGAAGAAAAGCATCCCCACAGCATGATGCTGCCACCACCATGTTTCACAGTGGGGATGGTGTGTTCAGGGTGATGTGCAGTGTTAGTTTTCCACCACACATAGCGTTTTCCACCACACATAGCCAAAAACTTCAATTTTGGTCTCGTCAGACCAGAGCACCTTCCTCCACATGTTTGCTGTGTCCCCCACATGGCTTGTGGCAAACTGCAAACGGGACTTCTTATGGCTTTGTTTCAACAATGGCTTTCTTCTTGCCACTCTTCCATAAAGACCCGATTTGTGGAGTGCACGACTAATAGTTGTCCTGTGGACAGAATCTCCCACCTGAGCTGTGGATCTCTGCAGCTCCTCCAGAGTTACCATGGGCCTGGCCTCTTGGCTGCTTCTCTGATCAATGCTCTGCTTGCCCGGCCTGTTAGTTTAGGTGGACAGCCATGTCTTGGTAGGTTTGCAGTTGTGCCATACTCTTTCCATTTTCGGATGATGGATTGAACAGTGCTCCGTGAGATGTTCAAAGCTGGGGATATTTTTTTATAACCTAACCCTGCTTTAAACTTCTCCACAACTTTATCCCTGACCTGTCTGGTGTGTTCCTTGCGCTTCATGATGCCCAAGTAACATTGTTTGTTCACTAATGTTCTCTAACAAACCTCTGAAGCCTTCACAGAACAGCTGTATTTATACTGAGATTAGATTACACACAAGTGGACTCTATTTACTAATTAGGTGACTTCTGAAGGCAATTGGTTGCACTGGATTTTATTGAGGGGTATCAGAGCAAAGGGGGCTGAATACTTTTGCATGCCACACTTTTCATTTATTTGTAAAAAGATTTGAAAACCATGTATCATTTTCCTTCCACTTCACAATTATGCGCCACTTTGTGTTGGTCTATCACATAAAATCCTAATAAAATACATTTACGTTTGTGGTTGTAACGTGACAAAATGTGGAAAAGTTCAAGGGGTATGAATACTTTTGCAAGCCACTGTATATGACTGTAAGCAGAACATCTCCCATTTCTTAATATGAGATACGTATTGTTTTTTAGTACTATTCCTCCCGGCCGCAGTAATCACATCCACGGTCTGACTCAATAGTCTGAGCCCCTGGAACAGTCCAATCAGAATCTGCAAATCATCAGATTAATACGATCATGTAAAGGATGACTCTCTCTTGTCACAGGGTGAACCAACAAGTTGCTGCATTTGGGGATAACCATGAATGGCTGTGTCATCAGTCTCAGAACCAATGGGAACCATAGCTGTGTGGGCCAGGCAGGAACTACCAAAACGTCTGAAGCGGAGTCCTGCTCTATTTTGGTGAGACATTGACTGATAAGGCAGAATGGGGGAAAAGCGTAAAAGAACGCACCTCCCCAATGTAGCGAGACTGCATCCAGCGCTACTGCCCCTGGATCCGGTTCCCATGAGACGTATTTAGGTAACTGGTGATTTAGCCTGGATGCAAACAGATCTATGTCTGGCAATCCATACTGGGTGTCAATCTTTTTGAAAACGTTTGGATTCAGCATCCATTCTGTGTTGTCATTAAATTTACGTGAGCTGGTGTCTGCCACTACGTTATCTCTACCTGGTAGGTAGATTCCTGAGACCCGGATGTTTCTCGTAATACACCAGTGCCAGATGAGGTTAGCCAGATTATCACATGATAATGATTTAATTCCACCCATGTGATTGATATATGCAACAGCTGTGGTATTGTCAATCTGGAGCTGAGCATGTAAATAATGCATTGTTGAACAGTATGCTTTTCGGCCATAGAATGCCCCCAACAATTCTAAATAGTTTATCCCATGCATCCGCAGGATCAATGCCTCTTGCATACTCCATCTGCCACCACAGCTGGACTTGGTATCAGTGCCTCCCGATTCCGAAGCGATCACATCAGTTTGTAAAATAATTGAAGGTTGTTTAGGCAGAATGTTTCTCGCACATCGTGAGACATTAGTTATCCACCATTGCAACTCGGTGATAGCTTCGACTGGCAACTGCATTGGTCTATCGAAATGACCTGCATGTTTTTTGAGTGCCTGTTCCTTGGCTCGTTGCACATTCTGATAGTTTAGAGGCCCGAATTGCACTCCAGGCAATGCCGCCACTAGTTTACCAATAACACTGGCTACTCATCGGATGGAGGGTTGCTGTTCATCTACCAGTTTGCTGCAGGCCTCCATAATTTCTAAAGTTTTGGCCGTAGGTAGAGTCACTGACATGTTAGTTGAATCAATGATGAACCCCAAATAGTCAATGATTCTAGACGGCACTAATTTGGATTTAGTTGGATGGATGAGGAAACCTAACCTCTCAAACGTCTCTAACTGAAACCGACAATTCAGCTACCTCCTGAGTATTGCCTATGATCAGAACATCATCCAAGTATGCCATCACAATGTGATTCTGAGCCAGGAATAGTCCTAATACTGGTTTCAACAATTTTGTAAATAACTTAGGGGCTGAAGTTAACCCATTGGGCAAAGTTTTAAATTGCCACAGCTGTCTCATCCAACTAAATTTTAAGTATCTACAATATTTGTGATGAATTGGTATTGATTAATATGCATCTTTCAGATCTATACTCGCCATATAACATCCTTTGGAAACCAGTTGCTTAGCAGTACTGAATGTTTCTATTTTAAAATGTTTATACTGGACATAGGAGTGCAGTCGGGTTAGGTCCAGAATGACCCGACACCCAACATCTTTCTTTTGCCTGGGGAATATATTAGACACAAATTGTTGAGGCTGATTAGCCGTCCTTTCAATTACCCCTTTTTAAAATAATATTTCAATTTCATCATTCACCTGGAGAGTTTCTGGTTTTGAAAACACCAATACTCGACTTGGTGTATGTTGCACGGGTGGATGTACTTCAGAGATAAACTTAATTCGAGACCCCCGGATACTGTCCAGTATAAACGGATCTGATGTTATGTGGCACCATTCATCGTAGAACAATTGCAATCTACCCCCTACTGGTCACTGATCTCTGGAGGATATGTCCTGGACTCGTACCTCCATGGACTCGTAAGTCCAGTTACTCGTACCTCCATAGTTGCTGGATTCCTCTATCTCCTAGTCCTGTTGGGGTTATGCATTGGTGCATGCCAATGGCGTAGAGATGGAATCGCCCGGCTAGGTCCTTGCCCTGCACCAGCGTCTGGCCCATCTGAAGGGGTATGGTCTATGAGGCGGCATCCTGCCTGAGGGATGTGTTTTGATGAGGCCGATTGTCTTTGCCTCGTCATCCAAGTCCTTAACTTGTTTTGCTAGATCCTCCCCAAATAGTAAGTTTGGTGGCTGAATATTGGAGGATCTGCATAAGGCTGCGAATCATGGGTTGAGCGTAGGCTTGATGGCAGTTTTCCTTAAGCAGTTGATTTCAAAATGGGCGTTACATAGCAGGGCCAACATATCCTGCTGTGTTTTCGATAGTGGTGCCCCTTCAACTGTTCGCCCAAAAGCCGCTATACCTGCTCCAATTAATTTTAGGACTTTCTGCAGCCATAACTCATGCGACCGCATGGATACGCCCATTTGCCCCCAGATGACCTGGTTCACTGTGGGCACTCTGAGCGATGCACAGTTAACAGGTGTTTCGTATCTTTTTGAGGTTTCATCCATTATGGATTCTTGGAGCTGGTGAGAGGCCATATAATTGATATTCCTGTCCAGGTTTTCTTCCATTTCCTCACCAGTTCCAGCCGGTATGGCGAAATTACTTGCCACATCCGGCACACCTGGAGCGAAGCTCGTGTGCTTCGGTGTATGCTTCTCCACTATATCACCAACTTCAGGGTCAGAGTCATACTGCCCTGGCTCTCCCTGCTCATGCATAACGGAGGTATCATGCAGCCCTTGACTTGGCGCTGCTGGTATGCGTCCCCATGCAGACTCATGGGCATGTGGTTCCTCCTGCAGGTATAGTTCTTCTCTATATGGACCTCTGCTGGAGGTTGCTGCTGAGAGCTGCTGGGGAACCCCGGGGTATAAAATCCTGGCTGGAATATCTCTAGGAGGTGTTCCATTTTATCCAGATGCTCCCAAACCTTTTTGCTGGTAGGAGAGGAGTCTTCTTGAAACCAGCTCCTGAAACCAGCCTTATGGAACACAAGCAAATTCGTAGCGAAGTTTAAAACTTACCTGCGAGTTTTTAACTTACCACTGGTGGAGCTGCACTCTCCAGCCCGTCGCTGCGACATGCGTCTGACCTAATGACGCACCAGCGCACTGGCGGGGCTTCTTCACGGAATCACTCACGTGACTCCGAAGTAAAATCTGTCCTTTTCTCCAAGTTAAAGATGGTATCAGATTGAGAGACAAGCCATCTGTGTGAAGATCAGCAGTAGGTCTGTGAAATAGAAGATTACACTAGGGAACTATCAAGGAGAAATAGAGAAATGGCAGATTCTAAATATTGGCTGGAAACATTAAAAACAACAATAATTGAAAATTGAGGATTGTATGGGGAAAGGAACATGAGGCAACATGGCATGGAAGTGGTACTGGTAGATGAAATTTAATCCTGCAACGGGCAAAGTGATGCATTTTGAGAAGACTAAAGAGTGCTTAATTGTCACATGTATCAACAATGGAACAATGAAATTCTTATGGGGCTGCAATAAATCGCATAATATGTGATAATCAAAAATATAATAAATTAATAACTAATACTAGATAACAGTGATAATGCAAAAAAAGTCCATAGAAGATCATAGGTGCTGAGATTAACGCTTCGAGCTCAAGAGCCTGATGGCTAACAAGAAGAAGTTGTTCTTAACTTGGTGGTCAGTTTTCAGGACCTTCCCCATGGTAGTTACAAAAGGAGAGCATAGCCAGGATAGTGCAGTGGGTCTCTCATGACAATTGCTGCCTTTTTGAGGCAGTATCTATAGCTCCCTTAAATATTGGGGAGGTCACTTACCTATGATAATCAGGCAGTGTCTACCACTCTAGATACAAAGTGTGGTAGGGCTCCAGAGAGTGTTGAGGAATGGCAGGAACAACTTCAGTGTTCAAATCCTAAGGTGCCTGAAGGTGGCAGCACAGTTAGATAAGGTGATGAAAATGGCATTACTATGGTAAGAGATTCAGAGGGGATATGAGGAAGTTTGTCATTCATAGGGTGGTTGGAATCTGGAACATAGGTCCTATTATTGCACAGGAAAGTACACGAGGAGGTGAGTGGTTGGCCCAGATGAAAGTTTGGACCAGGGACTCGTGGTAAGAACTTATCTGAATACTAAAAAGGAATGCAAAGATGTGTCTGATGGTGGAATTACACTCAATGGTGAGAATTACAAAGGGTGAAGCATAGATTGAGAGATATATGGTATTGGTGTATTATTGTCACGTGCAACAAGGTGCAGTGCCAAACCTGTTATTTGAATTATAAGGGAGTCAAAGGATATGGGACAAATTGGAACGTAGTGTTGGGGTCAAGACTCAATCACACATTGATAATCAAATAAGTAGATAACAGAATATCTGAAGTAAAAACAAAATGCGATAAACATTAACTCTGTTTCACTTTGAAGACACTTCATCCGGTGAGAAAACAAGCAGAGTTAAGTTCCAGAGAAGATGAGGATGGGGTAGACGGGTGATCTTTTTTGGGGGGGGGGGGGCAGTCTTACCCTGGTATGGTGCTGATGTTTACTGGTGAAGTTTGGTAATAGAGGGAGAGCATACGGATCGGTTACATCATGGACTGGTTGGACAACTAGAATGCCCACGTACAATGGAGATCAAAGTGAAATGTAGATGCTGCCCGATCCATCATGGGTATTGACCTCCCCACCACGAAGGGATCTATGTGAGGCACTGACCTGGGTCTCTTCCATTGTCAGAGAGGCCACGCACGCTTGAGGAATAGCACCTCATATTTCGCTTCAAAGCTGTCTTGTTGAATCTCATCGTAACTCATTTTCACCCAGGCCACAGCTAACAATGGCCTGTTCCTTTTATCAACATTTTTGCATATCTTTCCTTCATTTGTTCTATATCTCTCGTTTCCCTTTCTCCTCTCAGTCTGAAGGGTCTTCACCCAAACGTCACATATTCCTTTTCTCCAGAGAAGCTGTCTGATCCGCTGAGATACTCTACCTTTTGGCATCTATCTTCGATTCAAACCTTCTTCGTTGTGTGTTGGGGTAGCTGGGCAAAGGCTGGGGACACCAACATGCTCGTCAGGAAGGCTGGCTCCATCCTGGGGGTGTAGTTGGAGTTCACTGGAGATGGTCTTGGAGAGGGATGCTCCACAAACTGTGGAGCATCTTAGACAATACAGCTCACCCCCTCCATGATGCACTGGTCAACTTGAGGAGTACCTTCAGCAACAGACTGGTTCCACCAAGATGCAGCAAGTCAAGTCAAGTCAAGAGAGTTTATTGTCGTGTGTCCCAGATAGGACAATGAAATACTTGCTTGCTGCAGCACAACAGAATATTGTAGGCAAAAAAAAAGATCAGATCAGTGTGACCATATACCATAGAATATTATATATATATATATATATATATAGATAGATAGATAGATAGATAGATAGATAGATAGATAGATAGATCTATATCTATATCTATATCTATATATATATTTATATATATATATATATTCATACACACACATAAATAAACAGATAAATTCCAAAGGTTGTTATAAGTTCAGATTTTTTTTTTTAAGTTGTGTTTAATAGTAAGTAAGTAAATTGTATTTATATAGCACATTTAAATCAACTTGCGTCAAAACCAAAGTGCTTTACATAGAAAAAAATAATGAAGTTTCCGTACATCTATAGAAAAATTTAAAAAGAGAATGATGACACAACAGATTATAAAATTCAACATGAACATCCCGCCACAACAGAATCAAAAATTTTCCACAGAGGGGACAGGCATCAAAAAGTTTCAGTCCTCTTCCTCTGCGATCATCCGAGGTCGGGGCCTATTTGTGGCCTTTTGCAGCCAGTCTGATGTTTTCAGGCCCTCTTGCCGGGAAGACGGAACTCCAGAGTCGGGTGGCTCCTCAGCGGCTTGGAAATGTCTGTAGCGGCCGCTTCCTCCCCGGTGTTTTAAATCCAGCGCTGCCCACGGCTGGACGCCCGCACCCACAGCTCCTCGGATGTTGGAGTCGGCGGTGAGGGGGAGGGGAGGAGGGGGGGGGGGAGGGGGGGGGGGGGGGGGGGGGGGGGGGGAGGCAGTGAGGGGGTTGTGTATTATGACTGTTGGCAGACCAATTTTCCTCCTGGGATAAATAGAAGGATGCCAACTCTGTGGCTCTTCACACTGTCCTGACCCACCTGGAAAGACAGGGCACCTACGTGAGGATGCTCTTCATTGACTATAGCTCTGCCTTCAATACGGTCATCCCCACCAAGCTCACCACCAAACTCCACCAGCTAGGCCTCAGCTCACTGGTATGCGATTGGATCCTGAATTTTCTGACGGAGCTGCCGCAGGTAGTGAGACTGAAGCCGCACCTGTCCTCCACTATCACCCTGAGCACCAGCACACCACAGGGCTGTGTACTGAGCCCCATGCTCTGCTCCATCTTCACCCACGACTGTGTCCCTGCATTTTACAACAAACCAATTGTCAAGTTTGCAGACGACACAACGGTGGATCGGGCTGATCACCACCAACGGTGATGAAACAAACATATAGAGCCAGGTCCTAAACGGTGCAGAACTCTGGCGGGACTGGTGCTCACGTGCGCACGTCGGATCAGACACCATGTCACTAAACACCTCCTAAGGGAAGACCAAGGAGCTCTTGAAATTATCTACTTCAGGAGGTCACGGAATGGGGAATATGCCCCAATCTCCATCTACGGAGACAGTGTGGAGAGAGTGTCCAGCTTCAAGTTTCTGGGCACTCACATCTCAGGGGACCTCACGTGGTCCACCAACACCGCTGTGCTGGTCAAAAACGCACAGCGACGACTGCTCTTCCTAAGAACATTGAAATGGACAGGTCTGCCCCAACAGCTGCTGACGACCTTCTACCGCTGCACCACAGAGAGCACACTAACGTATGGCATCTCACTGCACAGAGGCGGGGAGGAGAGCTCTCATTTTCAGCGCGAAGCGGCGTCAGCGCGTTGTCCACAGACGCAACAGATTATTGGGACACCGCTACCAGCCTTGGAGGGCATCTACCACACACGGTGCCTCGGGAAGGCCGTCAGCATACATAAACACTCCTCTCACCCTTGTAATCGACTGTTCGAACTACTCCCCTCCGGCAGACGTTACAAGGCCTTCTACGCCCGCACCTCCAGACTCGGGAACAGCTTCATTCCCAGAGCTATAGCGGCTCTGAACCGGGCCCATCCATGGACTGTCTCCCCCGGCCTCGCACTTTAGTCGGTGTTGATTTTACTGGTCTAATGTTCGTTTTTACAAACCTTGTTCTTGGGGTATCTAAATCTAAATTTTATTTGTCGATTAAGTTATGACATCGGATGGAAGTTGCAAACCAAATCTCGTTGCACTGATGTGTAAAGACAATAAAATATATAATAATTATTATTATTATTATTATCGGGAGGGGGCGAAGGTGCAGGGCCTGTGCGCGCCAACGCTCTCCGTCGCTCCCAGTACGTCATGTCGCGGTGCACGCCGGGAGCTGTAGTCCTGGCGGCGAGGCGCGTGCGCAGTGAGGCGGGGCGTGCTGCAGGTGTGGAGTCCGCCGGGCCGGCCCCCAGTCGGTGAGGGCGCCGCGCCGCCCGTCCCTCCCTCCCTCCCTCCCTCCGTCCGTGTGTATGTAGGAGGCCGAGGCCCACCCGGGCTCAGGCGGCGAGCTCAGCTCTGGGCTTCCCGATGACTGCCTGGGTCATCCTCCCCGTCAGCCTGGCCGCCTTCTGCATCGCCGGCATATGGATCGTGTGAGTAACCCGATCTCCATCCACGGGGCTGCAGCCTCCCTGCAGGCCTCCCCCCCCCCTCACCGCCCGCACTGCCACCCCCCCCTCCCCCCCCCCCCCCCCCCCCCCTCATGCCCTCCCCCCCCCCCTCCACTCCCGCCTCCCCCCCCCCCCTACCCCCCCCCCCCTCACTCCCCCCCCCCCTCACTGCCTCCCCCTCGCCCTCACTGCCGCCCCTCCCTCTCCCCCTTCACTGCCTCCCCCCCCCCCCCCCCCTCACCCAACCCCCTCCCCCCCTCCACGCCGGAGGCGACAGCACTACACTGCCTCCCTCCCACCCCCCCCCCCCTCACTTTGCCATGTCCCCCCCCCCCCCTCACTGCCTCCCCCTCCCCTCACCGCCCCGCCTCCCCCCCCCCCCTCCCTGCCTCCCCCCCCCTCCACCGCCTCCCCCCCCTCACTCCCACCCCCCCTCACAGCCTCACCCCCCCCTCACTGCCTCCCCCCCCCCTAACGGGTCTGCCTCCCCCCCCCTCCTCCCCTCCCCCCCCCCCCTTCACTGCCTCCCCCCCTCCTCCGCACTGCCTCCCCCCCCCTCTAATTGCCTCTGCCTCCCCCCCCCCCCCTCACTGCCTCCTTCCCCCCCCCCCCTCACTCTGCCTCCCTCACTGCCTCCCCTCCCCCTCACTTCTGCCTACCCCCCCCCACTGCCCGCACTCCCCTTCCCCCCCCTCACTGGCCTCCCCCCCCCTCACTTGCCTCCACCCCACCCACCCACCCCTCACTGCCCCCCCTCCCCCCCCCCCTCACTGCCTCCCCCCCCCCCCCCCCCTCACTGCCTCCCCCCCCTCAAACCCGCCCTCACTGCCTCCCCCCCCCTCACTGCCTCCCCCCCCCCCCCCCACCTCCTCCCCCCCTCACTGCCTCCCCCCCCCTCAACGCCCGGCACTGCCTCCCCCCCCCCCTCACTGCATCCCCCCCACCCGGATCAATGCCTCCCCCCCCTCACCCTGCCTCCCCCCCCCTCACCACTCCCCCCCCACTCCCTCCTGCCATCCCCCCCCCTCACCCTCCCCCCCCCCTCACCCCCCCCCCCCCCTCACCCCCCCCCCCTCACAGCCTCCCCCCCCCCCTCACTGCCCCCCCCCTCCCGCCCACACCTCACTGCCTCCCCCCCCTCACGCCTGCCCCTCCCCCCCCCCTCACTGCCTCCCCCCCCCCACTTCTCACTGCCCCCCCCCTCCCTCCCCCTCACTGCCTCCCCCCTACCCCCCCCTCCCCCCCTCACTGCCTCCCCCCCTCCCCCTCACTGCCACCCCCCCTCACCCCTCACTGCCTCCCCCCCTCACCGCCCGGCCATCCCCCTCAACCTGCCTCCCCCCCCTCACTACCGCCCGGCACAGCCATCCCTCACATGCCTCCCGACCCCCACCCTCCCCCGCCTCCCCCCCCCTCACCGCCCCCCCCCCCCCTCACCCTCCCCACCGCTCGTCCCCTCACTGCCTCCCCCCACCCCCTCACTGCCCCCCCCCCCCCCCCCGCCCCCCCCCCCTCTCACTGCCCTCCCCCCCCCTCACCCGCCCTCCCCCCTCCCCCCCCTCCCCCCCCTCACCCGGCCTCCCCCCCCCTCACCTCCCCACCCCCCTCACTGCCATCCCCCCCCCCCCTCACTGCCTTCCCATCCCCTCACCGCCTCCCCCCACTGCCTCTCCCCCTCCCCTAACTGCCTTCCCCCCCCTCTCCCTCCCCTCCCCACCCCCCCTCCCACCCCCCCCACCCTCCCCTCACTGCCTCCCCCCCCCTCCCCTCACTGCCTCCCCCCCCTCCCCTCACTCCCCCCCTCCCTCTCGCCTCCCACCCCCCCTCACTCCCCTCATGCCTTCCCCCCCCCCCTCCCCTCACTGCCCCCCCCCCCCTCCCCTCACTGCCCCCCCCCCCCCTCACCACTGCCTCCCCCCCCCTCCCCCCCCCCCCTCCCCTCACTGCCCCCCCCCCTCCCCTCCCCTCACTTTTACCCCCCCTCCCCCACTGCCCCCTCACTCCCCCCCCCCCCCTCCCCTCACTCACTGCCTCCCCCCCCTCCCCTCACTGCCTCCCCCCTCCCCTCACTGCCTCACCCTCCCTCCCCTCCCCTCCCCTCCCTGAGAGACCCTTACCTGTCTCTCAAATACTGCCTGACCTACTGAGTTTTATCAGCATTTTCTGTTATGGTCTCATATTTATTTAACGAAATAGAACTTGCACGTCAGGAAGCAAGAATGAAAGAAAGGGGACGCAAAGAACTGTCCCCAAAGAAGCTGGTAACTTGAGCAAAACACAAAGCGCCGGGGAAACAGTGGATCGATCAGGCAGCATATGTGAGGGAATGGACAGATGATGTTTCGGGTTGAGATGCTCCCTCAGACTCATTCAGATAATCTAAACAAGGTTCCTGTTTTGAAAGAAGAAATGGTTAGGTGCGTTGTTTTAAATATGAGTTTGAGATGGTTTCCAAAACTGGAGAGACAAGTAAAGACAACAAACTGGAGAGACAACTCTACACTAGTCACACCTGCCTGCATTTGGTCCATATTCCTTCAAACCTGTCCTATCCATGTACCTGTCTACCTGCATCTATTTTCTAGTCCCTGCCTCAACTACCTCCTCTGGCAGCTCATTCTATACACACACCACCCTTTGTGTGAAAAAGTTACCCCTCAGATTCCAATTAACTCTTTTCCCCTCCACCTCAAAGCTATGTCCTCTGGTCCTCGATTTACCTACACTGGGCAAGAGACTGCATCTACCTGATCTATTCCTCTCATGATCTTATACACCTCCTGTGTTTTTCTGTGTTGAGTGGAATAGATACACGTTACAATTTGTTTGCATTTGTGCTCTGCCTTTAATTGAAATATAAATGACGTTGCAATAGGGTTAATATAGAAAAATAGAGATGCAACAGAAGATCGATCACATTAAATGGTAGAATTGGATGCAAGGGGCCAAATAGCCAATTCTTTCTTCATCTTCTTATGACAAAGAGATGTGTATTTTCCGACATAATTCAAGCAGGGCAGGTTTTAAGCACTCTGCTTCAGCCTGTGGGAGCCGTGAATTGTATGGAGATTCTGCTAGGATTTATACGGTCATAAGTGATAGGAGCAGAATCAGGCCACTCGGCCCATCAAGTCTACCCCACCATTCAATCATGGCTGATCTATCTCTCCCTCCTAGCCCCATTTTCCTGCCTGTCTCCCCATAACCCCTGACACCTGTATTTTGGAGAAAACTTTTTTTTTTTACTTTAAAAAAAGATGATTCCACTAGTCCATAACTTTAGTTAAGGAATTTGATAATGTACAGCAACTGATATGGAATTAAATGTTAAAGGTGGAAGAACATAGCTTGGTGTTTGACACTTGTGGAACCTGGCACAGTTACAAATATTCTTAGAAAGTGCAGAATGTAAACAAACAAAAGGATGAACTTGGGGCATTCTGGAAATGATTGCAAGGTGGTGAGAGATACTGAATACTGTACGTGTTTAGGTGGGGTTAGTGGGTCAGGCAAACAGAATTGAATTAGTGAAGAAGAAGTAATGTGGCTAATTATGACCCTGCAGTATTGAGTTAAGCTGCTTTTGGTACCTTTCCCAAGAGAATAATCTTCAAGCATGAAACTGGTTGGCAGTTTATTCAAGTAGCTGAACCTGGTATTCAGTGCAATGCCTGAAAATATTTTTCCACTCCCTAATCCTGGATTAAAATATTCAGTTGTGCCCCTGATCAACGTAGTAATCATAATCCAGGAACCAGGTCTGAGAGATTCCATATGTGTGGATGTGTTTCCCTTTCATTGCTGTGATCTGTTAACATCAAAATTATACCTAGAAAGTAAAAAGCAATATTAATACTTTGTTGCGTGAAATGATTTTCAGAAATTATATTGGAGGAATTTTCTTTGGTCAGCCAGATTTATGATGCATAAAACTGCACTGTGTACAAGGGTCTCTAAAACAAACTGCTGTGAAATTGGAAGCATCTTCAGCTATGGGATGCATAGGAATACAGACTCTGTCTGAAGAAGGGCCTCGACCCGAAACGTCACCTATTGCTCTTCTCCAGAGATGCCGTCTGACCCCCAGAGTTTTACTCCAGTTTTTTGTGTCTATCATAGGAATACATTTCACAGACGGGTGAATGGGTGGAAAGTTACCAGATTAAATTTAATACTGAGAAATTTGTAGTACTGCACTAAACTTTTGTTGGAATAATGAAAGGAAGTAATGTAGATCAGATTTGAAAAGTGGTGCAAGAACCAAGATCTGGGGCTATATGTCCATAGTTTCTCCCAAGCAGTATGGCAATTTGAGAAACTGGTTAAAATTTGAATTTGTATCTGGATCTTTAGAAGTAGGGGGCATGGAGTACAATATAAAAAGCAATGATGATTTTCTATGTCACTGGAGTGGCTGCAACTGCAGGATTGTGTCCAGATCTGGGCTCCATATCATAAAATTAAAACACTCTGGAACGGGTGCAGAGGACATTTACTTGGGCGATTTCAGAGATGGGGTGAAGCTGGTTTATTTTATTTAAAGCCATGAAAATTGAATAGTGAGTGTGCCAATTGGTGGAAGTGTCAAGGATTAGTTATATAGAATGAAGGTGATTGGCGAGAGAATCGCCAATCGAACGTGACATGAAGGACTTTGGGGGGATCCAGAATGTAGAGTTGGATTTAATTTTAGCATTGAAAAGGGTGATGGATAGATATCTGAAAGGAGAGGGCATGGAAGTGAGGGTTACACAAAAGGCTGGAGAAACTCAGCGGGTGCAGCAGCATCTAAGGAGCAAAGGAGATAGGCGACGTTTCGGGTCGAGACCCTTCTTCAGACATGGAAGTGAGACTTGCTGGAGCTCTCTTACATGGAGCCTGCAAGGATTTGATGGGATGAATGGTCATCTTCCGAGCTGCGGCTCCATATTTCTGTGGTATGTCATATTTCTCCACACATATCCGCAATTCCACGACCCAGTGAATTTGGGTAGCAGGGCTGTTTAAAGATCCTACGGTGTCACTGGTTACTTCTAGAGTTTGGAATCATAGAATCATTCAGCACAGAAACGGGCCTTTCAGCCCACCAAGTCTGTGCTGACCAAAGAGCACCTATTTGCGCTGTTCCTGCAATTTAAAAAAATGTCAACATTCCTGTCAACTCTCCCCATATTGTATACCTTGTTCACACACTAGGGGCCAGTTTTGAAGGCCGAGTGACCCAGCAATCTGCACTTCTTTGGGATGTGAGGGAAAACTTTTAATGTGATAAAACTGTAACTTAACAGCAAGGATACAACCTTCTGATATCCAGCAGGGCCACTCAACTCTGCAAGCTAATGTTACCAGGTAATATGGTGTCAAGCGGAGAAAATCCCAATCTGCAGTGATAATGATAAGATTAACATAGACGATCTGATGATGTAAGTTCTATTGTAAGCAAACGGCAAACATGAGCCTTCTGACCACTCCCTTCTTTCTTACAGATATGCCATGGCAGTTATGAATCACCATGTTTGTCCTGTGGAAAACTGGTACAGTACAGTTTATTTGCTTGCTCTCAGTAATTTAATTTTCTTTCACAGTCAAGTCTTTGCTGAATTAGCTAACCTTGCCCACTGTGCTTTGTGATTAGGGAAGGGAAGCGCCAGCCAGGAATTTAATTCTTGCTGGAGGATGAAACGAATCAGGCGTACTGAGTAAATGTCTTGGTCTGATATAATAGTAATTTAAAACAAAATATCTTTTGTTTGCAAAATACTTTGGAATAAATCCTTGAAACTCTTACGAACATTATTCTTCCTTTTTGTTGGGAATTCTAGCTTATTACTGACAGCACACAGACATTTATATCAATCTTTTCATCTAATGAGGTTCTCAGCTAGAAATAGCATGTTTAAAGAATAAATCAGCATAAAATAATCCAAGGAACACCTTCCCATTTGTGCAGCTAGGTAGCAGCAGCTGCCACAATGTGTACACAGTTAGTGTGAACATATGGATTGAAGTGTCGTTTCTTTCAGTTAATTTTCTCTACTCCAATTGTAGCCTAGATAGCGTGTTGGTGGGCTACATGGAGAGGCATCACAACAGAGACTATAACAGCCAGGCGTTGATGCACATCTTACAGCAAGCTCTATCGGATAGTGATCAGGAGGGGAGATGTGATCTGTTTCTGTCCGGCATTGCTGAGGACAACGACTAAATAGCATAGAAATCAAAACACCTACATTATTTGACTCATTTTTTAAGCTATGAAAGTATTGTGGAGTTTATTGAGCCCAAATTATTTGTATTTTTTGAAGCATGCTCTGCCTGCCTTTTTTAAAAATGTATGCAAGTGATTGAAAAAGAAGTACATTTTTGTTTTGTTTCTTCCCCTGATTCTGTTTCTATAACATGTTTATGCAATGGATTATTAATGTGAAATGGTCGGAACAAATGACTAGAGTTAATTAATTCCCTGGTCCTGCTGATGTGAATGTGTAGTTTTACACTACATGTGGTTGTGCCCTGGCAGTATGCGACTAGAATTTATTACACCTAGCCTCCTAAATGACCTTATCTCCTTGAGAACTTTGCTGATTGGTTTTGTGTTCATTTCAATTCCGTCCTTGAAAATCAAAGCAAATGTCTTTCAAATCCATGCATTTTAAAACGATGTTTGCTTTTTTCCCAAGGTTATATAATGAGACTTGCTCTGGGGAAACTTCAAAGCGTGGCTACCCTAAAAGTTGCTGCACCATTCAGGATATTCCACTCGTCAGGTAGAGATCATTACTTTCAATGAAGTTGAATGAATCTATGCTGTTTATAAAGCAAGATACTCTTGATGTATAACTTGTAGATCAGAGCTGTTCGTCAGTTTTATTCTATGAGGGAAAGATGAATGATTGCACTAGATGCTAAGATGTGTGTTTTATTATTTTGCCACATATTTTAATGTTGACTTCCAATAATTTGATTACCAATTCCATATTTGATTTTACCTTTATCATTCCTGTATATCCTCTTGCATTTTGGCATAGTTTTGGCAAATTATTTATCTCATCTGATAGGGTGACTTTTGATCTGCTGCCCACTTTCCACCAGTCCCTAAATTATCAAACAATAGTTTTTATTTAGAAGTGTTCTTTTCTATAGTTGGTTACATACTTGACTATTGCATTCTTTGTGGAGAATATGTGTGACTTTAACATTTTTCAATGCTAGGAGAGAATATAAAAATATAAATTATTGGTAAAAGAATGCTGCACTGATGGTAGAGTCAAGACTTTTTTCTTTAAACATTAACTAAAATGCTTAGGAAAGAACTGCAGATGGTGGATAAAATTGAAGGTAAATACAAAATGCTGGAGTAACTCAGTGGGACAGCTGCATCTCTGGAGAGAAGGAATGGGCGACGTTTTGGGTCGAGACCCTTCTTCAGACTGATGTCAGGGTGTGGGCGAGTCAGAGGTAGAATGTAGTCGGAGACAGAAAGACTAGTGGGAGAACTGGGAAGGCGGAGGGGATAGAGAGAGAGGGAAAGCAAGGGCCATTTGAAGTTAGAGAAGTCAATGTTCATACCGCTGGGGTGTAAGCTACCTAAACAAAATATAAGGAGCTGTTCCTCCAATTTGAACTGGCCCTCACTCTGACAATAGAGGAGGCCCAGGACAGAAAGGCCAGAATGGGAGGGGGAGATGCTGCTTGTCCCGCTGAATTACTGCAGCATTTTGTGTCTACCTTAACTAAAATGCTCACATGTTCATTTGCATCAGATTTCAATAACATAAATTATCGTGTTCTGACCTTGAAAGCTGTTTTAAAAATGCAAATATGTCTACCTTATTTATCCTTTATTGTCAATTTTTTTTAAAAGATTGGCTAAGCATAATGACCCTTTTGGAACTTGCATAAATATTCATGATTTCAGTTTATAGATATTTTCCATTTGTGACTGGATAATGATTTTGTGATATTTTCTATATACTGACATTTAGCTAATTGATCTGCACGTTACTGGGACTTTTGTATATCTAAAATTTATGTTTGCAGTCTGCTGGGTTTCTGGCTCCATTCCATAAGTGTTTATATAAAAAACAAACCCCCTTGTGGATTTTCTGACACCATAAATTGCAGACTTTGATGGAGATCTACCTGTTTTATATTCAATTACTCTTATTATAACTAATCTTTCTTTATAAATTGTGCTCTCATTTATAAAATTATTTCCCTGCATTTTACACCCACACCCACCCCCCCCCCCCCCCCCCCTCCTCTCTTGAACTGGTGCATCAGAGATTGCTGAAGTGCATTTTCTTTGCCATCTTAATGACTAGTTCAGATATACTCTTTTTGGCTGACTGGGTTTAAGAGTACAGATCCCCAAGACCACAGGACCAAGAAAACAACTTGCTCCCATCTTTATGCCTGCTTTGACAATAATCAACAGCTACTGTTAGAAAGTGTGGTCTCCTAGCAAGATGGAACTAGGCTTGACACTTTGATGACTCTGATAATTCTGGTCTGACACATTGTTATTGGTGAGGGATAATATACACTGTAGCTCCGTGGGAAGTTAGCCCAGCAAACAAAATGCCTTCAGAGGTAGACAATATTGGCACCTGTCATCAAATCAAACTAAATATTGCTTACTTTTTTATATTCTCGACAGTAAATGTGGTTCATATCCTCCTGAAAGCTGTCTCTTCAGTTTAATTGGCAACGTGGGTGCTTTTATGGGTAAGTCATTGGCTTGTTCATTATCAGGAGATGTTGCTGCATTGTAGGTTTCTGATATAATTGGGGTAACACTTTATTGCTACCGTTTGGATACTTATTTCCATCAATATTGATTGCCTGTTTCAGTGGGAAATCATTTTTTTCTCCTGAGGGTGTTCAAAAACAGCTCAGCTGTGACTAGAATAGAGGCTGTTGCTCGCGTCTCATTCTGCTTTTGAATTTTGCCCAGAGGTCTTGTCGTTTCATAGTTTCTTGTCAAATATTCTGCCTCTGTCTTGGACAGAACGTTTTGGGGCCAATTAATACGAACACTCTACAACCCTCAGCTCCATATCAGCGAAACATTCGAGATTGAGGAGAAATTAATGTCCAAACAAGGCACAGAGGTTAAGCCTGTGCCTGGGTTGAATCCTATCCATGCTCTTGGAATTACTGTACCTAAATCTCCTCCCACTCTTAATTACATCCTCCTATCTTATCCCCATAATTGTCCATTCTCATCTCCCTGTGTATAAGGCTCCACTTCACTGCACTAATATTCTTCATCACTCCACACTATACCAAATTTATACTTGGGTCTTCTGATGAACTTGGGCACAAGTGAAAGTAGCATTGGAGTTCTCGACAATCAGGTCTTCTAGAAAATTGTTACACAGGTCTTCTAGAAAATTGTGGTCCTGAGTGTAGTCATCCAGTGCCTCTAATTGCAAAATATCTTCCTCTTCTTTCAATCCCTTCATGACATTCCCTTCCATATCTCTAACCTTCTGTAGCTTCCTCCACACTCTTTATCTGACATTGGTCTCCTTGTAAACCCACTTCCCCATGCTCCCTCTAATACTATTTACCTGTTCCACCATTGATCACTATTGCTACATTTATTTCCTCTCTGGTATTTTCTCCCCAAATCTCTCTGCCTTGCTACTACTATGTCCCATATAATTTGGGTGCAGTGGTAGAGTTGCTGCCTTAGACCAGGGTGTCATCCTGACTATGGATGCTGTCTATATGGAGTTTGTATGTTTTCTCTGTGACTGCATGGGTTTTCTTCAGGTGCTTCTGTTTCCTCCCACATTCCAAAGACATGCAGGTTAATTGTCCCTTGTGCCTAGGGTAGAAATAGTGTCCGGGGATCACTATTCACCACGGACTCGGTGGGCAGAAAGGTCTGTTTCCAAGCTGTATCTCTAAAACGAAAACTAATGTGCTTCACCTTCAACAATGCAGCAATTTATCAAAAATAAAACTCAAATTAGGTTTCTTTATACATACATGAACAGCTGTTTTCAATGAATGGAAGCAATTGTTCTTATTAATGCCTGGGTCCACTTATAGGCAATAGCTAGGGCAGTTCCTCTATCCAGTGATAGGAGTTGCTCTAACAAACGCTGGTGATCACTGATAAGTACTAGTTTGGCTATTTCCTTTGTCTAGTAATGGGAAGACTTTTGCCACTGAGTCATGGGAATTCCAATCATAAGGTCATAAGTGATAGGAGTAGAATTAGGCCATTTGGCCCATCAAGTCTACTCCTCCATTCAATCATGGCTGATCTATCTCTCCGCCACCTAACCTCCTGCCTTCTCCCATTAACATCTACTCTCATACTAATCACAAATCTACCTATCTCCGCCTTAAAAATATCTACTGATATTCCTGTCTTTGACTGAAAGGAGCAAGGCCTGAGCTACATTCTGACCAGTTATGAGAATGGCTCTAACTGTTGTGTGTCTGGTGTTTTCTTGCATCCATCCAGTGATCTTGATCTGTGGTCTACGCTATGGTCAGATTTTGGAGAAGTGCCGACCAACATGGATCAACTCTGGAGCTCTGATTGCTGGTTGCATCAACGCAATTGGTCTTGTGATGGTCGGAAATTTCCAAGTAAGATCCTGTTCTATTTTCCCCGTCTTCCAGGAATATCAAAAAATCCTTTTCAATGGCTGTCTGAGTCACAAGGACCATTTCCTGTAAAACAGGAAGGTAATTTTGTGAGTTATAATGACCTTGTGACTGAAGATGCCGTGGTGTAGACTGCAGGATTCAGCAGGATTCAACTGTTGCTGCGTGAACTGATACAATTCATTTCAGCCCCAAGATTGTGAGATTAATGAAGCGTTGTGGTTAAGTTGCGGAGCTAATGGGCAGAGTCCTGAATCTGTGATCTGAGGTAGAATTCTACCATTGCATCTGGGGTATTTTAAATTAATGTACTTTTTAAAAATCTGGTCTCAATAACAGTATCCATGAAGTTTCCAGATTTCTGTAAATTTGATACTAATGTAGGCGTGTATATTTAGATTTTAGGCGACAAGTTCATCTCCTTTGCCCTTTGTGCTTGAATAGCCAGGCAAAGGACTATTCTGAAAATAAAATTAACTGATTACCTATTGAAACAGTTATTAATGACCTTTGGGTAAAGGAATCTGCCATTCTAACTTGATTTGGTCTCCTTGTAACACCAGGCCAACCATAGTTATTTGGATTAAATACCTGAGAGCTAATGTTGCTTGAAGAGCAGTACCTGTAATTTTCTGCATTTAATCAAGTTACCCCAAATACGCCAGCCAAAGGCTGTCATGTTAAGTAGCCCTTTGTAGTGACGTGTTGGGAAGACGACAAAATTAGATAAGGGATATGAAATTATGTATTGCAATGTGTAAAGTATCTATTTTCCGATGTGATAGTCTTAATCTTTTGACTGTAAATTCTGTGGTCGTGTTAATGATTCTATAGTGTGTTCAGGCCCACTCGTGGACAAACCCAATGGTCCTTTATTGTCACGTGTACTGAGGTACAGTGAAATTTGATTTACTATACAGTCACACCAAAAAAAGCAACAAGATACAAAACTGCATAAAGATTAAACATAAACAGCCAGCATATGAGAATCCCCAGGGCACACAGCATAAACGGAGATCCACAGCCTTCAGTTCAATGTCCGGGCCACACTTCACCGCGATGTGACCAGAGTTGTACTGACCGCTGTCACTCTCTCTGCAGTTCCTGTTCACCCGAACAGTCAAAGCGGTCCACACTTGCACCAGCCTCCAGGGTGTCCTCATGGTGCCGTGTCCCCACTTACACCGAGACCACTGCACTCACGGCAATCCCTCCAAGTCCTCACCAGTGCAGCACGTCTATCTTGTTTTTCGGTGACCTCGCATTCCCCACTGTGATGGAAGGCAAATTACTTGTAGCTTCTTTCCAAACTCTTTCTGCTCGGGATGTTGCTATTTGAGCTGTTATCTTGCCAGGTTGAGACAAGCTATTAAATAGCTCTCAAAGTAATTGTTAGCATTCTTAAATCAAAGTAAAATCTGCAATAAGACAGCGTTTGGGTTAGTGACAAAATGAACAGTGGATTCAAAAAAAAAATTTTTAAGTGAGAATTTAATTTAAGCCTTTGACAAGTAAGAGTGTTATTACCTCTCCTCCAAAGGAACTAAAGGTCTGAAAAAGGGTCTCAACCCGAAACATCACCCATTCCTTCTCTCCATAGATGCTGCCAGTCCCGCTGAGTTACTCCAGCTTTTTGTGTCTATCTTCCCTCTAAAGGAACTATTCATCTAATCTGCAGTGTGTCAATGTGGGCTGAGATAGTTGGTGTGTAGTGGGGAAGAGCATCAGTTCCATAGTGATGCCAACCTGACATACATTTTCCAATGGAGCTCTTAATGCTTCAATCTGAGAGTAAAGCTTATTTGGCACTTATGATAGAGTCACCTAATATTATTCCATAGATTTGGGGGTAATGTTGCAATTATGTTTGGATTATTACTGAAGAATATTCAATTTCCTTTCTAAAACAGTTAATTTGCTGAATATGGGAACTGTTACGGAGTGATGTAAGGTGCTCACTATATATTTCAAACCATCCTGTAGTCTGGCATCTGACCAAGGCATTCCGTGAGATCAGGTGTGGGGCATGTTTACAACGGTACACTTCCCAAAATATTATTCCATTACATTCCTTTTGTGTTCCATTCCTGTGGTTTGCAGTTACATAAACTTCACACCTGCTCCCCATGTAATGAAAGGAAAGCTACCCCTATCATTCACTGCAAGGGCTCAAGCGCTGGCACTTGGCAGCAAAGGGCTGCTGGGTTTTTCTTTAGCATAGGCTTCCCTTGCAGTGCACGGTGCTTCGAGCCATTCAGCAAGAAGAGTTCTTGCTATTCAAAAAGCAAAATATTGCAAATGTTGAAAATCTGAAATAATGTTAATTGTTGAAAATATTCATCGTCAGGTAGTAGCTGCAAAGAAAGAAACTGAGTTATTGTTTCAGGTTGACCTTGCAATATAACGATCTTGGAAACAGGCCCATTGGGCCATCCATCTTGTTATTCCCTCCTGTTATACATCTTTGAGACATTTCCATCTTGTTACACATCTTCGGGAGGAAGCCCAGAGGGTCACGAGGAGAATGTAAAATCCACACAGACAGCACTGTAAGATTGTGAGGCAGCAGCTCTACAGCTGTGCTAACGTGAGAAGATGTGTGTTCATTTTGTGCTAAGAGGTGATCAAGCTTGGCATGGTGATCAAGTGACCCAATCGCTCATTGATGCCTACAACTAAGTGAAGGGCCTGTCCCACTGTACGAGGTAATTCAAGAGTTCTCCCGAGTTTCCCCTGATTCAAACTTGGAGAACTACGATAATAGCCGCTCGTAGGTACTTGGGGCTCTCGTGGACATTTTTCAACATGTTGAAAAATCTTCACAAGCTTACCACGTTTCCCGAGTACCTGCCTTTAGCGTTACAAGCAGCTAAGAGCTCCAACTTACCCGCCATGTACATTCTACCTGCCTACCACGAGTTTGATTTTTTTTTTTAAACTCTGGAGAGCTCTTGAATTACCTCGTACAGTGGGACAGGCCCTTGAGGCTATTGGGGAGAAGGTCATGTAATTTCCCACGTCTAATATTTCATTCTCCAACAGAGGTGACCCTAGCTGCAATGCCTGCTTCACATACAGTGGGCAGGCTCTGACATGGATATACGGCTATTCTTTATTTGTGTCTTCAAATATCTAAAACTGGTGGTGATCTGAAACTCTCCCCTTTTCTCTACTGAGGCCCTTCAAATTTTGTTTATCTGATCACAAAGCATTTGTAAGTTTAATATAAAAGTTTATTTGATTACTTTTAAAAGTCTGCATTCCTCTTTCTGCAGGTTGACCATGTTAAAAGCCTACATTATATCGGTGCTGGGGTGGCCTTTCCAGCAGGCATGGTCTTTGTCTGCCTTCAGTGCATTCTGACGTATAAAGTGGCAGTATCGCTTCTAGATCACTGGACAGGCCACATCAGGGTTATTCTCACCATATTGGCCTTAATATCTCTCGTTCTCAGTATCCTTCCATGCAGTACTCTTCCCAAACATCTAGCAGAAGAGCAGTGTTACCTGTAAAACAGGAATGAGGATGGTGTTTGAGAATGTTGCTCCTGAATAAATGCAGGTGGTGAGTACATTGTTTAACATGTCTCCCTCCAATGTACGAAGTCACGTGAAATGTTTTAGCAATTTTAGAAATATAGAAAGTAGGTGCAGGAGTAGGCATTTTTGGCCCTACAAGCCAGCACCACCATTCAATATGATCATGGCTGATCATCCAGAATCAGTACCCCATTCCTGCTTTTTCCCCCATTTTATTCTGTTAGCCCTAAGAGCTCCATCTAACTCTCTCTTGAAAACATTAAGTGAATTGGCCTTAGAATTGAAACACTGGAGTAATGCTCACCTCTATGTTAGCGATGTGAGGTGAGCGGAGGCCAGATGAACATTCCTGACTGCGGATGTAAGACTGGTGAACAGGCCTTTCTCTGGGCTGGGGATAACCAAGGGGGAATGGATGGAAACCAGAATGAATTTGTACACCGGGTGTTGGAGTGGAACAAGCAGGGTTGCTTTGCGTGCTGACAGTTTTATTTCACTTATTTCTTAATTTTAAAGCTGCCAAGCAAGTAACAACATGAAAGGCAAGCAGAACATTAAAAAAACTTTCCAGAAAATATCAGTCTTGGATGAAATTAAATTATTTAATGGAAAACAATTTGTAAAATATTTCCCTTAATCTCACTGGTGATCCCAAGTACTTAAAGGAACTTTGATGCAGGACCAAACATATTGAGGTTCACTCCAGCTGTAAAACTTGGGCATGTTTGCTGTAGAATCAGACCTGGCTTGCTTCATTTCATTTCTCTATAGCTATACAGCTACACCTAGTTCCAGTTGACAGCTTTCAAATATATATTAATTTGTACTGAGGGACAGAGCAGATGGCAAACAACATTTCCTTCTCAACTGCATTGAAGCCATTAAGATGAGGACTGGAACAGTTTGAAGGGCCTGTTCTGCATTTGTAGATTTGGTATTCAGCCCAAGATAGTTGAGGGGCGTCTGTGGTGCTACTAATGATGCAAAACATATTGCAGCAATTATTAGTTCTAAGTTACAGCTTGTATTCTTGTCCCTACTAACTCAGGCTGTCATTATCTAATTTTGGAATATTTGTCGAAAGCCAGCAGTTCTGAGCTTGTGTTCATTTATATTCCACTTATTTTATATTGTTCTGAAGATTTCCTTATGACATTGAAGGTGGCCATTTCAGCCCATTTATGTTAATGTTGGCTCATGGAGCAATCCCATACCCCCAATAGTTCTCCTTCCCTCCAGAGATGCTGCCTGTCCCGCTGAGTTAATCCAGCATTTTGTGTGTATCTTTGGTGTAAATCAGCATCTGCAGTTCCTTCCTACACATCCCCCAGTAGTTTCCTCTGTTACCCAAGATATACACAAAAAGCTGGAGTAACTCAGTGGGACAGGCAGCATCTCTGGAGAGAAGGAATGGGTGACATTTCAAGTCAAGACCCTTCTTCAGACTGAAAGTCACGGGAAAGGTTCACAAGAGGTATTGACGATGATGTGGAGAGATATAGAACAATGAATGCACAGAGAGGGAGAAGCAAGAGAGGATGTTGCCGAACTCTCGTCAGAGAGAGGAGGAGAACTTCTTCAAAGTAGACACACCTTGAGATTTTGCAGTGGAGCAGACGAAATGTCTCGGAAGGAACTGCAGATGCTGGTTTAAAGCGGATAGACACAAAAAGCTGGAGTTACCTATTATCATGACATCCCTATCTGCACTCCCAGATTCTACCATTTACCTACAAACTAAGGATATGTTACAGTGACTAATTAACAGAAATATCAGTGGGAAACCCATGCGGTCAAAAGCAGAGATAGCAGCAGACATCAGACTTAAACCTGGGCGGCTAGAGTTGTGCCGGAGCAGCTCACTAACTGCCACGGTTATTTCTGTAAAGCTATTTTTGAAGACATTATTTTTATTGTATGCATCCTTTTAAATCTACCAGGGTTTTCCATTGAAAGACATCTCCAACTGAAATGTCAGTTCTAATCTGTACTCATTATTATTATTGCATGGTTTCACCTTTTTTTGGACACAAATGAAAATTCAGTTTTTGAAGATGGTGGTGCAGCCATTTTAGCCTGCACTATTCCAATTGTATAACACTGCAGTAGACAGTTATTATCGCCATTTTCCTTAATCATGACATTTTCCTAAAGCATTCCAGCACCTAACAACAGATTTCTTAATGGATAAATATAAGTCCTTGCGATCATTTGGTGATCCTGTCCAGTGCTACCTACAGACAGAACTGTCACAGGGCAGTTTCTTTGCAGTGAAGAAAATTTGACATCCTGATAAAGCAGTTAATGCAGTTCTTTACACAAGAAAATGACTGCAGTGTTGGAGCTGGGAACGGCAGGAGAACCCATGCCTTATAAGGAATTGCAGAGAAGATGGCTGATTACAGAATCTCTGTGCTTGCCAGTTATTTATGGCCACACAGCCCGCTGTTTAAATGACCTCGATTCTCACCCATTATGTTAACAGAACAAAGGAAGTGTTTTCATAATGAAGATTCAAATATTTTGTATCTGGGAATGAAATGATGATATTGATGCAGATGATCATAAGAAATAATAAATTCTGTCAGTTGAGAAGATTGGTGGGCTTATAATGTGATCTAATGTTCAGAATGGATAATAATGTATTGACACACAAACAGAGTCCCCTCATCCCCTCTAGGCTCTGGGGAAATATTGGCTTTTTGTTCCGCTAGCATAGAGGACATTAATCAATTCTATTGTGTAACAGCGCTTAGTAGTGTTTTAGCAACCAGAAACGAGATGGAGAAGCACTTATTGGCTTCCTAAGTGGTGCTGGTAAAGCATATCCCCCACAGTGACCGTCATATTCTCAACCACATATTTCATCCTATTGTTAGCAAGTTCAAATTGTTCATTTTGCACAATACCCTTGCTCAGATGGCCAGAATTTGGGCAATCTTGATGCAATTTAGCCTGTTGTCTGAAATCCTGACCATGCCTACTCATATAGTATTGATTTAATTTCGGGCGATCTCAATCAAGGTCGACAGATTTCCGCACCTTGGCCAGGATTGATTAAATTTGTCAAACATTTCCAAGAATTAAGTTTAATTCATAATCGCAGGGATTATTTGATGGGAAGGAAGTGAGCATACTAGTTAATGCCTATTGAGACAATTTTCTCATTTGAGAATGTTCCACACTCCCCCGTGCCTCTGTTCTAGACCTTGGGTTGTGCATTGAGGTGACGTTAATGCATCTAAAAAAGATAGATACAGTATAAAAACATTTATAAGGTAGGCACAGTGGTGTAGTGGTAGAGTTGCTGCCTTACAACGCCAGAGATCCAGGTTCGATTCCAACTATGGGTACTGCCTGGACAGAGTTTGTACGTTCTCCCTGTGACCCGTGGGTTTTTACCAGGTGCTCCTGTTTCCTCCCACATAGCAAAGATGTGTAGATCTGTAAGTTAATTGGCATATTTTAACTATAACTGTTGTTAGGCCCATATTACAGCACATTAGTAAAGCTGAAAAGGGATGGGATAGAAGTTTATGATTTAGTTTAGTTTGGAGATACAGCGCGGAAACAGACCCTTCGGCCCACCGGGTCCGCGCAGACCAACGATCCCCGCTTATTAACACTATCGTACACACATTAGGGACATTTTTTACATTTACCATGCCAATTAACCTATAAACCTGTATGTCTTTGGAGTGTGGGAGGAAACCGAAGATCTCGGAGAAAACCCACACACGTCACAGGGAGATCGTACAAACTCCATGCAGACAGCACCCGTAGTCGGGATCGAACCCTGGTCTCCGGCGCTGCATTCACTGTAAGGCAGCAACTCTACCGCTGCACCAATTGGCTCGCAATTAGTTGGAAGTGTGTGGATTTTCAGCAATGGAGAGGTCAAGTGTGATGAGAAATACTTGAATTGCGAAGCCGCTAGAAACCCGTGTTCATAGAGAACTGCACCGATGTTTTAGTTCAAAGGTTGGAGACGTGATGAAATGTGGTTGGTGTAGGTTTGAAGCAGCTACATGGCTAGAGGCACAAATTGTTTTCAGCCACCAATCTGCCTTAAGGCAGCCAATGAATTCATATTCATTCACAAATTAGCTCGCTGAGTGAGGCACAGGTAGTCCATTTGTTGTTGTGGCAGCAGCATAATGTGGAGGCTGGTGGCTTCCTCTCGCTAGTTGGTAAATAACATTGCCAGATCTAGCTATCGTTTGAATCGCATCATGACGGGCCTCAAATTGTATTTCTGTATTGCCCCAGCTAGAGGCTGCATTATTTTTGGCTGCCATGTTTATGTATCATGCTGTTTATCAAATCCTCATCCTTCCTATATTAATAACAAGTGAGATCACGATAATCTCACAAAGGATACATGCCTTACCTGTCCCCTGGAGGGTTATGCAGTGGAAGGACAGATTCAGATTATGTAACCCGCTTTCCCACCACAAATGCCACTTACAATATATGGTGGTGGAAATGTTATCCTGGCTCCTCGTGTTACACAGGTAGGGTCACCTGTAGTACCATCAGTAGCGTAATTCAATTTGACAAAAAATGCTGGAGGAACTCAGTGGGTGAGGCAGCATCTGTGAAGAGAAGGAATAGGCGAAGTTTCGGGTCGAGACCCTTCTTCAGTAAAAGTAACGTAATTCAAGTGATGTCACATTAATTTCCTATTTTACTCCCAAACAATCAAGTTGAATCTCCATGCCCAGTGTTTGGGCCTTGCAAAACACTTACTAGCCTTGTCTCAAAAGCAGTTTCTCAAATCTAATAGTAGGAGGAGGCCATTTGCCCCCAAATTTCAGTTCGCTCTCAGACCAATCCCATCCCTCCAGTAATTTCCTTGAAATGGCTCCTCTTCTGTGTGTATTAATACTCTCCTGATTCTCTCCCCAATCAGTCATACAGAATAGAAGAAGGCCCTTCGGCCCCACGCTGACCAATAAGCTAGTCACATTTGCCTTTGTTTGGCCCATTTTCCTCTAAAGCTTTCCTATCCAAGTGGAATGTTGTTATAATATCTGTCACAATTACCTCCTCTGGCAGCTTGTTCCATATACCCCTCACTTTCCACAACCCTGCGAAACTCCATTAGTCACAGACCTCCAACCTGAGTATTCTCCTCCCACCACAACCCTCTCTTCTATCAGTAAGACAGTTCTGAATGCATATGACCAAGACACTGTTTATCCCATGCATTTTAATCTTTTGGATCAGTCTACCATAGGAGATTAATATATATTTCAGTGATCGTCAAGTATGGTTTAATCACCAAAGAAAGTGAGGTGCTCGCGCACTGTACGCTACAGACCAGTCTGAGGTGTATATGGTTCTGAACTGTAATGGGTCGAGGTTGGCTGTAAAGTTCTTCATTGTAAAATATTCTAATATTTGCAGTCTGAATGACCAACCAATTGAGCCAGAAAGAACAGAGTTTCAAGTGGCTGTGCAAGACGTTGTTCCTAGGAGCTAGGGGAGTGTGCAGAGAAAGGCATGACGGCTTATCCGAGGGTCTGAAACTAATTACTACTTGCTTCCAAATAATTTTCCTTCCAAGCAATTTCCTTAACAGCTGCATCCAGGCGGTATATTTTTTATTCACGAGAGTTCCCTGCTCCAACACGCTGCTGCTGTATGTGAGTGGATTTTTACTGTTGATGTCTTGGTTTTCTACGGGACCTTCTCCCTTGAGTTCGGCTCAATCACCAAAGAAACGGTTCTGGCCATTCTGGGTAGTGGACGCAGCAAGACCTCTAAATCCCCAGGTAGCAACGCTTCTGCACACCTGAATAATATCCCTGAGAGCATCGCTATGATTTAACTGCTCTGATCCTGGGGGTTATGGTGATTGTGAAAACCGGGGCACGCTGGAGGATTGGTTCTACTCTTGTCATCGGTAATCGAGCTGAGACCCTCTGACACTATTTTTGCAACAATTTTGTATTTTGGTGCAAGTCTGTGATTTAATTTAATACGAGGAGGTGGACAGTGGAACAGCCCCTTCAAATCAGCACTGTGTCACATTGTTGGACAGCTAATTATTCATTAAGCTAAACTAAACGGGTCACTCATTTCACAAAAACAGCAGCCTTGGAATAATGCCGAGTGTGACGGATGATTGGGACAAGATGAAGAATAGCATCACCAGTCTCGTCACTTATTTTGATGGTGTCTATTCCATTCTAATAGAATAAGGATCCTGCTCCATTTCACGAGGAATGAGGTACTGATTTGAAACTAGTCCCAAATGAGGGGATGCTATGTGCCATTGTAGAGTTGACACGCTTGTCACATCATGCTGATGGGTTTGAACTCATCACTTCTGGATTCAAGCCCAGATGCCTTTCTGCCTCAAGATTCTCGGTCAATAATTTCAGTAAATAAGTGATCCTTAAAGTTAAGTTGAGTACTTTTGGATATACATTTTATAGATTCACTCAGGCCATTTCAGTTTCTGTGTCTCCGTT
The DNA here is from genome assembly GCA_035221665.1 of Okamejei kenojei. Taxonomy (NCBI): domain Eukaryota; kingdom Metazoa; phylum Chordata; class Chondrichthyes; order Rajiformes; family Rajidae; genus Okamejei; species Okamejei kenojei. Next base: position 18,961,774 of record CM069168.1, read on the forward strand.
TCTTTGTGATGTGACTTCTTTTAATTGCTCTTAACGTGGAAAGCAGATAGCATGGTTCAAAGTATGTGAGCCTGTGCAACATGGGATTGGCCTTTTTCACTAATGTACCATGTGATTCTTTAAACAAAGTAACTGTGAATGCGGCTTTGTCAAACTTTAAACTTGTAAACAGGTTCTTGGATGTGAAATGGGTGGAGAAGTCGCCTCAATGCAAGGTTGGTACTGATCACATCCATACACAATATAGGGCAATATTTGGGACTCCATCCCAAAACAAAACACGTGGGCAGAGCCTGCGCCTGTCCCCTTCCCTGGAATAGGTTTGTGTATCCTCTATACGGTTCGACTATCACTCTTCAGGGACACAGTAAATAATTTAGTTGGCCTGAATCCTGTTGCTTAGGAATAGTTCCACTGTACAAAATCGCCCTCATGACGACACTAGTAAAACTTCACTAAAATCTGCTTGGAGCCGATGAAGTGGGAGCGTGGTTCAGTCTGCATAACAGGTATCACCAGTGTTGGGGAAGGGCGGTGTGGAGAATACTAATCTCCAGACACAGCAGAACTTGGCCTTGAGGCATAGATTTTGGAAAAATGAACACCCTGGTCACAGTCAAGGTATAAAGTCAATCCACATCCGAAGTGCAGCTCTAATAGCAACAGATTAATGTTGGGCTTTTATCTATGTCAATGAAATATTTGTTCAGTCAGTTACACACTAGTCTGCACACTGGGAGGGTTTTCTTGAAGTTTATTTACTGGGTTCACAGTAAATAGAGAATCTCCAGATCTCTAGAAGGCAGATCATGAAATATTTTTAGCTGCTTAATGAAATAAGGCAGGAATTATTCAACCCTCTCACCAAAGGCGCTGTGTCACTTTACAGTGGCCATGTTGTAGACTTTGTACACTGGGGTTGACTAATATCAGCAAACTCACTTCACCCTTTCAGTGGGTCTTCCGACTAAACAGTAAGGTAATTGACTGCCTGGTGCTGTCTTGCTGGATATTTAATAGAAGATGGATCTTTGTATGAAAAATAAGAAACTCAGGGAAAAAATACATAATTGAACGGTACATGGATTGAGGAAGGCACAAAGTGTGGAGTAACTCTGGGTCAGGCAGCAGCTCTGAAGAACATTAGATAGGATGTGACCCACCCAGTTACTCCAGCACTCTGTGTCATCTTTTGTAAACCAGCATCTGCAGTTCCTTGTATCTACTGGTATGTGGATTGAGTTTGTCAAGTGAAGTTGGAGCCTTGATCAGCCATTATATTATTTTGCTGACACGGCCATGTTCACTCATACACTTCCATTATTGCTGAAATATCCATTTTGAAACTTTGCTTTGTTGGAGGTTTGATGTTTCTTTTATTGTTGTGGCCTCTAACGATTATGTTGCAACAGGAAAGACTAAACCCAATGTTTTCCATGAATATGTTTGTTATCTAACAAGAGAATGCTTGCATTCATGCACAACAGAGTATCTCAACAAAGGAGAAATATCTGAAGTATTAATTATTTATAGAAATATGAACCAAATCCAGCTGTCTGCCCATTTGTAAATTATTTGTCTGTTGGAGCTAATAGTTCTTCCTCTCACTTTCCCTCCATTTGACAAACACTGTCTTGTTGTGATGTGTTTCACCCCAGTGACTTATTCCTCATGCAAGGCTGCATGATGCAAGGAAGCAGGTTTGTGGAGAGGTCTAGGGTACCATCCAGTCACAAGCCCACTCCAAAACAGGAACCAGAGAAGCGGGGCAGTGCCTAAAGAGGCACAGCCATCTAAGGGTAGTGGAAAAGTAATCCAGAGGACTGGACTAATGATCTGGAATGCAACAACAAATCCTGCCGTGGTAGCTAGTGAGTCCTAATAATGTTTACAAGGTAAATAAATCAACTTCAACTTCTGGATTATTGTTAAAAATCTATTTGGTGGTTGGTGACCATCAAGGAGAGATATCTGTTGTACTTAGTCTTGTCTTTATGGAATTCTATATCCATAACAATGCAAGTAATTTAAAAAAAATGTGATTGTCCCGTGAAATGGCCCTGCAAGCTTCTCAGTTCAAGAGCAATTATGTTAGGCAAACTTTGTCCTTGTTAGTAATGTCTGAATTCCATGAATTTGAAAAAATCACCAGCTAACATTAACTGAAAGCAGAACTGGCATATTCAGTCTCTGTGGTTTCACTTATTTACAGGGATGTTGGGGGCAAAAGTTGTAGTGGACTAATAGGTCTTACGAAGTATATTTTAAATAATGAATGTGAAATTCAAATTTGTTCAAGTAGCTGCAAGTTTCATTTAGCTGCAGGACAGCAACATAAAATAAAGGAGTGAAGTTACTGACTAGAAATATAAATTTAATCAGTTACTGGATGAATTTACTTTAAACAGCTGCCTGGTCATTTTTTATTCAAGAATTATGAAGTAAAATTGAGTTAACATAAACATGACAACTGAAATGTTCTGACTGCTTCAAAGCCTTCTGTGCACCAGTCATCACCAACCTTTAATATGCAGACAGAGCTGAGAATTATGTGTACCTTGGCTTCTTATGTTTTCTAATTTATTATAAATGGGGAAATATGTCTCCTGTCAGATTTTTAACGAATATTTTTACGTCCGTGTGTTATTGTGCGTAAAGAAGATTTGTATTTGTACTGCGATTTGCAAATGCAACGTTCAGCACTACCGCTAATATTCTTGCAAAGAGCCACAAATTTAAATTATGTATCAGGAAGTTTTAATTTTTTTTAAATAAATGTATTTTCAAATGTTCTAGTTCCTTTCTTTGTTTCCAAGCCTTTGGCACACTTGAAATCTGCCGCCACCTGCAGGCACTGTATGGCATATCCAGGCTGGTGGGGAGGGAAACTGGATAAGATTGACAGTCAGGGAGGAACTCAGACCTTTGGCCAACCTAGGTAACACAAAATGGTGGAGTAACTCAGCAGGACAGGCAGCATCTCTGGAGAAAATGAATGGGTGACGTTTCCCATTCCTTCTCTTCAGAGATGCTGCCTGTCCCGCAGAGTTACTCCAGCATTTTGTGTCTATCTATGCATTATGAAGATAGTTATTTTGCAGAATTACATTTTCTTCTCTTTTCTGACAATTTTGCTGGAAAAAAATGACAATCAAGTGTTTATATGTTACCTTTAAGCAATCTAAATGAAATCAAGAAATATATTTCTACTTTGCATTATTTTGAAAACAATGATTTGTATAATAAATCTTAAGAAGGGTCCCAACCCAAAATGTCACCGATTCCTTTTCTCCAGAGATGGTGCCTGACCCGCTGAGTTATTCCAGCCTCTTGTGTCTATGTGTGGTATAAACCAGCATCTGTAGATTTATATAAGCAAATATGAATTTTAAATAAAGTTGTTAATTTCAAATATTTAATCAGCGAATTCTGACGACCCACATTACAGAGGTACATGTAACAGAATGAAGCATGAAAATAAATAAGATTTAATTTTAAAAAAAGGTGCCTTCGGGTGCTTCCAAAGTCAATACAGCATGCAGGTGGGCACTCCAGCTCAACTCCTCCGTGCCAACCAAGTTGCCTAACAGCTAATCCCACTTGTTTCCACGTGACCCATATTACACCAAACATTTCTTATTCATGTACCTGTCTAAGTGTTTGTTATATGTTATTATTGTACCCACCATCTCTGGCAGCTTGTTCTAAGTATGTATCACCGTCTGTGGAAAAAGTTGCCTCTTGTGTCCCATTTATATCTTCCCCCTCTCACCTTAAATCTATGCCTTCTAGTTTTTAGACTCTCCTACCCTATAGAAAAGACTGTGGCTATTCACCTTAACTATGGCCCTCATTTTATGAATGCTTTTAAGGGCAACCCTCAGCCTCCTTATGCTCCAGGAAATAAAGTACTATCCTATCTGGCCTCTCCTGGTAACTCAAACTCTTCAGTCCTGGTAACGTCCTAGCATCTCTTCCCAGTATAGCAGGGTGACCAGAACTGTACACAAGACTCCAAATGTGGCCTCGCCAATGCGTGGTACAGTTGCATCGTGATGCCACAACTGCTACAGTGACGCATAGCAGGTAAGGAAATAATGCAAAAAGTTAGATCAAGTTCTGATGTGATGAGCTCCAAGGACATAAGAAAGCAGTCAATTTATATGTGGAGTTGGGAAATGTAATTGTAATGATAAAGCAATGACACTTTAGATAGAATGTGAACATTGTTTTTGCCACCTTTTCCGATTCTGTTAGACAGAAATATTGTTGCTAGAAATAATGTTTGTTTTATGTAAAAAGATCTTTAAAATTACAATATATTCTTTTTAATAAGAACATTACATGTTTGTTCCATATGTATCATGATTTCACATGCGAGTGATGTTGAGTCCCAGGCCTGCAATTCCAAGCACAACTCTGCAAATAATCTTTGGAGAAAATGGTCATCATGTGTATCAGAACCCGCAGGGACTCTGCACAGCACACGTCTGAACAAGATAGACAAAAATGCTGGAGAAACTCACCGGGTGAGGCAGCATCTATGGAGCGAAGGAATAGGTGACGTTTCGAGTTGAGACTTCTTCAGACATGTCTTGATTACTAGTACTGCACTTTTGAGGTTAGACCATAAAAGTATAATTAAGCTATTCAGCCCATTGAGTCTACCCTGCTATTTGATCATGATCGATTTTTCCCCCTCTACTCAATTCTTCTGCCTTCTTGCAATAACCTTTGATTCCCTTACTTCTCCTTAACGAGTCCACAACCCAAGATTAGAAATTGTTCAACCAGAGCTGAGCACATTTCTCGGCATCTGCATACAATGGCGTCTTGCGCTTCTTGTGTGTAGTGGTGGAAAGATTAGTGGAAACAGGTCTGTGACATGAACGCACTTTCCTTAACCCCATTCCCATACTAACGAAGAACCTATGAATCTTTGCTTGGCCTCCACAGTCATCCACAGTGACAATGAATTCCACAGATTCACCACCCTCTGGCTAAAGAAATTCCTCATCTATATTCTAAGGGTACGCCCCATTATTCAGAGGCTGCGTCTGGTCCGAGACGCTCCCATTCTTTCCACATCCATTCTCTATCTATTCATTCCATTATTGGGTAGGTTTCCATGGGATTCAACCTTCCCCCCCCCCTCCTCCCCCACCTCGTCCTTCTAAACTCCAGCGAGTACAGGCCCAGACCTGTCAAACACTTCTCAAATATAGTTTAAGTTTTAAATAGAGGTACATTTTGACAGGAGGAAATCTTGGGGGTTTGTACATTTCCAGATAATGTAAAGGCAAAGAATGCAAGAAATGTTTGAAACAATTTTTGAGTGACAAATTGAAGTGGGGTGAGAGATGGAAAGTGAAATTGTTATTTCTTCTTGTAACCACAGTTACTGAATCACATCACTTTATATCATCCAAACACAAAATATTGTGCAATGGGCACGGTTGTTCAAGCAGTTTCAAAGGAAATAGCAAAACATAAATGTAACTCGCCATGGGAGATGTGATTATGTGTAAAAATGCATTTGTTGTGTATAAATATCACTCCTGAGTGCATCATTCCGTGAGGCACCCAAGCATGTGAAACTGAAATGTTCGACCCAAATACCTTCTGCCTTGACCAAACCACCTACGCCTCTACGATTCTTTAGACTCATTTGAATGAAAAATGATCGGTTAGATTGCGACTGAGTGGCTAGTGCATGTGCCATCACTTAGCTGAGAACAAAATTGGGTCATTTGTACGAGCCCAATAGAGCAGTTAACTTATATTGGATCAAAGGTAGACACAAAATGCTGGAGTAACTCAGCGGGACATGCAGTTCTTTCCTACACATTATATTGGATCAATCTCCATTTGGTTGAGGTAGTAGAAAGCTGGATGCTTTGGAGTAATTGCCGTTAACAGATTTGTCACTTTTTTCAGCTGTTGATGGTTCTGTAAACATTTGAAGAATATTTGATTTGAAAACAAAGCTACAGACAATAAAGATGACACATAAGGGACTTAAATCCTCAGGGAAATGTTTCCCTTGTAACTTAATAGTCTCTGACGTTGAACACTCTACAATGGTTGCACAGTAGCGCAGCGGTAGAGCTGTTGCCTTGCAGCACCAGGGACCCGGGTTCGATCCTGACTACGGATGCTGTCTGAACGGAGTTTGTACGTTCTCTATGTGACCTTCGTGGGTTTTCACCGGGATATCCGGTTTCCTCCCACATTCACAGGTTACGTGGCTTGTCATAAATGTCAATTGTCCCTAGTCTGTGTAGGAGATAGTGTTAGCATAGGGCAAATCGCTGGTCGGTGTGGACTCAGCGGGCTGAAGGGCCTGTTTCCTCGCTATATCTCTAAAGTAAACTGAACCATGTCAGTATTTTCTTCTCCTTTTTCACTTACGATGAGTACAGTTTGGCTCGATAGGAGGCTAGTTTGGACTAGGTCAAACAATTGTGTTTGAGACCTAAACTGAATTACATAATCTATGTTAGTACTCAAATGGAGCAGCAAGTTGGTGTGTGTGCGTGTTTTGGGGAAAGAGTTTCAGTGACAATGCCATAATCACACATTCCTTCTCTGCAGAGATGCTGCCTGTCCTGCTGAGTAACTCCAGTTTTTTGTGTCTATCTTCGCCAGAATTAACTTTTGTGAGCTCTTGACTGATCTGATCAGCAAAGTGCAATGGCGCTGCCTGGTGCAATAACCAAAACATTGCATAAAATGACATCCTCTGCCCTGCACTGCCTCACTAATGTAACAAACAGATGGTTTAACACAAAAATTTGTCCATGTGATATTACAGAACAAGATATACGAGAAATAAGATCTTGTGGCACCATCTTGTGGCCGAGCCATTTATCATTGCAGAAAATGTTGGAGGCGTCCCTGCATTGCCCAAAGATCATAGAGCGGACAGTCCCATGAATCAGAGGGTTAACATTTTCTTGCTGCTAAATGACTATAAGGCAAACGGTAACATTTTAGCCCAAAGACTAACATACACTATCAACTATGATAATAACTCAATAATTACTGCCTTCCAACAGGAAAATGCTTTATTTATTCTCGCTCTCTGTTTTCTGTACATTAACTCTTAAATAACCTGTCCAAAAGCTTATCACTGTACCTCGGTACACGTGACAATAAACTATACATCCACTTATCACTGGTACCCCTCTTTTTCCTTATAACCTCCAAAAACTCTTCACAGATTTGTCAGACATGATTTCCCTTTCATAAATCCATGAAGACTCTTCCTAATCCTATTATTTTGTAAATGGCCTTATACCATGTTCCTAATTTTACTGGAATCTATGGAAATTTGGAGATTTCAACCAGTGCAGCACTATAGCCAACTTGGTTTGCAGAATATCGGGTCATTTATTGTCATTCAGGTTCATTAATTTTTGTTTCTAAATGCTTATTTCTTTCATATTCTGATTCACAACAAAATCCATTGCTCTCCACTATTTTCAGGATGTTTGTGTGTCCTCTATTTAAAGATCGGCACCAAATAATGTATCTCTCCTTCCCCAAATAATTTATCCTATCTTAACCGATAGGGGCTCAATATTACCCTTGGCAAATAATTGTATTTATCACAGTCTGGCAATATGCTTCTCATTTCTCGATTACTCTAAAAATCCCATTTATCTTTAGAAATTTGTCAATGTTCCTTTGGTGAATTCTGAAATATCTTCAGTTCTCAAACTAACTGCTCTTTCTAGAAGCACCATAAATCTTTGATGTAATATTTTTCACATCCGTCATATTGGACTGCATTTCCCATGCTAACTATGTTTTAATTCTTTACATGTTTGCCATTGCTTATTTTACACCATATCTTTCAAGTAATTTTCCAATTTGCTATAGCGGTGGTTCATATAGTATCATACAACACGGAAACTGGCCATTTGGCGCAAGTCGTACGTGCCATCCAAGATGCCCCATCTAGGCTAGTCTAAATTGCCCACTGCTGGCCCATATCACTCTAAGCTATGTGTTAACGAAGAAACTGCAGATGCTGGAGAATCGAGGGTTACACAAAAAGCTGGAGAAACTCAGCGGGTGCAGCAGCATCTAAGAGGCGAAGGAGATAGGTGACGTTTCGGGTCGAGACCCTTCTTCAGACTGGTCAGGGATCAGGGAAACGAGAGATATAGACAGTGATGTGGAGAGATAAAGAACAATGAATAAAAGATATGCAAAAAAGTCTCGATGATAAAGGGAACGATGGCTTGTTCCCTTTATCATAAATGACACACATATATATACACACACATATATACACACACACACATATATTTGTGTGTGTATATATATATGTGTGTGTTTACTGAACTTATTTTCTCGTTAACACACAGTGTACTATGTTTACATATTCTGTTGTGCTGCTGCAAGAGTTTCATTGTTCTATCTGGGACATATGGCAATAAAACACTCTTGACCCTTGATGAGTGAACCAGGGAGTTGGGAGTCTGAAGAAGGGATTCGACCTGAAACATCATCCCCATTCCTTCTTCAGGGTCTGCCTTGTCTCTGCAGTCCCTCGCTCCAGAGTTGTGGCTCAAGATTACAGAGCCTTTGGCTGTGGCTGTGGCTGAGGCTGAGCCCGCCTTCTCCGTGCTTGGGCTTTGTGGAGGAGGAGCTGTTGTCCACGACGGGCCTAGCCGGCTCTGTCATCCTCAAGCCTGGGAGCGCCGGTGAAATCAAATGGCTTCGTATTTTGAGGAGCACGACTGCGAGCCGACCAACGCCGAGGAGCAGTACCGACAGAACGCCTTGCTGGAGCTGGCCAGGTAGTTTTAAACTTTAAAACAACCTTTACAGCGTGGAATAAAGCGAATGGAGGGAGGAACTGCTTCAGCCAGGCCCCGGAGGGAAGCAGGCCCCACGGCCGCCGCCACAGTGAAACGGACAGTGGACATGGCCATTCCTTAGAGCTGAGGAATGAAACATATTCTTTATATCCCGGTAACAGCGCAGAGTGAGTGAACAGCCCCAAAACAATAACATAAAATTGAAAAGAACCAAGAAACAAGAAAAGGAAATGTCTTGGAGAGGTTAATGTGTCTGGACATTGATTAAATTTCATCAGGAGAGAGTGTGAAGTCACTGCATGCTCTGCTTGTGGCCTTTCACTATTCCATGGGCTCTAGAGGTTTCCACAGGTAACTGAGGGAGGGGAAAGAAAGCTGGGGAGTTGGGTTAACAGGAGGTAAAATGCTAGAACTTGTTATAATGGAAATGGTAGCATGGCCCTTTGAGAGTTTCTATCGAGAGAGGCTGCCTGTCATAGTCAGAGTGTGGAAACAGGCTCTTCGGCTCAACTTGCCCACACCGGCCAGCACGTCCCAAATACACTAGTCCCACCTGCCTGCATTTGATCCATATCCCTCTAAATTGGTCCTATCCATGTACCTAACTGTTTCCTAAATGTTTGATTAGTCCCAGCCTTAACCACCTCCTCTGGCAGCTCGTTTCATACACGCACCACCCTTTGTGTGAAAAAAGTTACCCCTCAGATCCCTATTAAATCTTTTCCCCTTCACCTTGAACCTATGTTCTCTAGTCATCGATTCCCCTACTCTGGGCAAGAGATTCTGTGCATTTACCTGTTTTATTCCTCTCATGATTTTATACACCTCTATAAGTTCACCCCCTCATCCTCCAATGCTCCAAGGAACAGAGACCCAGCCTACTCAACCGCTCCCTATAGCTCACACCCTCTAGTCCTGGCATCATCCTCGTAATTTTCCAAAACGTCACCCATTCCTTCTCTCCAGAGGTGCTGCCTGTCCCGCTGAGTTTCTCCAGCATTTTGTGTTTACCTTCTATGTTTGGGATGCTACTTTCCAAAATAAAGTCTCCACAGCTAATAAAAGTGGGCACATTCTGAAATATTATCTCTCTATTTCACCTACAGTCACATGTATGGATCAAAATACTGCAAAAATAAAATCACACAACATCCAAGGAGGATGGTCTGTGACTGCTGAGCTTGTAATCTTTTTCCTGAATTTGTATGCTGGAGTATTTAATTATTTTCCCTTTTTGCTTGATTGCCTCACAGATAAACATGCAAGTTCAACTCCTGCATGTTCAACCCTACCAAACATTTCACCAGTTTTCTTTCTCCTTTTTATTCAGTTGCATTTGAAGATTTCTCTTTGTTTAACAAAATGTCCTCCTCAAAATATGTTGCTTTTTTTCTTCACCCACCCACACAATAGGTCTGAAAAGGGGTCGCAACCCAAACGTTGCCTATCCATATTCTCCAGAGAAATTGCTGAACTATTCGAGCACTTTGCCTTTTTTTATACTCACAGGTCATATATAGTCACTAATATTTATTCCAGGAAATTGTCATTTGCTAAAACATACATTATAAAATAAAGACATTTGTGGACCAGTACCAGATATTTGATATTTTACTAAACAAAGACTATAATTCTGTGCATTAGTTAGTTGATTTTTGATTTGTTTCAGAATTGGATTAACAAAATAACATCCTTTGTTTGTTGTTTCAAGGTCTCTTTTGGCCGGGATGGATCTGGACCTTGGACAGGTAGATTTTTCTGACTGGGAACACAGATTGCCGCCTGCTGCTAAAAAGGAGATTGTAAAAAATCTCCCAACTCTTCCCGTGACACCAGCGCAGGCAGGTAAGTCTTTCAGTTCCAGTGCCGTGTTTGGGATTAGCAAAGTTCATAGTTCAATCTTGTTAAATAATTAACACAAAGTTAGGGTGTGCCTGCTTTTATGAATACTGTATTTTTGAGCTCTACAGATGAGGAAGTTCTTGATTTGATCCCGGATATTGTAAAGTACGCGCGCTACTGGAATGATGTGGTATCGCTAGAAAAGTACTTTCACCGCGACAAAAGGGTTCACTGCAGCCTTCTCCAGGGCAACGTGTAAATGCAATATATGGCTCATAGGGAATACATTAAAAAAACAAAAAACAAATTTGATTAATAATCGGGTACTAAAGAAGTGCATCGTTTTTTTAATTTCTCCAGTGATGCTGTCTGATCTGATCAATAATTCCTGCTTTTATTTAGGTGAGATATGTCATTAGAGTGTCTTAAATGATTCTGTGCTGAAAGGATTATGTCCCTTTATTCAGACAGAGGTCTCAAGTGCCCAGTTTGCTTGTTAGAATTTGAGGAAGAAGAGGCTGTGAAGAAAATGCCTTGTGAACATTTCTTCCATTCTGGTTGCATTGTGCCCTGGTTAGGAAAGGTAAGTGTTGCTCTCCCTCTCTCTTCTCCCTCCCAATCAGAGACATTGCATTTAATTGTATAATTAATTCCACTAATTTTTTCCAAGCTTACGGTCTCTTATTCTAATGGGTAGCAAATCAGCAACTTCAGCATCCCCTGTTCTTGGAGACCTCCAGATTTGGAAAGGTTCTATTCTTAACCTTTTCATTTATCTATCAGTTACCCATTCACATTTTTCTACAGACATCGTAAGTTTACACAAGTTTGGATGACATCTTCCTGCCACACTCTGATCAAACTTGCTTGTCATGCAGGGTATAACATCACCTTCTTGAGTTCAGTTTCTGATCCATTGTAAAAGATTTTCCATTTCAAACGTCAAAATGTTATCCAACCATATCTATGTCTAGGCTGGATGACCCGCTCAGTTACTTCAGCACTTTGTGTCGTTTTGTGTTAACCAGCATCTGCAGTTCCCTGTATCTACATTGGGACATACCTTTGTGACTATGTCTTACTGTTTTCATATCATTATTAATTTTTTTTGTGAAAAGTGGATTAATGATTTTGGGTAAGGAGTCAGTCAGGATGCAAATGCTAATCTGGTTGGTTTATTTCAAAGGCCCAATTTCCTTTCTTTTTATTTCTAACTTTTTAAATCCTTGTTTTGTTTCTTGGCATTATCTATCTCACACCTTTAGGCGCTGTAGGCACATTGACTTCCCGAGTTCCTCCCTTAACTGTTTGGTTGACTTTGTACATTTGATGGATAAGGAGCTTTTCTCTGCACAACACATTGTTGCATCAATTTGCTTCAGAAGCTCCCGACTTATTGAAAATGTACTTTTGTTTTATTTCTTGCAGACTAATTCATGCCCTTTATGCCGACTCGAATTGCCCACAGACAATGAAGAGTATGAAGAGTACAAACAAGAAAAGGTATGATGAGGAAAATACTGGTTATTGAAGACGTGGGAAAATATAATCTGTAGGAAATACCATAGATCGGATGTTCACTGCAGGCGGTGATGGTTTTTCTAGTCAATTAACTTTCATAAGAAATGCAAATGCAATAAATGATGACAGGGATTAATGCCGCAATATAAAATAGGGCGGCAATGGAACAAATAATTAAACATGATGGGTCTGAAAGAGTTTTATGGGGGGGGGGGAGCAGAATAACAACTGGAGACTGATCATAATTTGAAATATTTATAAAGGGAAGCAGCGGTAAGCTTTTCACAAAAACAAAAAGAATCGAGGGATTTGACAAAGTAATCAATGTTTGACTTTCCCAGTGTGGTAGGAATAGTACAACACTGAAGATTTTATGCTAAATTTAAAGAATTACTCTTTCATCTTGGAGTGTATTAGCGTCATGAATGTGAGAAGGGAGGACATAAAAAAAGCCTGGTGTTCCATCTCCTAGATAGACACAAAATGCTGGAGTAAATCAACGGAACAGGCAGCATCTCTGGATAGAAGGAATGCTGAGTTACTCCAGCATTTTGTGTCTCTTTGGTGTAAACCAGCATCTGCAGTTCCTTCCTACACACACCATCTCCCACGCTGGCATAAACATTGCTGTGGGAAGAGTGGTGTCACTTGGGTAAAGACAGATGCTGGCCTTTAGTAAAGGGCCACTTGAAGTAGGTGTTGGGTCCAAGGCAGGAAGCTTTGGGGATAGTATGCCAGTGATGGAGGGAATGAATGTGAACAATGGTATTGAACTTTATAGTTTAGGTCATCGCATGCATGATTACTGCCATGTAAAGTGATTTCACTGTGGTACAACATTTGCCCTTTGAGATGTAAGTTGTAATAGATGGGTTGATTAAATGTGGAATCGTTAGTTGATTATCCACATTCACCTCTTGGAGCTGAGGATATGATGTGCTTCGTGGATGTATCTGTCCATTGCTTTGAGTAGATTAGGCAATTGGTTAGCCTGCCATTTTGTTGTCTAAACTTGGGCACAATTACCTGTTTTTACACTGGATGTGTGGAGTTGTATCGCCGTCCTGTGGGAATCACTGGGGATAGGGGGGAATAGGAAGAAAGTTAAAAAATACCTGCTTGTTCGCCTGTTGCTCTGATGTGCTCAGGTATGTCATTGTATGTCATGTTGTCACTTGCGAGCGGAGCACCAAGGCAAATTCCTTGTATGTGAACATACTTGGCCAATAAACTTATTCATTCATTCAATCCACAAACATGGAATTGAATGTTGTGTTATTGAGGAATATGACACAATTGACTTATTTACCTCTATGGTCACGCAGAAGCATTGCTTCTTGCTCTACAAATACTGCCTGACATTGTGAGTAATTTATCGTCATTTGTATTTCAGATAATCAGCATGTAAAGTATTTTGCTTTTGTTTGGTTGTTTTTTATATTATTGACCCTATCATAGGATGTTGCTAATATTTTAGCCCATCTGAGTAAGTAACCTTTTTAGCACTTTTATGTATTTTAGCTCTTAGGGCTAATGGAATCAAGGGATATGGGGAAAAAGCAGGAACGGGGTACTGATTTTGGATGATCAGCAATGATCATATTGAATGGTGGTGCTGGCTCGAAAGGCCAAATGGTCTACTCCTGTACCTATTGTCTGTTTCCATGTTAAGTATCATGGATGCAAGATGCCATCTGAGGTGTATCTTTTCAAGGAAGAAGCATGTCAGAAAAATTAAATATCACCAAAGACAAAACCATCCTAGTTGAAGTGCACCCATTCCTTCTATCCAGAGATGCTGCCTGACCTGCTGAGTTACTCCAGCTGTTTGTGTCTATCTACTGGCAGGTGAAAGATGCCTCAGACAACTTGCAGAATGACCTGCGTGTAAACTCATTCTGACTTGCCCATCAGACAGCACCTTAGATAAATAGAGCTGGAAGCAAAGGCAGCTGATGGATGTCAGGGATTGCAGACAGACCACTCAAGGCAGCTAGGAAAACGGACTCCATCGCCAAAGGAGCCATGGAGGCGGCAGGTCCAGAGATCTACAGGGGGATTCAAAGCAGCTGCAGCAAACACTCATAAGTATTGTTGACGAATTGGAGCACTGCTAATAATGCAGTGGTGACCGTTCTCAAAGGTGTTTTTTAATTCTACCTCCAGGAGAGAAGAAAACAAAAGGAGCAGCGCTTGGAACACTTGCACGATGCGATGTACACGTGACCACCAGCAGGGGGCCTTTCCCGAGACATTCCCATCCTTGCCTTCCAGTTGATGTGGATATTACAGTGACTATCCCGGCTCCTGGACCACATACAGTTGGCACTGCTCTAGTTTGCCCCCTCTGTAAAACAAATGTTGTACAAGAATCAAGGATACCTATGTGCAGCATGCTTCAGAAAGTCGTAGAACCTCACTTTTACCCCCTTGTGCTTGTGTAGGTAAACAACTCTGTTTATTCTAACTGGGTGACGGCTGGTTGTAAACTTATTCTTTCTCATTTCAAATTAATTTTTAAACGTTTTTTAAAGAAGCCTCATACGATGGCATTCCTCATGAGAAAAAAGACATGCATATATCAGAATCACACTATTTGCCAAGTATGTTAGCAACATACGATGAATTTCATTGGCCAGGTCAGTCATACAATTAAAAGCAACAGATCACTCAAAAAAATCACATATAAAGGTCCATACCATTTGTTTGCAGGTGGAACAAGCTTAATTCATTTCTTCTCTTGCCCAGGCATCCCTTTTCCTCCTCCCTGTTTCTTCTTGCATGGTCAAGGCTATAGTTTTCCATTGGGATGCCACTTCCATTGAGGTCACGAGTCCTTGTGCACAATTATCCACGAGGCTGACAGAACACCTTTACCCCCAAGTCAAAGCTACTAATCTATATTCCAAACCTTTTCAGACCTGTTTAAATAATTTGTTTTTTTTAATCTAAATTAATTGTAAAAGTTAAAAGAACACAAGTGCACATATGCTTAAAGCAATTAAAACATTAAAAGTAATTTATTTGAATCGAATAAATAACTTTGCTTTGTTTCTAGCAATTCTACTGTTTATGTCTCGAGTTGAAGAGATATTGAAATGTCCTGTTGGACCCTGAGGTGTGTGTCAACAGCTCGCTGGTATTCCACAGCTGGTGCGTAGAGTGAGATAGTGTGCTACAACCCTTGCTTAGCAATAGCCCAGCTGTGGGCATATCATGACAGAAGATGTCTGTTCAATGAAATATTATTTGATGCCCTTTTCCTCTTCATCTTTTCTAGGAACTGATTCATCTTGGGGTATGTTTCTGCTGGTAGATACACAAAATGCTGGAGTAACTCAGTGGGGCAGGACTAGAATAGAATAGAATCTGGAATCTGGATAGAAGGAATGAGATGGATGGAATCCAGAGATGCTGCCTGGCCTGCTGAGTTACTCCAGCATTTTGTGCCTATCTTTGAGGTAAACCAGCATCTGCAATATCTTCCAGTACAGCTTTCTGCTAGTCCCATGTGTACATTTGAAAGAAAATGTATAGTGTGCAATTATCAGTAATTTAATTGACTCAACAGTAGCTGGGATTTATGTAGGGTTATTAATGTGTTATTAATATCCATCTGACATTCATCCCTCCCAATATAATCGTCCGTACTTATCAGAATGCAGCACTGGCAGTCTTTGTGTTCCTGCTCAGTGTAGCTTAGAGATACAGCGCGGAAACAGGCCCTCCGGCCCACCGAGTCCGCACCAACCAGCGATCCCCGCACACTAACAGTATCCTACACTCACTAGGGACAATTTACATTTACACCAAGCCAATTAACCCGCAAACCTGTACATCTTTGCAGTGTGGGAGGACACCGAAGATTCCGGAGAAAACCCACCCGTTTACGTGGAGCACGTACAAACTCCATACAGACAGCACCCATAGTCCTGATCCGATCCGGGACTCCGGCGCTGTAAGGCTGCAACTGTATTGTTGCGCCACCATGCCGTCTCCACTCACCTGTTCCATCTGCCTCCCTCTTAGTTATCTCGCTCTCTTCATTTCACTCCTCTCATTACCACACTAGGATTCATACGCCCCTCACCCTTCACCTCTCCTTGGTCCACAGATCATCTATCCCTTTTTGTTCTTGCCCCTCCCCTCCTCTTGCCTCTTTATGCGAGTTAACTCCCTCTCCAGTCTTGGTCCTGGTGCAGGACTTTAACGCAACAGTTCCTTAGACAGACACAAATTGCTGGAGTAACTCAGCGGGTCAGGCAGCATCTCTGGCGAGAAGGAATAGATGATGTTTTGCGTCAGAAATCCTTCTTCATACCCAATTCAGTTTGTTGAAATGTCTGAAGAAGGGTTCTGACCCGAAACTTTGCCTATTCCCTTTCTCCAGAGATGCTGCCTGACCCGCTGAGTTACTCCAGCACTTTGTGTCTGCCTTCAGTATAAACCAGCATCTGCAGTTCCTTCCGACACAAGCAACCATTCTTTTCCGCCCACAACCGCCTGACCCGCTGAGTTCGTCCCGCACATCACAGATGCTGGAATCGGGACCAACAAGCCGTCTCTTGTAACCCCACGTAACTACACTCTTTGATGTGACTCTGAGCAAGCCACTAGACAATTTCTGCTTTGTTATGATTATAAAGCCCTTCTCAATGGAAATTAGCTTCATTTAGACGGATGGGTTTTGTGGAGGCAGGAAAATAGCTTTGATTGTTTCAAGCAGGCATAGCTTTCCATGAGTATTATCTAAACAATATTCGTGAAGTGGAACATACTGAAGAAATAAGATTAGAATGTGTGTATAGAAACAGAAGCCAACAAGACTCTGGTCCTTGGATGAAAGGAAGATCTTGTGGTTATCTTTAAATCATTTATCTAAATTGTGCCAAACATTTTTAACCGTTACCATCCAACTGTTTGCTTGAAAGGTCATCATTTATAACATTCTAAACGTAATCCCTGTGAGGAACAACCTCAGCTATAATTCCTCATGTACAATTTCTGCAATCTCTTTCATGGTAATTTCATTTTCTTGGCTTCCATTGTCCAAAGTTTACAAAGTTGGTTCTTTCTCATTGCACTCCTTTTTATGATGAAGGCAGACACAAAAAGCTGGAGTAACCCTAGTAGTGGGTCAGGCATCATCTCTGGATAGAAGGAATGGGTGACGTTTTGGGTCGAGACCCTTCCTCGGTGTCTATCTTTGGTTTAAACCAACATCTGCAGTTCTTCAGACTGAATCACGATGAAAGTTGAGCTAGGAGTAGGGGGGAAAAAAGTAAAACTTCATAACAATGGGAGAAATCCATTGGATAGCTGCTGCTGGAAAGAGTGCAGATGTGGTTGGGAAAAGGATGGGAACGCTATATGGAGGTATCGTGTTGATAGCACAAGGCCAAGAGGGACTGGACGGGGCCCTCAGTAAGGCTTGTTGCCCTGGCCCAGCCTGACATCTCCGACAACCAGTCCCTTCAGGTGTAATGGGAATAAAATGAATGAGGCGAGAGGAAGAACAAAAACCTATTCAAGCATTACGTTACCTTTTGCTGAGTTTTTGTTGCATGATGCAGCTCAAAACTAACAAGTTTACTTACAAATAAAATTGTGTTAATGAGGATTAAGAAGGAACTCGGTTTTCTTTTAATGGATCCGGTCAGAAAACTTCCTGTAACAACAGAAAATTGATCTGTGGCGAGAGAAACAGTTAATGTTTCAGGTCCATAGCAAGGGACAGTATCATCAGGCAATGTGAGGAGAAAATAAGTGATTGGACAAGCAAGGGTGTGCACTTCAGAATTAATTTCATTTGTAGCTTTTATTTTACTGACAGTTGTTTCTGAAATTGAATGGCTCAACTGGAGATCTTTTTCTGTACAAAGCCCAGTTATGAGTGAAGTTATATGTCATATACACAGCAAATAGAGAGGCGATAGACACAAGATGCTGGAGTCACTCAGCGGGACAGGCGGCATCTCGAGGGCAGGAATGGGTGATGTTTCGGGTCGAGACTTCATTGTCTATCTTCAGCAGTTCCTTCCGACCCATTTCGTCTGCTCCACTGCAAAATCTCCCAAAAGGTATTACTTTGAAGAAGCTCTTCTCCAATTCCTTCTCTCCAGAGATGCTGCCAGTCCCGCTGAGTTACTCCAGCATTTCATGTCTAAAATGTATTACTTTCCCGTTCAAAACCCTTTGTTCTAGTAATTCTCTTCTGGAAGATGGATAAATGAAATTATGAGAGATAGCATGTAGATCATCCCCACTACCTGCAGAGTTGGTTAATGTTCTAGTGGGGGGGGGGGGGTTAAATTCTCCCTATGGCCCTTGTGTCAGTGAGGAACACGATTCGCAAGGGTTTCATGTCGGGACTGCTTACTAGGTTTCCTTGAAGATAGACACAAAATGCTGGACAGGCAGCATCTCTGGATGGAAGGAGTAGGTGACATTTTGGGTTGAGACACTTCAAACTGAAACGTCACCCATTCCTTCTCTCCAGAGACGCTGCCTGTCCCACTGTTGAGTTACTCCAGCATTTTGTGTCTATCTTCAGTGTAAACCAGCATCTGTAGTTCCTTCCTACACACGTCTAGGTTTCCTTGTTGGAGAGAATCTGTGCAGAAGTCACTTAGTTGGGATTGCAGG
Organism: Okamejei kenojei; assembly: GCA_035221665.1. NCBI lineage: Eukaryota > Metazoa > Chordata > Chondrichthyes > Rajiformes > Rajidae > Okamejei > Okamejei kenojei. The sequence goes on from CM069168.1 coordinate 18,980,613, forward strand.
CAGTGGCTGTCACTTCTGTAACTGGATTTGAAAATAGAATTGCCGGAAGGCAGAATGATGTCTACTTGACGACAGGATTCACAGTGAAGGTTCTATTCATAGCTACTGCTCAGCCTTTCCTCTTTCCAATCCCCTCTCAGGCCCCGTCACCATTTCCACTTTGGAAATGCTTAGTGAAAGATGGTGATCTGTAAATTGTGTTTATTCAGAATGGCATTGTGTGTGAACCTGTTCCTCACCGTGACAGCAGCGTTCCCGGGACTCGCTGCAGGCACTGAAAATTGATTCAGATATTTGGTTTTGGATCATTTGCAGGTTTATGGCATTCTGTGTGTTCTCACAAGTGCAGTTACATTGAGTAATGTTTGGAGTCCAGATTAAGATCAAGAGTGAACAAGATGGGTTTATAACAATCTAGTGATTTAGTGACACCCTTACTGATGCTGGCTTGCTATTCCCAATCTACCTAATTAACTGAATGTAATCCACTGGCTGCCCCCATTGTGTAATATATCTGATCTAGTTTAGAGAGACAGTACGGAAACAGGCCCTTCAGCCCACCGAGTCCGTACCGACCAGTGATCCCCACATTAACGCTATCCTACACACACTAGGGACAATTTTACATTGTCCCATTTACAAGGGACATTAACCTACAAACCTGTACATCTCGAGTGTGGGAGTAAACCGAGGATCTTGGAGAAAACCCACGCAGGTCACGGGGAGAATGTGCAAATTCTGTACAGACAGCACCCGTAGTCAGGATCAAACCCGGGTCTCTGGCGCTGTGAGGCAGTAGCTCTACGTGCCGTGCTTTCAAATGATTTATCTTAGACCCATTACTCTGAAACATTGGTCCAGCTGTGACAGTAACAGGATACAGAGAACAGCTGCCGTTATCACTTTGTAGACTTGCAATCAGTCAAGTGCGATGGACAATCTCTCGAGCATTTTGTTATACATCCGCCTCAGTCTTCCTGCAAATGCTTTCTTTATCATATTCACATCTGTGTCCTCTGTGACCTGCCTTGGGAAGTAATGTAGCAATAGTACCCTGACTTAGTGGAGAATGCCCTTTAAGAGAAGGTGCCCCAATGTGAGTGATTCAGCTGTGCAAAATGCCAACTGCCGCTCAAAATACATTGCTCGTTTGTCACGACCCAAGTTCTTCAATGCTTCTAGAAGTGGTGTGGAAATACAAGGGAGATTTGTGTATCACATTCACTCAGTCTCCTGCTGCACCAATCTACAACAACACACAATGAGGAACAGAAACACAGCCAACACTGAGTGCTGTATCACCATGTCTTGTTGCACTATAAGATCTGGTACATCCGATGCATTGTCATATTTTATCAGTGATGTTCCCAAAGATTCAGAGTTTGCTTCAAGAGCACGTCCATCAACATTATCTCCTTGACGTAGGTACGACCACAGCAGTGATAAAGGTTTCTGTTCTTGCTGTGTCTTGTTAATATCACAGCTGTACCAATGCAGTGAACTTTGAGGAACGAAGCTGCTGCAGGAATAGACCACGTGGCATTTGATCATAACTGACTTTGTGCCTCAAGTCTACACTCCAGCCTATTTCTGACTCCTGGCATCTATCGATCCACTTAGCATTGAACATCCTTTGCGACTGAATCATCCCAGACACTGAGGTAGAGAATTCCAAACATTCCAAAAAATGTTCTCCTCATCTTAGTCCTATCTGGCAGCTCCCCACCCTTTATCCAGAGGCAATGTGCTGTGCAATAGTTCTGCACTCTTCACAAAACTTTCTCTGTATCTAGTACTTTTCAACAACATCATCGCTCATTGTCCCAAAGCCCAGTGAGTGAAGAAAGGTCTTGACCCGAAACGTCACCCATTCCATCTCTCCAGAGATGCTGCCTGTCCAACTGAGTTACTCCAGCTTTTTTGTGTCTGTCCCCAGTGAGTGAGTAGTGGACGGCACGGTGGCGTAGCGATAGAGCCACAGTGCCAGAGACCTGGGTTCGATCCTGACTACCGGTACTTGTCTAGAGTTTGTACGTTCTCCCCGTGACCTGCGTGGGTTTGCTCCGAGATCTTCGGTTTCCTCCCACACACCAAAGATCTACAGGTTTGTAGGTTAATTGGCTTGGCATAAATGTAAATTGTCCCTAGCGTGTGTAGGACAGTGTGCAGGGATCGCTGGTCAGTGCGGACTCAGTGGGCCAAAGGGCCTGTTTCTGCACTATCTCTAAACTAAGCTAAACTAGAGAGCAAGCTTTCTCAATCCACATTGCAATGTGGCACAGCTATTTCGACTTTCCCTTGCAACTCCAGCAACCTGGGTTCAATCCTGACCTCCTGTCTGCTTGGTGTTTGCATGTTCTGTCTGTGACCTCCACGTTTGGATGAGCAGTTAATTGCCTGCTATAAACTTTGCCAAGTGTAAGTGAGGGGCAGAATATGAGGGAGTTGATGAGAGTTGGGAGACTTAAATAGGGTTGGAGTAAATGTGGGTTTGACGGTCAGATGGTGGGCCACAGGGCTTGTTTCCAGGTTTGTGTGACTAGTTAACGGGTCATCACCTCATCATGGGGATTATCACTGAGGAAATGATTGGTGCAGTGACTGTTCCAAAAACACTCACATCCCCAGATATGCAGACTCCCAGTCAAGAAAACAGGATGGCTTAAATTTCCTGCACTATTGTTCATGCATCAAGCAGTGTATCACACCTGATTAATGACTTCTGAACTCACAGCGGCTAATATGCAAGGGGGGGAGGGAGGAGAGAAGAGTAAATGAAAGACGGAATAAAGTGTTCAAGCCACCTGAGTAACAAGCCGCCTGAGCAACAACTACCTGAGTAACAAGCCGCCTGAGCAACAACTACCTGAGTAACAAGCCGCCTGAGCAACAAGCCACCTGAGCAACAACTACCTGAGTAACAAGCCGCCTGAGCAACAACTACCTGAGTAACAACCTTGGTCCCAGGATACCTCTGCAATTTCCCCCTTGAAAGTCAGCCAACTTCCTTCCAAATAGTTCTTCAGGCTGCAACTGAACCACAAGAAACCATCATGTCGTAGAGAGTGGGCGTCCGAGAACGTATTTCCATTCTATGTATCTGTGGAATTCTTTGCCACAGAAGGCTGTGCAGGCCAAATCAGTGACTATTTAAGGCAGAGATAGATATTGATTAGTACGGGTGTCAGGTTATGGGGAGAAGGCAGGAGAATGGGGTTAGGAGGGTGAGATAGATCAGCCATGATTGAGTGGCGGAGTAGACTGGATGGGCCGAATGGACTAATTCTACTCCTGTCACTTATTACCTTCTTCATGAAGAAGGTACTCGTGGTCTGGCTTGAAAGGAACTATGAAGCCATTATGCCCAAACTGTTCAGTTCAAGCTTGCACAAAATGGACATCGTTCCATTCAGCATGTGTAGGAAGGAACTGCAAATGCTGGTTTCCACCGAAGATCGACACAAAATGCTGGAGTAACTTGGTGGATCAGGTAACGTCTCTGGAGAAAAAGAATGGGTAACAGTTTGGAATGAGAAGAGTCTCGACCCGAAACGTCACACATTCCTTCTCTCCAGGGATGCTGCCTGTCCCGCTGAGTTACTCCAGCATTTTATGTCTATCTTCAGCAAAAGAGTCACTTGTGCAAGAATCTTCCAAGATTCTAAGTGCCTTAATTAATTTCTGGAGTGGTTCAACTCCTATACAAAAATGCAGTGTAATGCCAAATAATGTGACACCATTTTCTTATCTTGGGGCAGAGAAGTGTATTACATATAGTTTCTGTTCCTCAGTCATCTTTCTCAGGGTGCCGATAGGGTGAGGACGAGTCTGCTTGGATATAATGCCACCGATTTTCTCTCTACACTTGGACACAACACTGGACGTGAACCAGCACATTTAGAAGCGTGGCACTTGGCAAACATAAAGTAGGTTGCTCATTATAAGATAAAAGCAAAATAAATAACCGTTAATTCTCCGATGAGGAAAACAAGATGTTTTTGAGGTATTGTCATTTTAATTGCTGAAAATGCGTTGAGTCTCTATTTACAATATCCACAGGAAAATAGTTATTTTTGATTACAGCTACATATTTAAGTCAGATTCAGTACATTACACCAGTTATTGTTCGCTTTGAAAAACAGATTTAATATTGAATTTTATTTTACAAATGATTTGAATTCTTACAAACGCCTACGTGTGTCAGGGGTTATGGGGAGAAGGCAGGAGAATAGGGTTAGGAGGGAGAGATGGATCATGATTGAATGGCGGAGTAGGTAGACTTGATGGGCCGAATGGCCTATTTCTGCTTTCACATGACCTTATGGCTTCCACTTAAAGCACTTTTTATTCAGGAAAGGAATATTCTAGTATGTATTTGTCTTTTCCATCATTTTGCTGCAGTTTTTGGTCCACCTCCCTTGATCTCCAGATTGCCCACTGATGATACAGATCACTGATGCTGTCTCACCTCATAGGCATGTGTTCCCTTCTCATGTGTACAGGAGGCAGTGATGTATTCTTGGTCCATTTGATGGGAAAGTAAACAGGTACAATGGAGATATTTCTGCTTCAACAATCCCAATCATAAATGTTATAGAATGAGAAGAGATGAATACTTGGGGAGACTTCTTATCTGCATTTTCAATGTTGTTTGTGAGTGAATCCTGTGGCACTTGGTACCTCTGGGTGACATCTGAGAGAGGTGAGTATCGATCATAAATGATTGCATTCTGCTGTCAGGCCAACCTAATCTGCTACAAACACGGGAAAATCACAAACACTTTTTCCACTCACTGATTATTCTTGCTGATTGAGTTTATTCTCTACTTTCTGAGGGAGAATTGATTTTTGTTGTTGCACAATACAACAGGCTGTGAACCTGGACAGCCAGTCCATGCGCGCAAACACTGCCATCAAGCCCAATCCTTTCTACAAACTACAGACAGCATTATTCAATAGGACACGTACAGAAACAGAGATTCTCCCTGAATCCCACTTCCATTGCCAGCCAGTGTGTCCCAGAAACAAGATTTAGTTTGGTACTGAACTGGGATTGCTGCTGCCATCTCTCTTAGCTGTAGAGTTTAAAACCACAGAAGGAAAACTTGAGCAAGTGCGGTCATAGTTAGTAGAAGTTCCTGACCCTTCAACCTATCTGTTTCAAAGTCACTTCCAATAACCAGCTTCCTGCTGAAATATTCAATTGTGATTAACGGTCTTTAGTTTTCCCAGTTCTCCCGAGGATAATAAAAATCTGCATTGTGTGGAAAGCTCAGGCAAGGCTACCGGATTATTCAATTGTAGGAGATGATTTTCAACAGACTTCATCTACTTTCATATTCACTTTTCTCAGGACAAACATAGATTTAAATGAATTAATTGTCATATAGAAACATAGAAAATAGGTGCAGGAGTAGGCCATTCGGCCCTTCGAGCCAGCACCGCCATTGAATATGACCGTGGCTGATCATCCAGATTCAGTACCCCGTTCCTGCTTTCTCCCCATATCCCTTGATTCCATTAGTCCCAAGAGCTAAATCTAACTCTCTCTTGAAAACATCCAGTGAATTGGCCTCCGCTGCCTTCTGTGGCAGAGAATTCCACAGATTCACAACTCTCTGAGTGAAAACGTTTTTCCTCATCCCTGTGTAGAGGCAGTAGTTCCTGATCTTTGGATTATTTGTTCACCATAAACATTTACAAGTTGAACCCTCACACACTCATCACGGGCTCTTTTTCAGCACAGTTTCAGTATCAGAATGCAGCAAAGCAGAAGATTTTTTCATGCCCCATTAGAACAAACATTTATATTCTATTCATAATACAAAACAATATTTGTAATGGATAAATAACAAAAGAATAGAAGTCACAATTAACCCGTTAAGAATGCCAATGTGCTTCGAGGCTGTTTTGGGTTTAAGTACCACAGTTAGAACACAACTCGTATATGAGGAGCTTCAAAAACAAATAATCCTATTTCAACTTCTGAAAAAAAAAGCATTCAAGTTCACCAATGTTGCTTGAAACGAAACACGACGGATTAAGCTTTTATCGCAGACGCAATGTGCTGGAATAACTCAGCAGGACAGGCAGCATCTCTGAGGAGATGGAATAGGTGACGTTTCGGGTCAAGACCCTCTTTCAGAACACCCTCTCTCGACCCGAAACATCACCTACCCACGTTCTCCAGAGATGCTGCCTGTCCCTCTGAGTTACTCCAGCACTTTTTGTCTCTCTTTGGTGTAAAGCAGCACCTGCAGTTCCCTCCTACACATAAGCATCGACCATGTCTTCCCTGCTGTAGATGCAGCCTGACCTGCTGACAATCTCCAGACGTTTCTGGTTTTATTTCAGACTTCCAGCAGTTTTTGTTTTCTCCTTTGATCACAGTGTTTACAGTTGATCTTGCGGACTTGCGGAAGGAGCGACTGAGGGCGATGATTTTGACGATGGTACAGCAAAAACGATGATGATGATGATGATGATCAGCACAACAAGACCAATTGTCACTCCTATAATCAGCTTCCACTTCCTATTTCTAAACCTTTCTTGCCGAGCCACAGCTTTTGAAGACTTCTGGAAAGTTTTACTCTGTGAAAATCAACACATACTATTAGGGAGGGTTCAGTAAAATACTCACACTGATTACACCTACAAGATATTTTAAAATCTGAAAAGTCAAAGTAATTCAAAACTACAACAAATTTAACACTTCACATTTTGACTGCCACGTTAGTTAGAAATTGTGCACCTATCATTTGTAATCACATATTTTTGAGAGAATTTTGGCTGATTGGGTCAGATGGCTAATTATATAACTCTACAACCAATTTGCATATTCATAACATTCAATGTCCATTTCCTCTCAAAAAAGTTCAAGATTCATAAAGCAGTCTCTTGGATGTAAAAAATAGAATAGGAGGGATGATTCAGTTGAAAAGAAACATTTTATGGGCTGTCCATTCCTCCCACAGATGATACTTGACCCATTGAGTTCCTGCATCTGGATTTTTGACCCATTGAGTTCCTGCATCTGGATTTTTGACACATTGAGTTGCTGCATCTGTATACTTGACCCACTTCTTTTCCTTGCGTGTGGCGGGCACAGCCTAAAGTTGTAAGACAACTTGTTCTGTTTGATCTTCTGTTTGTGCACGCAAGGTTGATTGCATTCGTCGAAACAGGGTGGACCAACTTGACCCACTGAGTTCCTACATCTGTTTTTTTTTTTTGCCACAGATTGTCCAGCCGGCTCCAAGGGTCAAACTTGTGCTTTCTTTCTGTGTTAGCTCCACAGCAGGAATGAACAACCTACTGAAGGTGGGTTGTGACCTGTCTCTGCAGAGTCAGATCTGGACCTTAATTCTACTGTTTTGTATCATATTTCCTTATGAAAAAATAAGGAAGACATTTGGCTTGTTGAATCTATGTTGGTTGACAGAATGACCACATCAATCCCGTTCTTCTGATTATTTCCGGTACCCCATTCTCTTTCACACCCTTAACACTCCCAGATTCTCCTGCCACCACCTACACTAGGGCTATTTTACAGCAGCCAATGAACCGACCAACCAGCAGGTCTTTGGGACAAGGGGGGAAATCCAAATTCTGCCATTGTTACCTGTCTGGGACTATATGTGACTCACTGCACACCAATGTGTTCACACTTTGCTGCATGGTCAGATCAGAAATAGGAATGGATGATAAATATTGGCATGTCCAGTGATAGTCCAATTCCATGAATAAATAGATACAAAGTCAATAATTTTGCATTGAATAAAGATGAATGAATATGTTTTAAGTTGCTTATGATAGACTGATATTAATGAAGATGTCAAAACAGCAAATGTTCCAACAGAAAAGCCATGGGAATGACTTACCGCTGCCAACAGCTCTTCAGCCCTTTCATCTAAAACTTCTAGTTTCTCGCCGCGATCCTTCACTTTATCAACATTCACATGCATAATCTCCAATACCTCCTCTGCTTCTTTATGCATTTTATCCATTTTGTCTGGCTTATTTGTGGCCTGAAATAAATGAAGTCACAGTAAGAAAGACATTGGAAAGCTCATGACGGGATTACAGAATACAAACCATTCGCTCTGCCCCAGGGAAACTGCTGTTCCCACTGCCTTTTATCCCAATGTTATTCAACAGTATTTTATCCCAATGTTATTCAACTCAACTCCATACAAAGGCCAGACTGGGAAGACGGAATTCACAATTATATTACTGAGCATTACTTCTGTTTGGACAAAATACACTGGCTTAATCAGTGATGCATGAATCCTGGTGTTAACCCAACTGAAATGCGAATGGGCTACTGTTCAAACATGTACCTGTCCACTTATTAAACACTACATATGTTTACACATTTTTAACCTATTGCATACCCAATATTAATTCACACTTTCATCTTTATTGCCATGAAGTGAACATTCACAGCCTTTTCCCCCGGAGCAGATGATTCTAAACTTCGAGAGATTTAAGAGGAACCTGAGGGGCAGTTTTTTTACTCAGTGTCTCTGTATCTAGAATGAGCTACAGATGATTCTATGGAAAAGGATACAATTCTGACATAATTAAAGACATTTGTACAGATATCTGGGCAGTCAGGTTTAGTGATAAGGGCCAAATGTAGGTAAATTAGACAAGCCAAAAATGGTGAAGTTTTAATTGTACTGTACCTCAGAGTAGTGCATAGGGCAGTAAACGCTCGTTCCCCTTTCCCCTCACTCTCAGTCTGAAGAAGGGTCTCGACCTGAATTGTCGCCTATTCTTCTCTCCAGAGATGCTGCCTGTCCCGCTGAGTTACTCCAGCCTTTTGTGTCTATCTTCAGACTAAACTTGCTTTGTTCCGTTGGTTCTATGCCAATGAGCTCACGATATCAGGCGCCCAATTCGCACGGCAATGTAACATGTGCACGTCAGAGGGCCCTCACACTGATCTGCTGCCACAGTCAGCTGTTCCTTTGGAGGGAGGGGGGGGGTGTGTGTAAGTGTGTGTGTGTGTGATGAATGTAGTGTGTGAGTGTGAGAGTGAGTGTGTGATGAATGTAGTGTGTGAGAGTGAGTGTGTGTGTGAGAATGAATGTAGTGTGTGAGTGTGAGAGTGAGTGTGTGTGTGAAGTGTGTGTGTGTGATGAATGTGTGTGTGAGTGTGTGTGTGTGAGTGTGTGTGTGTGCGGGTGTGTGTGTGTGTGTGTGTGTGTGTGTGTGTGGAATGTAGTGTGTGTGCGTGTGTGTGTGTGTGGAATGTAGTGTGTGTGCGGGTGTGTCGTGCTGGCTGTGGATGAATGAGGTACGTGTGAACGATTTTAGAAGCATAAAGGCACAAGAGACATGGCCAGGGCCAGACAGACTAGTCCTGGCAGTCCCATGGTTCACTCATTCTCACCATAGTGGCTGCTGTATGAATGTAGAGCAGTCACTAGATGGGAGTTAAGTCAAGAGTCAAGATGGACACAAAGAGCTGGAGTAGTTCAGCGGGTCAGACAGCATCTCTGGAGAAAAGGAACATTATCATAACTGTATGTCAAGGCCTTTCTTCAGTCACTAGATAGGGTTTGCTGCTCTTGCCCGACTGCCTGGAGACATCGGACACTTTGCTGCCGGGGTTGGTGGCAGAGGCAGATACGGTAGTGACATTTCAGAGGCATTTAGATATGCGGGGAACGGAGGGATATATGGATCATGAACCGGCAGAGGAGATTCGTTTAACTTGGTACCATGGTCAGCATGGATAATGTGGGCCGAAGGGCCTGTTCCTGCGCTGCACTGTTTGAAGTTCAATGGGGCATTGACCCACCTGGCCATTTCTACCTCTGTCCTGGCCGCTGTTCCAGGGGCCGGTGTTTCAGGGGCTGGTGTTTCAGGGGCCGGTGTTTCAGGGCCGGTGTTTCAGGGCTGTGTGTTTCAGGGCTGGTGTTTTCAGGGCTGGTGTTTCAGGGGCCGGTGTTTCAGGGGCCGGTGTTTCAGGGCTGGTGTTTCAGGGGCTGGTGTTTCAGGGGCCGGTGTTTCAGGGGCCGGTGTTTCAGGGGCCGCTGTTTCAGGGGCTGGTGATTCAGGGGCCGGTGTTTCAGGGGCCGGTGTTTCAGGGGCCGGTGTTTCAGGGCTGGTGTTTCAGGGGCTGGTGTTTCAGGGGCTGGTGTTTCAGGGGCTGGTGTTTCAGGGGCCGCTGTTCCAGGGCTGGTGATTTAGGGGCTGGTGGCCGCTCCCAGGTCTGTCTGTCCGTCTCTCCTTCGACTCAACTCTCCCCAAGATGCACCGTGACTTTCAGCAACAGTTGTACCCCGTCTCTGACAGAACTTCAACCAACAGTGCTGCTTCACCATGCATTACAGCCCAGTCTGCTGAAGCCACATTGAGATTATTGTGCTCAGTTTTACAGGGATGTTGCCAGAACTCGGAGCCTGAGCTACAGGGAGAGGCTGGGCAGGCTGGGACCATTGTTTGCAGTACAGGAGGGTGAGGGGTGATCTTATACAGATGTATAAGGTCACGAGAGGAATAGATCGGGTCGATGCCCAGGGTCTCTTGCCCAGAGTAGGGGAATCGAGGACCAGAGGACTCGGGTTTAAGGTGAAGGGAAAAAGATCTAATAGGAACCGGGGGGGGGGGGGGGGGGGGAAGAGGGGGGGGGGGGGGGGGGGGGGGGGGGGAGAGAGGGGGGGGGGGGGGAGGAGGGGGGGGGGGGGTAACTTCAGAGGTAACTTCACACAAAGGGTGGTGGGTGTATGGAACAAGCTGCCAGAGGAGATAGTTGAGGCTGGGACTATCCCAACGTTTAAGAAACAGATAGGACAGGTTTGGTGGGATTAGTGTAGCTGGGACATGTGGCCGGTGTGGGCAAGTTGAGCCGAAGGGCCTGTTTCCATACTGTATCACTCTGACACTAAATAACGATGAGTTGTGATAATGTTCGGGCAGACGGCCCTTCAGCTGCTGATGCTGAATCAAAGAGCAAAGGGTCGCCGTGAGGCCACCGGCTCCTAATGGACCTTTAGCCGCACTCTGTGCGAGTGCCGTGTGGGCATTGAGGGGTGAAGCCACCGAGCCCCGCCGCCGGTGGAGGCCGAGCCCACTCGCTGCCCTTCCCGGGCCGGTCTGCAGCGGGACCCGGTACACAGCTGCCCCGGGAGCGGAGTCTCTCAACCCGCTCACAAACTTGACATCACTTTCTACTTTCGCTTTCCCACCGCGCCAGCCCCAGCCCCCACAGCCCCCGCCCCAGCCCCAGCCCCCACCCCCCACAGCCCCCGCCCCCACAGCCCCAGCCCCCACAGCCCCCACAGCCCCCACAGCACCAGCCCCCCGCAGCCCCAGGTGAAGCGACACAGACGGACACAGAGTGTAGTTAGTACAGAGTACAGTGTAGTTGGACCCGAACTCACCACCGCCTCGCAGCAACCGGGCCCGGCCTGGATCTGCTGCTGAAGGCGGCCGGGCTTTCCCCGCCTCCACTTTCCCGTCAAACAAGTCCCATGTCTTCCGGGATCCGCACTCACTCTCTCACACCCGCCCGCTGGAGGTGTGTGTGTGTATGTATGTGTGCGTGAGTGTGTGTGTGTGTGAGTGTGTGTATTTATGTGTGTGTGTGTGTGTGTGTGTGTGAGAGTGTGTGTATTTATGTGTGTGTGAGTGTGTATGTATGTATGTCTGTGAGTGTGTGTGTACGTGTGTGTGAGTGTGTGTGTGTATTTATGTGTGTGTGAGTGTGTGAGTGTGATCTTCCTGTAACACCCGCCCGCTGGTTTGTCACTAGTTGTTCAACACTGTCTGTAGAAGGGTCTCCACCCGAAACATCACCCATTCCTTCTCTCCACAGATGCTGCCTGCCCCGCTGAGTTACTCCAGCTTTTTTTGTCTACTCTGTGACACACCTCCAGATTCAGGGACAGTTTCCTCCCGGCTGTTATCAGGCAACTGAACCGTCCTCTCACCAACTAGAGAGCGGTCCTGACCTCCCATCTACCTCATTGGAGACCCTCAGACTATCTTTAAACAGTCTTAAGAAGGGTCTCGACCTGAAACGTCACCCATTCTTCTCTCCAGAGATGCTCCCTGTCCCGCTGAGTTACTCCAACATTTTGTGTCTGTCTTCGGTTTAAACCAGCATCTGCAGTTCCTTCCTGCACACTATTCCAGGTGTAATCATTCCCGGTATTCCTCAACTGTGTGGCCACTCATGCTTCACAGGGCTGGAGTAACTCAGCGGGTCAGGCAGCATCTCTGCAGAGAAGGAAAGGGTGATATTTCGGGTCGAGACCCTTCTTCAGAAAACGTCACCCATTCCTTCTCTCCAGCTGCCTGTCCCACTGAATTACTCCAGCATGGTGCGTCTGTCAAGTGTCAAGATTGTTTAATTGTCACATGTAGCAGCCACAGAACTAAGAGATTCTCATCAGCTGCAGCTTAACACGGAAATTAATGTAATGACATGCAGATAAATATATAATAATCAATAATACATTAAATTAATAATCATAATGCTCGGTCACCCAGTAGTGCATTAATAAAGCCCGGAGTGCAAACAGTGACACTGTCCATTGTAGATCATAACTGCTGAGGTAATGGCTGCTGCTGTGCATTGTTGTAAGGCTGGCGGTTGCTGAGAAGAAACAAGGAACTGCAGATGTTGGTTTACCAAAAAAAAAGGCACAAAGTGCTGGAGTACCTCACCGGGTCAAGCAGCATCCTTGGAGAGGTGACGTTTTGAGGCGGGAAATTTCTTCAGGCGTCTGAAGTAGGGTCCCAACCACGAAATGTCACCTATGCATGTTCTCCACAGATGCTGCCCGACCCGCTGAGTTACTCCAGCACTCTGTGAAACGTCACCTATCCATGTTCTCCACAGATGCTGCCCGACCCGCTGAGTTACTCCAGCACTCTGTGAAACGTCATCTATCCATGTTCTCTGCTGAGTTACTCCAGCACTCTGTCTTTGTTTCTGTTCTTGAATCTGGTGGTCATGGTTTTCAGGCGCCTGTACCTTCTTCCTGGGGATGGTAGTGGAATGAGAGCTAGAGCTGGGCCAGGCTGCTGTGGGACTATGACAATATCAGCTGCCCTTTTGAGTCAACTCCTGCTGAAGTTCCCTTTAGTGGTGGAGAAGTCAGTATTGTGTTGGACCAGGCAGTTCCAGTTGAGTTTATTGTCACGTACACCGAGGTACAGTGAAAAGCTTTTGTTGCGTGCTAACCAGTCAGCGGAAAGACAACAGATGGTTACAGTCGAGCTATTTACAGTGTACAGATACATGATAAGGGAATAAAATTCAGTGCAAGGTAAAGCCAGCAAAGTCCAATCAAAGGATAGTCTGACTAATGAGGTAGACAGTAGTTCAGCAATGCTCTCTGGTTGTGGTAGGATTATTCAGTTGCCTGACAACAGCCGGGAAGAAACTGTTCCTGAATCTGGAGGTGTGCGTTTTCACATTTCTGTACCTTTTGCCTGATGGGAGAGGGGAGAAGAGGGAGTGGCCAGGGTGTGACTGGTCCTTGATGATGCTGCTGGCCTTGCCGAGGCAGCGTGAGGTGTAAACTGAGTCAATAGAAGGGAAGTTGGTTTGTGTGATGGTCTGGGCTGCGTCCACAATTCGCTGCAATTTCTTGCAGTCCTGGATGGAGCTGTTCCCACACCAAGCTGTGATGCATCCTGATAAATGCTTTCTGTGGCGCATCTGTAGAAGTTGGTGAGAGTTGTCGGGGACATGCCGAACTTCCTAAGCCTTCTAAGGAAGTAGAGGTGTTGGTGTGCCTTCTTGGTCGTTGCTTCATTATGGGTGGTCCAGGGGACGTTGTTGGTGATATTGAATCCTAGGAATTTGAAGTTTTCTACCATCTCTACTTGGCACCGTCAATGCAAACTGGGGTCTGTGACCCTCTTCACTTCCTGAAGTCAATCACTAGCTCCTTTATCTTGCCGACACTGAGAGAAAGGTTGTTGTCTCGATATCGGAACATGAGGTTCTCAATCTCATTCCTGTATCCGTCTCATCGCAACTCTGTGGAGGAAACCCTGCCACCTCTCCCGCCCCCGCCCGCCCCCGCCCGTCCCCACCGCTACCTCACCTCCAGAGCTGTGGGGTCATTTAGCCCAAGTTAGGTGGGTGTCTCTGCCTTGATGTCTGAGGCAAACTGTGGCAGCTTTGACCGTGGTGTTCTCTCTCAGAATGACAAACTGGGTAGTGGACCACGAACATTCATCCTTACGGTTTAGATCCAGCGGCTGGAAAGCCCTTGCAAGTCCGATAGAAATAGCTTGTGTTTACGTGGCACGTTTCTCAGCATGGGAAATCTCAAAGCACTTGCTTCATGGCTAATAGGCACAGTTTACCAGCACGATGCTAATGCTCTGACCAAGACTGCCCATGTAACAGTCAAGGGCCCCAAAGCCTGTCTGTCTGAAGGTTAGTGTCACCCTCTTGTGGCCATCCAGAAAGCAGATGGGCCAGACCGTGTTCAGTTCGGCCAATCTCACCCAGAGGATTGAATATTGACTTCTCTAACCCTTGCCTCCCCCACCCTACCTCTCCGACTAGTTTCACTGTCCTCCTGATTAGTTTTACTGATTGTCTGCCTCATTGTCACCTTCCCCATAGCTAACAATGAACCATTCTACATTTCATAGAAACATAGAAACATAGAAAATAGGTGCAGGAGTAGGCCATTCGGCCCTTCGAGCCTGCACCGCCATTCAATATGATCATGACTAATCATCCAACTCAGTATCCTGTACCTGCCTTCTCTCCACACCCCCTGATCTCTTTAGCCACAAGGGCCACATCTAACTCCCCCTGAAATATAGCCAATGATCTGGCCTCAACTACCTTCTATGGTAGAGAATTCCAGAGACTCACCACTCTGTGTGAAAAATATTTTCCTCATCTCGGTCCTAAAGGAATTCCCCCTTATCCTTAGACTGTGACCCCTTGTTCTGGACTCCCCCAACATCGGGAGCAATCTTCCTGCATCTAGCCTGTCCAACCCCTTAAGAATTTTGTAAGTTTCTATAAGATCCCCCCTCAGTCTTCTAAATTCTAGCGTGTACAAGCCGAGTCTATCCAGTCTTTCCTCATCTGACTGCCCAACATCTGAGCAGTCTGGTGAACCTTCTCTTATCTAACCTTATTTCCTTATCATCGTCTGCTTTGATCTGTCGTTTTCACACCTTACCCTTCCATATGTCTCGTCTCCCTCACGCCTGACTCTCAGTCTGAAGAATGGTCTCTCCAGAGATGCTGCCTGTCCTGCCGAGTTACTCCAGCAGTTTGTGACTTTTATTTTGCAATCAGCACTTGCAGTTCCTTGTGTCTATATCAGGGAGGTGGCGCTCTGCCCTCCTTGGTGAGCGAGGGTGTGGGCTGGGGAGATGGAGCTGGGGTGGTGGGGGTGAGGAGATGGAATGGCTGAGTGGATGGTACACATTGTGTGTGGGTCTGCACGCAATGAATGACAATGTTGGTCGCCAGGTAAAGCTGGAGTAACTCAGTGGGACAGGCAGCATCTCTGGAGAGAGATGGGGGCAGGGAGAGAGGGAGAGCAAGAGTTACTGGAAGTTAGAGAAGTTTTGTGTTTTAGCCAAATGAGCTGCTTTGTGCTACTTGCTGTGGAGGGTCACGTAATGTTAGTACTTCATTCATCCGTTGCCATTGCAAGCTGTGTCTTGCAGATGGTTGAAAGGCTTTGTGTAGTCAGGAGGTGAATGCCCAACATCTGAGCAGCTCCTGCAACTCCCAGAGAACTCAGTGATGGTAACCAAGTTACTTGAAGCTGTAGAATTTGACACAGTGTAGAGGCTGCACGTGCCCTGGCAATAGGTGAGGTGATGTTCTTCAAGCTCACACGGGTCATGTTGTAACAGTCTCAGTCTAGTGCCATTTGGCAGGGCCTCATGCCTGTCTGCTTCAAGGGGATCTTGTTTTAGGGGCCTCTAAAATTGAAATTGGCCTGGGCCTCAGTTCATCTATGAGAGGGTCTGAGTACAGGCAGCCACTGATGGGGAGGTCAGGGTGGGAGTGGGATGAATAATGAAAGTGGCAGCAGACAGGAGACTCGGGGTCAGTCCTGTGGACTAAATACAGGAGCTTCAGAAAGTGGTGATCAGCCGGGGTTTGGTTTATACCTTCTCGAGGAGACAATATTGTGACAAGTGAGTGCAGTGTACTGGATTAGGAGTGCTGGTGAATTACGATCTTTTACGGCATTTTCTGAAGCAATCGCAAGAGATACAAGACTTTGTCCTCTGACAAGTATATAAATAATCCTGTGTCGGAAGGAACTGCAGATGTTGGTTTAAACCGAAGATCGACACAAAAAGGTGGAGTAACTCAGCGGGACAGGCAGAAATGTCACCGAAACAACCCGTGCAGGTGCAGCTCCAGTGTGTGTCCAGTATTTGCTGTGTACACATCACTCTGGTAATGATTGGCCAGTTATTGATCATCTGGATTTGTTTGATCTTGCTATTTGTGAACCTGACCAACCTGGGCAACTTTCCACATCACTGAATAGATGCAGGTGTGGTACCTGTAATGGGCCTGTCCCACTTAGGTGATTTTTTGGGCGACTACAGGCGACTGCCACTAAACTTTCAACATGTTGAAAATTTTACAGCGACAGTGGCAAGTAGGTTGTCGTAGGTGCTGCCGTAGGTTGTCGCCAAGTGTCGTAGGCAAATTCCATTAAAATTAGTCCCTAGCAGTCGCCTGCAGAGTCGCCTAAGTGAGACAGGCCCATTACTGCAGGCGATAAACACAGGTAATTCTGGAGAATGTGCGTTCGGTACTACAGTCAGGGTGTTGTCTAATCTGCTGCATCTAATGTTCTCAGCTGTTTAGAACATAGAAGAGTACAGCACAAGAACAGGCCCTTCGGCCCACAATGTCTGTGCCCATCATGAAGCTTATCTACCTGCCCAACGGCTTTCTTCTATGGATGCAAAAATAAAACGTGCAAACATTTGTTTAAATATTAGTAACAGACAAACCAATCCTTGCTGCTCCGGGCTGTGTGCGTGACTCTTCATGTTTGGCATGAGGCTGCACGATAGAGTGTCCAAACGAATTATCAGTGAACAACACAAAGGAAGGAATTTGGAAGAAAATGATCATGTGAAGGAATGATGAACCTTATATGAGGCCAGGACCACACCGTGGAGCTCCGCTGTGGAGCCACTTGTCACACCAGGGGACTACAACGTGGAGCTCCGCTATGGAGCCACTTGTCACACTAGGGGACCACAACGTGGAGCTCCACTATGGAGCCACTTGTCACACCAGGGGACTACAACGTGGAGCTCCGCTATGGAGCCACTTATCACACTAGGGGACCACACCGTGGAGCTCCACTATGGAGCCACTTGTCACACCAGAGTTCATTTAGAAGGTTGAGGGGGATCCTCATTGGAACATACCGAATAGTGAAAGGTCTGGATAGAGTGGATGTGGAGCGGAGTTCCCACTAGTCTAGACTCTGGTCTAGGACCAGAGGGTACAGCCTCAGAATAAAAGGATGTACCTATAGGAACGAGACGAGGAGGAATTTATTTAGCCAGAGGGTGGTGAATATGTGGAATTCATTGCCATAGACGGCAGTGGAGGCCAAGTGAGTGGATATTTTTAAGGCAGGGATAGATAAATTCTTGATGAGTATGGGTGTCAGGGGTTATAGGGAGACGGCAGGAGAATGGGGTTAGGAGGGACAGATAGTTCAGTCATGATTGAATGGCGGAGTAGACTTGATGGGCCGAATGGGCTAATTCTGCTCCTATCACCAATGAACATGAATCTGGAATGATTCAGTGTTGCTGCCAACACAACTCTGGTGCAGCAAGTGGCAGCCGAGATTTCCACGCCAACGTCGGCTCTCCATGCTTGCGGCATCAACTTAAAATGTGGCACAACGGCCAGAAATAGATTTAGAAAGAATTGGGTTCACAAAGAGTCAGTTAGCCGCCACCTAGTTCCCCTCGACAGGCACGTGAATGATTCCACTTCCTCATTCTGTAATGCTGTTGCAATTAGTGAGGAATAACCGTACAACAGTTAGTTTCAGAGATCCGTGATGGGGAGAGGACTGAGATCACCAGCTCATCTTCACCCGCCAATGATCCCTCCTGGAGTCTGAAGAAGGGTCTCGACCTGAAACGTCATCCATTCCTGAGTCCCGCTGAGTTACTCCAGCATTTTGTGTCGAAATCTCCTGTAACATCCCACTTGGTTGTGTCGCTTCCAGGGCCAACGTTATTTAAGTCTCAACATGTAAATCTCCTTAGGTTTTAGATGAGAAAATATAGAGATATTTAGCTCAGAAACAGGATCTTTGTTCTACTGAGAGACCACTTTGAATCATGTAAGGTTTAGTGTTTAGAACCTAGCCTTCATGTAAGAATCATATTTGGTCTCTAACCTTCTAACAAGTTTAAGTGATAAATTCATAATTCCTCTCTTGCCAGCTGTCAATCACCGACTCCACTAATCCCATTTCATTCTTCCCATTTTTTGATTTCTCACCACAAATTCTACTCACCCACACACTAGGGACAATTCACAATTGCCCCAGGTCTATACATCAGGAGGATGTGGGAACTAATGGGTCCTCTGTCACCCAGAGGAAACTAAACGGTCACAGGGTAAACATTCAGAATGGGACGTGGGACAGTGCCAGCTGTGTTTGCTTTTAGGTTAGTTAAGTTTAGAGATACAGCGCAGATACAGCCCACGCCAACCAGCGATCCCCGCACACTAACACTACCCTACACACACTAGGGACAATTTACATTTATACCAAGCCAATCAACCTACAAACCTGTAGGTCTTTGGAGTGTAGGAGAAGGCCAAAGATCTCGGAGAAAACCCACGCGGTCACTGTGAGAAGGTACAAACACTGTACAGACAGCGCCAGTAGTCGGGATCGAACCCGGGTCTCTGGCGCCGTGAGACAGCAGCTCTACCCGCTGCGCCACCCTGCCGCCTCTGCCTCTGTGCTCCGTTTCATGTTCTCAGAGCTCTGGTGAGACCACATCTGGAGTATTGTGTACAGTTTTGGTCTCCTAATTTGAGGAAGGACATCCTTGTGATTGAGGCAGTGCAGCGTAGGTTCACGAGATTGATCCCTGGGATGGCGGGACTGTCGTATGAGGAAAGATTGAAAAGACTAGGCTTGTATTCACTGGAGTTTAGAAGGATGAGGGGGGATCTTATAGAAACATATAAAATTATAAAAGGACTGGACAAGGTAGATGCAGGAAAAATGTTCCCAATGTTGGGTGAGTCCAGAACCAGGAGCCACAGTCTTAGAATAAAGGGGAGGTCATTTAAGACTGAGGTGAGAAAAAAAATGTTCACC
Source organism: Okamejei kenojei (assembly GCA_035221665.1). Classification (NCBI taxonomy): domain Eukaryota; kingdom Metazoa; phylum Chordata; class Chondrichthyes; order Rajiformes; family Rajidae; genus Okamejei; species Okamejei kenojei. The sequence continues at coordinate 18,999,962 of CM069168.1, forward strand.
CAGAAAGTTGTGAATTTATGGAATTCCCTGCCACAGAAGGCAGTGGAGGCCAAGCCACTGGAGGGATTTAAGAGAGAGTTAGATAGAGCTCCAGGGACTAGTGGAGTCAAGCGATATGGGGAGAAGGCAGGCACGGGTTATTGATAGGGGACGATCAGCCATGATCACAATGAATGGCCGTGCTGGCTCGACGGGCCGAATGGCCTCCTCCTGCACCTATTTTCTATGTTTCTATGTTTGTGAAGCAGTTCCCCAGGGAGAGACGAGCACATACAGAGAGGAGGAAAGTGGGAAAAGAAGCACAGTGCCTGTAAAAATGACCCAAGATTTAGTCCTATTGCCCATTCATAGAGGAAGACTTGAATGTTTCACAGAACTCAGCACATTAAACTAAGGCAGAAAATTACAAAAGCCACAGTTTTACACTTTTTTCTTCCTGAAAGGCAGTTAAGGGATGGTTATTCTGGTCAATGTGAGTGTGTTGTGCATACTCAGATATTTGTCAAGCCACTTCACAGTGAGAAGGCTTGCATCTGTTACAATATAGGTTGCACAACACAGCAGGGGAAGGAGCAATGTTACACGTTGCACTATCTTGCCCCAGCCAGATACTTGCCCCTTTACCGGGGTTACGTCCCCGACCGGGTGGACTTAGAGAGGGACATAGTTGTATAGTAGTTATTTAGTCTATTTGTAAGGATTATAACATACATAGTGGTTTGCACAATTAGATCATTTGGTGATTTTAGACTGTGGTGGTGGGTGTGTCACCACCGTTTGTTTTTGTATCGTGATCGTAATAAAATAAATTATTTTTGATACAAACCAAAAGCTGCACTGTCGTCACTTGTTCCATCCTGTGGTTGCTTATCTGTTTCTCAGAGCCTTGCAAGGCTCAGTCAGACTGAGACCAGCTCACACCAAACACACATTCTGTCGCTTACTCTGTGAATGAGGAAGGCCATGCCTTTATTTAAGAAAGAACTGCAGATGCGGGAAAAATCGAAGGTAGACAAAAATGCTGGAGAAAGTCAGCGGGTGAGACAGCATCTATGGAGCGAAGGAATAGGCGACGTTTCGGGTCGAGACCCTTCTTCAGACCATGTCTTTGGCACCTTCTGAGAGGGAGGCCAATTTGCCAGATTCAGTAAAGATCTCACACTAGGAAGAGTAAATTAAATTAGGTTCTTGTTATCCATAAGACAGGAGCAGAATTAGGCCATTCAGCCCATAGAGTCTGCTCTGTCATTCGATCGTGGCTGATCTATCTTTCCCTCTCAACCCCATTCTCCTGCCTGCTCCTAATTAAGAAGAAGGGTTTCGGCCCGAAACGTTACCTATTTCCTTCGCTCCATAGATGCTGCTGCACCCGCTGAGTTTCTCCAGCACTTTTGTCTACTAAGAACCTATCAATCTCCACTTTATCAATACGCAATGACCTGACACCACCCTCTGGATAAAGACATTCCTCCTCAACTCTCCACATTAAAGGTACAGCTTTGTATTCTGAGGCTGTGCCCTCTGGTCCCAGACTCTCCCACTAGTGGAAGCATTCTCTCCATGTCCACTCTGTCCAGGCCTTTGGCTTTTGGCCTTTGACATGTGGCATGTGGCTGTAGAGGGCGTGGATTTGCTCTGAACTTGCTCGTGTCCAGTCAGATTTTATCACTCAGACTCACCTCTGCAAGAATGGCTAATATCTGTGATCCTCGTGAGCTGTATACTTCCAGGAGAAGTGGGAGAAAAGACAGGGGGGAGGGGAGGCAGCAAACCGTTGTAGGTAAAGTTCACATGTTCACTGATATTCCAGAGCCGATCATGAACTGTGGCTTTAGTGCAGAGGAGTAAAGTCAACAATAACCATCTTGCTAAGGTCTAGGAACATAAATGCTCACCTCCTTATTATGTTAAGCAGTGTGATCTACATTAACTAGTTTGTCCCATTTCTCTTGTTGTCTGAAGAAGGGTCTCGACCTGAAACATCACCCATTCCTTCTCTCCAGAGATGTGCCTGTCCCTCTGAGTTACTCCTGCATTTTGCGTCTATCTTCGGTGTAAACCAGCGTCTGCAGTTCCTTCCCACACCATGCTACATCACATACGGATGTGGTTAATGAAACTTTAGTCTAATTAATTCTGTAGCCTGTATTGGAATGCCTGGTGATCCAGTGTGAATGAGACTTTATATGGTCCCGGTTCTATGTATAATGTGTGTGTGTGTCCGAACAGGAGATGCTCAATACACATACCTGTACACAGAAGCTCTTGCAACCCAGATCTCCCACTGTAGGGCACACGATTCACAGAAAAGGAACAACAATTTAGCATGTTTTTGCTATTTTTTGTGTGGTTTTTCTAATACTTTATTGTCAACTTTAATATTAGGAAGTTTTTACAAAGAAATTGATATGTCTGCGCACATTAAATCTACCCGGAAAATATACAGATCAAAGTGAACGGTGAAACCATCAAATAAACATCTCCATCATTGACAACAGGTTGGTAACTGGAAGAACTAAACTGATGATATTATAGCCAAGATACAATGAGCTGAGAAACGTCAATGGTTAGGACGGGATGACATGTGTGGCAAAGAGAATGATCAAGGTCAGGATAATAACGACAATGACCACAAGGATAATGATCATCTTGGTATTTTTCCACCAGTATTTCCGTGCCACTTTCTGTGACGTGGTCTTGAAGTGTTCTGACTGCAAAGAGAAGTGAAAATACTAGTTACACAAAACTGGCACCGGGTCCTGGTGATCGATCACCCTCCTACGCCTGGAACTACCGAGGCTAACAGTTCACCAATGCCTCCACTTTAAAACTCTCTCTGTAAACTCCACACCGAGATCTCATCTCCACCTCACTTCCCTTATTAAGGAACATTTAATAAACCTAATGTCATTGATATTTTAGTTATTATAACACCTCAAGACTTACAAGGCACTTTATACGTAAATGTGACAATCATTTTGGTAAAGGGATAAATATTTTGCAGAAAATTGAAAGACTGTTTTTGCTGTTCTTTAGACCTTGCCACAAGAACTTTAACCATCCCCAGAAAAACTAAGGAATCCAGACCTGGTGCGAGAAGCTCAATTTGTCACCGGGTTTAACTAAGTGTGACTCAAGGAGAAATTCCAGGACTACCTGTGTAATAATCATAATTGTACACTGCTAAACACTTTAACTCCCCCTCCCATTCCCACATTGACCTTTCTGTCCTGGGCCTCCTCCATTGTCAGAGTGAGGCCCAGCGCAAATTGGACGAACAGCACCAGATATTTTGCTTGGGTAGTTTACATCCCAGCGGTATGAACATTGCCTTCTCTAACTTCAAGTAACCCTTGCATCCCCTCTCTCTCCATCCCACCCCCATGTGAGTTGTTGCACTAGTTACAAAGTCGCCTTGTTGAGTCTCATTGTCTGTAACTCATTTTCACCTAGCCCACAGCTCACAATTACTTGTTTCCTTTATCAACGTTACTTTTTGTATATCTTTCATTCGTTCTATATCTCTCTACATCACCCTCTATATCTCTCGTTTCCCTTTTCACTGACTCTCAGTCTGAAGAAGGGTCTCCACCCAAAACGTCACCTATTCATTTTCTCCAGAGACGCTGCCTGACCCACTGAGTTACTCCAGCATTTTGTGTCTGTCTGCAACTTACACTGGCTTGCAGGTCCTCAGTCTTGTTCATTAGGTCATCCAGCTTCTCACCACGTGCCAGTATCCGGTCAACATTCTCGGACATGATGGTCTTCACTCCTTCCACGTCACTCTGGAGACTCCGCACACGGCCATCGCTTATACGGTTGTCCGCCTGGCAAAGAGAACGCAGCAGTGGTCAATACAGTGGACAAGAGTCGGCAGGTCACGTCGAGAATGGACACGACACAGAATCGTCAGCATCGGTCAATGGAGCATCTTCATGAGGCACTGCCTCAAGACGGCAGCATCCAACATCAAGGACCCACCCCATCCAGACCATGCCCTCTTCCCCCTGCTACATCGGGCAGGAGGTACAGAGGCCTCAACTCCCACCACACCAGGCTCAACCACAGATACTTCCCCACTTTATCAGATTCTGAACCAACCTCCACAACGGGTGGCATGGTGGCGCAGCGGGTAGAGCTGCTGCCTCACAGCGCCAGAGACCCAGGTTCGATCCTGTCTACGGGTGCTGTCGTTACGGAGTTTGCACGTTCTCCCCGTGACATGCATGTGTTTTCTCCGAGATCTTCGGTTTCCTCCCACACTCCAAAGACATGCAGGTTTGCAGGTTAATTGGCTGGGTACAAATGTAACTTGTCCCGAGTGTGTGTCGGATAGTGTTAGTGCGCGGGGATCGCTGGTCGGCACGGACTTGGTGGGCCGAAGGGATTGTTTCTGCGCTGTATCTCTATAAACTAAACTCTGATCTCACCTTGGCAATAGAACTCTCTATCCCACCTCCTGCACGATCACTATGCTTTTCTTCATTTCTAATTATGTTCTTTTTCAGAATCTTTTAGAATTTTAAGTGTCATTTTTGTATAATGTGTGGTTATTTTTGTATGTTTGTCTGTATCTATGTGTATGTAGGGTGACACTGTGACACAGCGGGTAGAGCTGCTGCCTTCCACTGCCAGAGACCCAGGTTCGACCATGGGTGCTGTTCCAAAGACGTGCGGGTTTGCAGGTTATTTGGCTTCTGTAACTTGTCCCTAGTGTGTAGGGATAGAAGTCATCGTCTGCTATTCAGCAGCAAAAGAAACAGCGGTCAGTCATTAATATCTCGGTCACCTGCAACTAATTTAAAATAAAATAACAAGGGGTGCGATTGCAGCCTTTTATCCAAGTTTCAGGTAGAAATGATTTGAAGTATTTTACCTATATAAAAACTCCACGGGGTCAGATAAATGGGACAACATCAGAGGATGTACCTCTGGCCGAATTGTTCAGCTCAGCTCTTTTCATCTTCAGTACTGGCATTATATAAACAACAGCAGCATGTTGATTCAATGCCCATCTTTACACTGCCTGGTTCCAATTAGTTCAAGATATGTAACAGGTTGAACCAGAATTTTGCCGCAACCTACAACAGCCAGCAGACACCACATACCAGTGACGCAGGATGTTTAAGGGAGATTCCAATTTCTGTCTCGGTGAGATTAAATGACGTGGACGGGTACGTGCATAGGACAGGTAAAGAGGGACATGGGCCAATCGCGGGCATGTGGGACTAGTGTAGCTGGGTTGGGGTATCTTGGTTGGCACGGGCAAGTTGGGCCGAAGGGCCTGTCTTCTTGCTGTTTGACTGTACGCCTCTAGTGGGATAACATTTGCCTGTGTTGCAGATCATAGACCGATATCAGCAGGTATCCCCATTAACGAAGAGGTCTGAAGAAGAATCTCCACCCGAAACGTCACCTATCCATGTTCTCCACAGATGCTGCCTGACCCGCTGGGTTACTCCAGCACTCTGTGAAACGTCACCTATCCATGTTCTCCACAGATGCTGCCTGACCCGCTGAGTTACTCCAGCACTCTGTGTCTATCTCCAGCAATGGCCCTGGTTAAGGCAGCGCTGTGTCACTGTGGAAGCTGTATTGAGTATCGCATTACCAAGAGATAACGAGGTGGGCGAGCTACAGTCAGCAATAGGAACAGCGGCTCGCAGCTCGCTATCAAGTGATTGTCCCTTCAGTTGTGTGCTCACACTCACTGGAGGTGGCGTGTCACTTTGCGTTTGACTAATGCCCCTTGTCACACTGACCAACTGTTTGGGAGTGAGCGTGTTGCGTGCGACATGCTCACAATGTGGTCTCCTCAACAAGACACCGTTTATTACCCATCCCTCGTGATGAGATCCCATTGCAACATACAGAATAGCAAGGCAGCTGACGGGTCAGATGTTTCCCCCGACCCACGAGTCTCAGACCAGCAGCAGCTTCAGAATAAGGGGTAGCTCTTTTAGGACTAAGGCCCGGCAGAAGTAGGTCACTCCCTGCGGCTGCTGAATCTTTGACATTGGCAGCACTGGCCAGAGATGGTGAACCCCAGTTGTTCAAAGGAGAAGTTGATAGATTTCTGGACATCATAGAATAAGAGAATACCTCTGGAAAATGGGGCAGGGGTAAAAGATCAGCCATAATCTTGCAGAATGTGAGTTCTGCACATCTCAGCATCTGTTACTTTCACAATAACACTAATTATCAGATATTTACAATTTACAATTACAATTACAATACGGTTTTATTCGTCACATTGCAGAAGGGGCGAGAGTTGAGAGTGTTTTATTGTCATTTGCTCCGAAACAGAACAATGCAATTCTCATTGCCCCATAATATTCCGAGCATGTCACACAGGGTAGACAATTCACCTTGAAATATCTCAGACATTTCAGCTGCAGTACATTTCCAATACCATCTGTAATATCGGCCAGTCCCACCATTTTACAATGCAATCCTAGCTTGATTTAACGTGGCACATTGGAACACACGCTGTGTTCCGTCACATAGTTGACACATTGAGAGGGTTTTTCCCCAATCTGCCTGGTCTTTTAGGTGAATCACTAAATGCAGATGTGTAAAGTATTTGCACGGCCTGAGGAACACACATGGCAAACCTGTGGCAGAGAGAGTAGATGATGGCAACAGTATCACAGAGTCACAGAGCGATACAACATGGAAACTGGCCCTTCCGCCCAACTTGCCCACACCGGCCAACATGCCCCAGCTACACTAGTCCCACCTGCCTGCGCTTGGTCCATATCCCTCCAAACCTGTCCTATCCATGTATCTGCTTAACTGTTTCTTAAACGTTGGGAGAGTCCCAGCCTCAACTACCTCCTCTGGCAGCTTGTTCCATACACCCACCTCCCTTGGTGTGAAAAAGTTCCCCTCGGGTTCCTATTAAATCTTTTTCCCTTCACCTTGATCCTATTGTGATGATGTTACACAAGGGGAAGACTATGCAAATGTACAATGAGCAAAGCTCCAGGAACTTGCCCTGGGTGAATGTTTCAGGTGCAACGTCACAGTGAGATTTATTGTTTCAGATAGTCAGAGTTGGGCAAGGCAAGCCTCTGTCGCAGTAACTCATCACCCATTCCTTCTCTCCAGAGATGCTGCCTGTCCCACTGAGTTACTCCAGCTTTTTGTGTCTATCTTCAGTTTAAACCAGCATCTGCAGTTCCTTCCTGCACACAAGGCTCTATCGCAAATCTGTAAGCACCAAATTCTCCAATCTCAGTAACGAAACAACAAACCATCCGCATCTCTCTCCCCCCCTCTTCCCTGTACCCCTCCTAGACACACAACCAGTTCTCCCCTCCCCCTTCACTTCCATCCATTCCTTCCTCTGGCTTCACAATTCACACCTCTTCTATCCTCATCTCACCCCTTGAGTCTGTTCATCTCTGGCCTTTGTCCAAACATCTGCATATAACCCCCCACCCCCCCCCCCCCCCCATCTCTATCCACCTATCACTTGCCAGGCTTTGTCCTGCCCCTCCACTCTTCCAGCTTTCTCCCCCCCAGCCCCCACCACAAACAGTCTGAAGAAGAATCCCGACCTGAAACGTCACCTATCCATGTTCTCCACAGATGCTGCCTGACCCGCTGAGTTACTCCAGCACTCTGTGAAACGTCACCTATCCATGTTCTCCACAGATGCTGCCTGACCCGCTGAGTTACTCCAGCACCTTTTGTAATTTTACTACAAGATTGCAATATAAGGATGAAAGGGATAGATAGAGTTGACGTGGATACGTTTTTCCCATTGAGGGTAGGGAAGATTCAAACAAGAGGGCATGACATGAGAATTAAGGGACAGAGGTTTCGGGGTAACGTGAGGGGGAACTTCTTTACTCAGAGGGTGGTGGCTGTGTGGAATGAGCTTCCAGCAGAAGTGGTGGAGGCAGGATCGATTTTAACATTTAAGACTAAAGTGGATAGGTATATGGACGTGAAGGGAATGGAGGGGTATGGTCTGAGTGCAGGTAGATGGGACTAGGAGAAAACAAATGGTCGGCACGGACTGGAAGGGCCGAGAGGGCCTGTTTCCGTGCTGTAATTGTTATATGGTTAAGGATGGGCCTTTAGTGTTTTAAACCGCACTGTGACAGACCAGTACCCATGACAGAGCGGCCTGCACGTACACAGATTGTTGGCACTGGAAAAGTAATCATTTTTGGTTACTTAGATTAATGGTGCCCATTCAGCCCCTTGTGTCTCTTCTAGCTCTTTGAAAGGGGAATCCACTTTTCACAATGCAATGAGATAAACGTAAGTACAACAAACACAAAGATAAATCATCAGGTGTATCAAAAGAAGCCAGAAAACAAAAGGTGCAGCATAATTTACAGAGAATCAAAGCAAGAATTCAGCCATAAGGAATTACTCCTTGTATGTAGCAGGATATCTGGCAAAGGGGGCTGTTCTGTGAAGAACGAGCTCCACCAGTAAACAAGCTCACCGGCCGACTGGAGAAACTGCCTCCAACTCTGGGCCTGTCGGTCTGAAGTCAGCAGGAGCTAATAAACACAGCACAAACAGTGAAAGCTGCTGACAAACTGTTAATACACGACACACTCCCACTTCTACTTACTGTGGCTGCTGCCATGATTCCCACTGCAATATCAGTCCTTTGTAAACTTTTAGCCCAGGACAGTCATGTACTTAATCTCCAAGTAACTCGGCCAAACTTTCCAGGGTGCTTCCTGCTACTTAAATGTCATCATTTCTCTCATAACTTCCTGCTTCCTTCTTAATTACCATGCAGTTGAGACCAGCCCTCTGACAGGCTGCTACAGTGCAGACAAAGAACCCACCCCGCACTGTGGTGGCTCCTCTACACAAGTCACAACACACACTTAATAACTTTCCTCTCTCTGCTCCAGAATTCCTGCTCCAGAGATTCCAGCAGATTACCCAGGTTAGCTCAACACAGAGGGTTGGAGGAACTCAGGTAGTCACGCCCCGATATGTTGCCTGCTCCCCCTCTGCAAGCCTGACCTGCTGAGTTACTCAAGTCATTTGTGTTTTGTTCAAATTCCAACATCTGTTGCTCTTTGTAAATGATTAGTTCCTCAGTGGACTAGTGCCAGAATATTACAGCCTCAGAGATAAGAGCTTTGGATCAGATGTTACACATGTTAAACAAGGCATCTTCTTTATTTCAAATATATAGTTTATTCATAATGGTATAGACAGGATATTACAGTTCCAGTTTAGTTTATGGTCACGTGTATCGAGGTACAGTGAAAATCTTTTGTTGCATGTTATGCAGTCAGCAGAAAGACAATACATGATTACAGTCGAGCCATTCACAGTGTACATATAGATACATGATAAGGGAATAACGTTTAGTGCAAGGTAAAGCCGGCAAAGTCCTATCAAGGATAGTCCGAGGGTCACCAAAGAGCTGGATAGTAGTTGTAATCAGGATATATAAACAGTACATGACAATATAATCAGTAACTCAGCAGGACAGGCAGCATCTCTTTAGATTCTGGAGTAGTTCCTGAGGATTGGAGGGTAGCTAATGTAACCCCACTTTTTAAAAAGGGAGGGAGAGAGAAAACGGGGAATTACAGACCAGTTAGTCTAACATCGGTAGTGGGGAAACTGCTAGAGTCAATTATTAAAGATGGGATAGCAGCGCATTTGGAAAGTGGTGAAATCATTGGACAAAGTCAGCATGGATTTACGAAGGGTAAATCATGTCTGACGAATCTTATTGAATTTTTTGAGGATGTAACTAGTAGAGTGGATAAGGGAGAAGCAGTGGATGTGTTGTATCTGGACTTTCGGAAGGCTTTCGACAAGGTCCCACACAAGAGATTGTATACAAACTTAAAGCACACGGTATTGGGGGTTCAGTATTGATGTGGATAGAGAACTGGCTGGCAGACAGGAAGCAAAGGGTAGGAATAAACGGGTCCTTTTCAGAATGGCAGACAGTGACTAGTGGGGTGCCGCAAGGTTCAGTGCTGGGACCCCAGCTATTTACAATATACATTAATGATTTGGACGAGGGAATTAAATGCAACATCTCGAGGTTTGCGGATGACACGAAGCTGGGGTGCAGTGTTAGTTGTGAGGAGGATGCTTGGAGGCTGCAGGATGACTTGGATAGACTGGGTGAGTGGGCAAATGCATGGCAGATGCAGTATAATGTGGATAAATGTGAGGTTATCCACTTTGGTGGCAAAAACAGGAAGGTAGACTATTATTTGAATGGTGACCGATTAGGAAAAGGGGAGATGCAGCGAGACCTAGCAAAAGGATTTGAGTACAAGAGCAGGGAGGCTCTACTGCAGTTGTACAGGGTCTTGGTGAGGCCACACCTGGAGTATTGCGTACAGTTTTGGTCTCCTAATCTGAGGAAAGACATTCTTGCCATAGAGGGAGTACAGAGAAGGTTGACCAGACTGATTCCTGGGATGGCACGACTTCCATATGAAGAAAGACTGGATAGACTCGGCTGGTATTCGCTGGAATTTAGAAGATTGAGGGGTGATCTCATAGAGACTTACAAAATTCTTAAGGGGTTGGACAGGCTAGATGCAGGAAGATTATTCCCAATGCTGGGGAAGTCCAGGACAAGGGGTCACAGTTTAAGGATAAGGGAGAAGTCTTTTAGGACCGAGATGAGAAAATCGTTTTTCACACAGAGAGTGGTGAATCTGTGGAATTCTCTGCCACAGAAGGTAGTTGAGGCCAGTTCGTTGGCCATATTTAAGAGGGAGTTAGATGTGGCCCTTGTGGCTGAAGGGATCAGGGGGTATGGAGAGAAGGCAGGTACAGGATACTGAGTTGGATGATCAGCCATGATCATATTGAATGGCGGTGCAGGCTCGAAGGGTCGAATGGCCTGCTCCTGCACCTAATTTCTATGTTTCATCCCTGGAGAGAAGGAATGGGTGCTAAGAATAAGGAGTAAGCCATTTAGAACGGAGACGAGGAAACACTTTTTCTCACAGAGAGTGGTGAGTCTGTGGAATTCTCTGCCTCAGAGGGCGGTGGAGGCCGGTTCTCTGGATGCTTTCACGAGAGAGCTAGATAGGGCTCTTAAAAATAGCGGAGTCGGGGGATATGGGGAGAAGGCAGGAACGGGGTACTGATTGGGGATGATCATATTGAATGGCGGTGCTGGCTCGAAGGGCCAAATGGGCCAAATGGCCTACTCCTGCACCTATTGTCTATTGTCTATTGGGTGACGTTTTGGGTCGAGACCCTTCATCAGGTCCGAAGACCTGATGAAGGGTCTCAAGAAACGTCGCCCATTCCTTCTCTTCAGAGATGCTGCCTGTCCCGCTGTATTACTCCAGCACTTTGTGTCTATCTTCAGTGTAAACCTGCATCTGCTGTTCCTACACAATATAATCAGCACATGACAATATAACCAGTACTTGTCTTTACTCACGGAAACACAAGCTGTTGGAATCTTGAGTGAAGAACAAAGCGCTGGAAGAGCTCAGTGGGTCAGGCAGCATCTGTGGAGGTGAAAGGAGGTGACTGATGGTGCCTGGTCTGCTGAGTCCCCCAGCAGTTTGCTTCCAACTCATGCCTTTCTTTGCATTCATTGTATCACAGAACTGATGTTCCATTTTAAACAGTGCACCCATGCAGTATGTGAGCCGCCTCCCGTTCCCCATCCATATACTGATTCTCTTGTCTAGGAAGGAACTGCAGATGCTGGTTTAAACCAAAGATAGACACAAAAAGCTGGAGTAACTCAGTGGGACAGGCAGCATCTCTGGAGAAAAGGAATAGTCTTGCATGGATCCTGCACAGAGGTTTTGTTTTGTTTTTCAAACTCTTTGAATCACTTCCCTCTGGAAGGCGACTCCGGACTGTCAAAGCTGCCACAGCCAGACATAAAAACAGCTTTTTTCCACAAGTAGCAGCTCTACTCAATAACCAAAAATCTGTAGCCTCTTTTTGCTCTAGTATTTAATTTAATTCACATGTTTAGTCAATAATGTTTAATTATAAATGTTGAATGTTTTATGTGTCATTCCTAACTGTCACTGTATGTCATGTTGTCACTTGCGGGCGGAGCACCAAGGCAAATTCCTTGTATGTGAATATTTGGCCAACAAACGTATTCATTGATAAATGTGGGTCTACCCCAGCTAGATTACGAGGAGCCAGGTTTAAACATCATGAACTACTGGCCAATTAACTGCAGACATGCAGTAAGGCAAGGAGCAGGTTTAAGGATGTGTCTGGTGCCTTTGATGAGTATTTTTGCAAAGCTTTTTAATCATAGCCGTCTCGAGACACTACCAGCCTCATCCAAATACATAGACACAGCAGCAAGTGGACGCTGCAGCTCTGGGGGAGCTCCCTCACACTGTAGCTTACGTTTATGTAGCACAGTGACTTCCTGGGACCATTAACATTCGCCACAGCCATTTGTGGGGAACGGTTGTGTTTACCGACAAGAGTGCGTTTTGAGGAGGCATTTCCACAGCTTAATGTCGATCCTCATTTTCTGCCGCTGGATTTCATGGTCATAATTGATAGGAGAATAATTAGGCCATTCGGCCCAAGTGTACACATTCAATCACGGCTGATCTATCCCTCCTTCCTAACCCCATCCTCCTGCCGTCTCCCCATAACCCCGACACCCGCACTCATCAGGAATCTATCTATCTATCGCTGCCTCTGCCCCCACAGCCGCCAGTGGCAAAGCATCCCACAGATTCACCCCTCATCTCCTTACACCATTTTATATTGGACCTGGAAGTAAACAGCACCTTCCCGCGGCTCCGGAATGAAACGCCGCCTTGTTAGTCTGGGCAGCGACTCACTCACTGGCAGCGATCCGACCCGACCCTCCCCGCACCACCCACACTGGGGACGGCAGCGGCCCAGTGCACAGGAGACACGCGGCAGACACAGGGGAGAGACAGAGGAGAGAGACACAGGGGGGAGGGGAGAGACAGAGGAGAGAGACACAGGGGGAGAGACAGAGGAGAGAGACACAGGGGAGAGGGGAGAGACAGAGGAGAGAGACACAGGGGGGAGGGGAGAGACAGAGGAGAGAGACACAGGGGGAGATAGACACAGGGGGAGAGAGACAGAGGAGAGAGACACAGGGGGAGAGGAGAGAGACACAGGGGGAGAGAGACACAGGGGGGAGAGAGACACAGGGGGGAGGGGAGAGACAGAGGAGAGAGACACAAGGGAGAGGAGAGAGACACAGGGGGGAGAGAGACAGAGGAGAGAGACACGGGGAGAGAGACAGGGGAGAGAGACAGAGGAGAGAGACACAGGGGGAGATAGACACAGGGGGAGAGAGACAGAGGAGAGAGACACGGGGGGAGAGACAGAGGAGAGAGACACGGGGGGAGAGACACAGGGGGAGAGGGGAGAGACAGAGGAGAGAGACACGGGGAGAGGGGGGAGAGACAGAGGAGAAGGGGGGTGAGGAGAGAGACAGAGGAGAGGGGAGAGACAGAGGAGAGACAGAGGAAGAAAGAGGAGAGAGACAGAGGAGAAGGGGTGAGAGGAGAGAGACAGGGGAGAGGAGAGGGGAGCTGGCTCGCTGCTGGTGTGCGGGCCGCGGCGCCGGGACAGCTGAGATGAGGCGAGCTGGGGTAGACAGCGCCAAGCCCGTGGGTGAGTCAGTGCAACTGTCCCGGAGCCGGCGACCCCCCCCCCGTGTCCGTGTCCGTGTCCGTGTCCGTGTCCACACGCGTGTCCGGAGCAGCCGGTGACCATAGACACCCAGCCCGGCCCAGCGGGTCGCTGGTGTTTCTCGTCTAGTCCCTGTGAGGGATCCCCACCTGAAACGTCACCCATTCCTTCTCTCCAGAGACGCTGCCTGACCCGCTGAGTTACTCCAGCATTTTGTGTTTATCTTCAGTGTAAAGCAGCATCTGCAGTTCCTTCCTACTCGCCCCACAACTATCAATCATTTAGATTGTTATTTGTTAGTGAGGATCCCATTCCCAAACCCAGCAGCGTCACGTTACCTTTCTATTTACATCCCCTAATAATAGTTAAGAAGGAACTGCAGATGCTGGAAAATCAAAGGTAGATAAAAATGTTGGAGAAACTCAGCGGGTGAGGCAGGCAGCATCTATGGAGCGAAGGAAATAGGTGATGTCAGGGTCGAGACCTTCTTCAGACTGATGAAGTGTATGTGTGACTCTATATGTGTGTGAGAGTGTGACAGTTTGTGTGTGAGAGTGTGTGTTTGTGTATGAAAGTTTGTGAGTGTGTGTGTGAGAGTGTGAGTTTGTGTGTGTGAGTGTGTGTGTGAGAGTGTGTGTGTGTGAGAGTGTATGTGAGAGAGTGTGTATGTGTGTGAGAGTGTATGTGAGAGAGTGTGTATGTGTGTGTGTGAGAGTGTGAGTTTGTGTGTGTGTGAGAGAGTGTGTGTGAGAGAGTGTGTATGTGTGTGGGTGAGTGTGTGGGTGAGTGTGTGGGTGAGTGTGTGAGAGTGTGTGTATGAAAGTGTGTGTGTGAGAGAGTGTGTATGTGTGTGGGTGAGTGTGTGGGTGAGTGTGTGGGTGAGGGTGTGGGTGAGGGTGTGGGTGAGTGTGTGGGTGAGTGTGTGTGTATGAAAGTGTGTGTGTGGGTGAGTGTGTGTGTGGGTGAGTGTGAGTGTGTGTGTAGTTGAGTGTGAGTGTGTGTGAGTGTGTGTGGAACTGCATACACTCATATTTTCCTGAGTGAGTCACGGGGCATAAAAACAAGCCTTTGGCCCATTGAGATAGCACCACTTGAAGAAGGGTCTCAACCCAAAACATCACCCATTCCTTCTCTCCAGAGATGCTGCCTGTCCAGCTGAGTTACTCCAGCACTTTGTGTCTATCTTTGATTTACACCAGCATCTGCAGTTCTTTCCCGGACACCAAGCCCCCACCTTCCACGAATCCCAGTTCATTCTCCCCATGTCCCCTCCAGCTGGCCCTGGGTACCACACACGACCACGGGCCCCGTGCTGGAGGGTGGCGTTAGGTTGGGTCCCCCTTGCTTCACTAACGTGGAGTAATGACCACGGGTGTTAGGTTGGTGAGCCCAGTGGTCAGTGTTGTGGGCAGTGATGACTGCCTGTCTTGTTGCTCCAGGTCAGCCTCAGCGGGCCAGAGGCAGTGATGAGAAGGAGGCGATGATGGAGCAGAACGAGAGCAAAATGAAGAGAATCTTTGGGTTTGAGTTGTCGGATTTCAGAAGTTGGCATCGGTTTGTGTGTCTGCTGCATCGGCCCACCGACCCAGCCTCCCTGGGGGTCTTCAGGCTCCTCTTTGGTGAGTACAGATCTCACCTTCCTCTAGGTGATGGGTCTTATGCTGAGTTATTGAGGTGCTGTTCTCACCTGGACTTGTACCTATTCCCCTTCCTCCAGTCCCAGCTACTTTCCTGCCTCGAACTTCACAATTCACAACTCTCTAATCTTTAATATCGAGTTTCTGATTTATTCCTCCTGGATAGTAGATGACAAGGTAATCAATAACCAGCATAGGTCATGCTGATTCACGTCAAGCCTGTCCTCAACTGAGCAGGGCCAGAACTGACTTTGTAGTTATGATTTCCAAATATCTTTGTTTAGTGATACAGTGTGGAAACAAGCCCTTTGGCCCTCCGACCAATGATCACCAGTGGACAAACATGCCGGACAAACTCAGCGGGTGAGGCAGCATCTATGGAGCGAAGAAAAAAGGCAACGTTTTGACCCGAAACGTCACCTATTCCATCGCTCCATAGATGCTGCCTCATCCGCTGAGTTTCTCCAGCATTTTTGTCTACCTTCGATTTTCCAGCATCTGCAGTTCCTTATTAAGCAATGATCACCAGTTCCATGTTATCCCAGTTTCACATCCTATCCTGATGTGAAATGTTCTTTTCATAACTATTCCAATTAAAATAACGCCTGTGGATTACTTCTTTCCATTCCCAGCCCTTTCCAGATTTCCTTTGAACACCAAAGTGTCCACATGCCCCGGGGCACAATTAGCCACACATGGCAGGCTAACGATCGTCTGAGTTACATTCCCCCAGCATCGGCCTGCGTTTGTGTGTGGAGTTTTATATTCTGTTGTTAATTGGGACTGTAGAGGAATTCTCTCTCTGAGTTGGTCGGAATGGCCATTACTGCCGTGCATTTTATTCACACTATTCTCAAGCTTTAGTTTTTAGTTTAGAGATACACTGTGAAAAGAGGCCCTTCGGCCCATCCTGTACACTAGTTCTATTCTACATAAGAGACAATTTACAGCAGCCTTGGTCCACATCCCTACAAACCTGTCCTATCCATGTACATGTCTAACTGTTTATTAAACGATGGGATAGTCCCAGCCACGACAACATTAAACGAGTGTCACGACTGTGTGATTCAGCGCCGTGCTGTAGCTCCCTTCTGTCCAATATCTCAGGGTCCTATTGACAAATGAAGGGTCCAGCAGGAACTGGGTGGGAGGTTCCGTGGAGAACCAGCGATCCAGCCTTTCTCTCCCTTCACCCCACAGGCTTGCTGATGACCATTGACATTCCACAGGAGCGGGGTCTGAGTTCGCTGGACCACAGATACTTTGATGACCTGGTGGTCTGCCGCTTTCCTCTCTTCAACTTCCTGAAGCCGCTTCCTTTGGACTGGATGTACATGGTCTTTGTGGTCATGTGGCTCGGTGAGTCTCAGACTGTTGCTCCCACTCACAAACCAGCCTCCCCACCACCGACTCCATCCACACCTCTCGCTGCCCGGCAAGGCCAGCAGCTCGGACCCCACCACCGACTCCATCCACACTGCTCGGAACCTCCCAGTGACTCCATCCACACCTCTCGCTGCCCCGGCAAGGCCAGCAGCTCGGACCCCACCACCACTGACTCCATCCACACCTCTCGCTGCCCCGGCAAGGCCAGCAGCTCGGACCCCACCAGTGACTCCATTCTATCTCTGTCCCGCCCACTCCCCTGACATCAGTCTGAAGAAGGGTCTTGACCGGAAACATCACCCATTCCTGCTCTCCAGAGATGCTGCCTGTCCCACTGAGATACTCCAGCTTTTTGTGTCTACCTTTGGTTTAAACTAGCATCTGCAGTTCTTTCCTACACTTACCCAAACAACTTCTAAATGCCAGCGATATCTCTGCTTGAACTACAACCTCCGGCATCGCGGTCCAGACCTCACCTCTCTCTGTGTAACAAGGACAGACCCGCACATCTCCGTACTCTTGTGTTCGGATAGTTTCTGCTCACGTTCCCCTCAGCTTCTCTGCACTTTGTGCCTGAGTTATTTGCAGAGAGTGCTGTATTCACAGTTTGCTCACCTGTCGCTAGGTGCGGTGGGGATTCTGCTGGGCTGCTGCTACAGACTGTCCTGCCTGATGTTTTCCATCCCGTACTGGTACAACTTCCTCCTGGATAAAACATCGTGGAACAACCACTCGTATCTGTACGGGCTCATCGGCTTCCAGCTCACCTTCATGGACGCCAACAGATACTGGTAGGAGGTCGCCGTCTCAGCCAATACCATGTTCAGAAGCCAAAAAACGCAAAATATAGATCTGAAATAAGTGCAAATAATCAGCAGGTCAGTCAGGAACTGTAGAGAAAGACATCAGTGACGCTTCATGAGGATGGACTTTGAGGGGTTCTGGTATGTGTGGCAGTGGCTATTCCACCCAGTGCCTGCCCCCACTGGCACTGGGGCAGTGCCCTGTCTCTGCCTCCACTGGCAGCGGGACAGTGCCCAGTGTCTACTCTTGCAGTGGGGCAGTGCCCAGTGTCCGCCTCCACTGGCAGAGCAGTGCCCAGTGCCTGCCCCCACTGGCACTGGGGCAGTGCCCTGTCTCTGCCTCCACTGGCAGCGGGACAGTGCCCAGTGTCTACTCTTGCAGTGGGGCAGTGCCCAGTGTCTGCCTCCACTGGCAGTGCAGTGCCCAGTGCCTGCCTCCACTGGCAGTGCAGTGCCCAGTGCCGGCCTCCACTGGCAGTGCAGTGCCCTGTGTCTGCCTCCACTGGCAGTGCAGTGCCCAATGCCTGCCTCCACTGGCAGTGTGGTGCCCAGCGCCTGCCTCCACTGGCAGTGCAGTGCCCAGTGCCTGTTCTGGTTTCCCAACAGAGCCATAACTGAGTTGCTGATTTCTGTGGGAGCCGGCTGTGCACGTTTGCCGCAGTTGTGGTGAACAACCTTCACTGGCTGTCGAGTGTTTCCCACTGTGACGGTCAGTGTAAAACCACACGTCTGTCCTCCTGCAATAAATGACTATGTTTCTGAACCTTTTGTTAGGTCTGTTGACGGTTTACGAAACCCAAAGAAGAGGAATGCTCACGTACCTCTGTGGAACTACACGCTGTTGAGAACGCAGGTTGGTGCTTCAGTTACTAACCCGGGCGCTGCCCCGGGCACCTTGCCAGTCTCTGTGGGTTAAACAGAGTGACGTCACCAACTCAAACACTTACAACAACTGTTATCAGGCAACTGAACCATCCTACCACAACTGGAGAGCGGTCCTGACCTCCCACCTACCTCATTGGTGACCCTCGGACTTTACTGGCTCACCACGTATCTGTACACTGATCGCAATCACGTGTTGTCTTTCCACTGACTGGTTAGCACGCAACATAAAGCTTTTCACTGTACCTCAGTACACGTGACAATAAATAACACTGAGATTGGAGTGACCATCAAGAGGTTGCGGTTTGACCACGGTTTGTCTGCCACATGTACAGATGCAGCGTGAGTGAGTAAATGCCCCGTGTTCACTCGGCTTGTACTCAACATGAGCACCAATCAACATCTGGAATGTAGAAACAAGAAACTGCTGATATGGGATTACAGAGTGCTGGAGTCACTCAGCGGGTCAGGCAGCATCTCTGGAGAACATGGATAGGTGATATTTAGGGTTAGGAGTCTTCTTCTGACTCATTGTGTGTGGGGAGAGGGGGAGCTAATCCTACATGAATTCTGTTTTATTCTCTCCACATTCCACCATTCACCTGTACTCCACCACCCACCTGTACTCCACCACCCACCTGTACTCCACCAGCTGGTTCCAACAGCTGACTAACCCACCATGTCACACACTCAGACAAATTATCCAATCATGATATAATTGCCCAGTGCATGGTTTGCAGGATGAAAATCCGCAGCCCTGTATTGTATTCCCGTGTGTGTCTGATTCCTGCGTTTCCAATAGTAAGTTTCTGCAAAAACGTTCTTTTATTGTCTGCTTGTTGATTTGAGGCAATCAGAGGCTGTGAGGGGCTCAGTGTAAATATATAATTCTTTGTTTGCACCTTTAAGGATAATGTTCGGACACCTTAATTTGCTTGCAAATCAAAAGGCAAAATAGTGTCTGAGTTTATTTAATCCAGGCGTACAAGTGAGCTGCCAGGACCCCACCTCACTCGCGTTCTTCCAGTTCCGTGCAGTTGAAGGAGTGATGTTACTTGCCCGGTATGAGGGGGAAATAGATTTCAACTCGAGGGGTATATTTGATGAGTGATTGTCGGTGTGGATGTGATGGGCCGAAGGGCCTGAGTCTGTTCTTGCACGACTGAGTCCATCCCATCACTGAGGTGATTGACTGTGTACGAGGTGTCAGGGTGAGAGCTGGCGTGGGCTTTGCTGCAGAATGTCCCGTGCGTGCTGTTGATGCCATTGGTCTTCCCTAGATCTTCATTGTCTACTTCATCGCTGGCGTGAAGAAGCTGGACGCCGATTGGGTAGAAGGGTACTCCATGAACCAGCTCGCTGGCCATTGGCTGTTTCATCCCTTCAAGTAAGTTTATCTACAACCCAGAAAATGCAGATTCTGCAGAAAAATATCTCCCTCGATGGAGTGAACACCCCAGGTAATGTCGACCCTCCCGTTAACAGCTCCCCGGAGCAGGAGCCCCTTTCCACACTCACCCATCCAGACCACAGGTGCTTCCCAAACTCCCAACTCACAAGCATTCAGTGTATTTGTGTCAAACTGCTTCAAGCCTTGGCTTTGATGAGGGGAAATGTAACGTCAATGTTTAGTTTAGAGTTGAGATACAGTATGGAAACAGGCCCTTCGGCCCATCGAATCCACACTGACCATTGATCACCCATTCTCACTAGTTCTGTGTTATCCCACTTTCTCATCTGGGGGGGGACGGCGGACTCTGGGAGTGGGGTTGTGTGGTGGTGGGGGGGATGTGGGAGTGGGGTTGTGTGGTGGTGGGGGGGATGTGGGAGTGGGGCTGGGTGGTGGGGGGGGGATGTGGGAGTGGGGCTGGGTGGTGGGGGGGGGGGACGGGTGGCTCTGCTGCCTGGACGTTCACAGACATCGCTCCGTCAGGCGACCACGAGACTGCTGTGTGACTGTGTCCTGTCTCTCCATCACAGGCTGCTGCTGTCGGAGGAGCTGGTGAACCTGCTGGTGGTCCACGGAGGCGGGCTGGTGCTGGACCTCACCGCCGGCTACCTGCTCTTCTTCAATTCCACCCGCCCCATCGCTCTCATCTTCGTCTCCTACTTCCATTGCATGAACTCCCAGCTCTTCAACATCGGTAATGAGCATTGTCGGTGCTGGGGCCCTAAACCCCCTGCACCCACCCTAAACCCCCTGCACCCACCCTAAACCCCCTGCACCCACCCTAAACCCCCTGCACCCACCCAGTCACGGGTCACCCTGCACCCACCCAGTCACGGGTCAGTCCCCTGGTGTGTGAAGTCTCTTCACCGAGAGCAACTTCACAGGGACACAAACTGCCCCCCTCTGTAGAGAGAACCTGCACCTTATGCCAAGCTCACCTCCACCCCCTGACTCTCCACCTAATGTTGGGGGCTCTGAAACCAGGCCGACCGGGTGCATGTCTGGTGTGTTCAGCAGAGACTGAGTGTGACGTGGATTGTCCGGGAGGCTGTTCCACACAAGGGTGCTGGCAGGGCGGGGGTTTGTGATTCAACGTTGTTGCTGACTTTAGCGTTCCTCCCTCTGCAGGAATGTTCTCCTACACAATGCTGGCCACGTCCCCGCTCTTTTGCTACCCCGACTGGCCAAGGCCAATAATCCGGAGGCTCCCGGCATTCCTGAAGCACGTGACGCCCCTCACTGAGGCTCCGGGACGGAGCGCTTCGTGCGTGTATCCCAGTGACACACAGGGCGGAGAGGGAATCGGGCAGCAGAGAGGCAGCTCGCACACGCGGGCCCCACACACACGACGCCAGCAGCTCGGGGCAGCCTTCCTTGTCCTCTACATTGCCGAGCAGTTCTTTCTGCCGTATTCACATTTCATCACACAGGTGAGTGAGGAGAGAGCGGGATGATGAGGCTGAAACACACAAATAATGACAGGACCCAGCTCGCCCCTCACCGCTAACACCTCACCCCTCACCTGTGGAGGGTGTATGGAATGAGCTGCTAGAGCAGGTAGTTGAGGCAGGGACTATCACAACAGTTTACAATCCTGACCAAAACGTCACCTATCCATGTTCCCCAGAGCTGCCTGACCCGCTGAGTTACTCCTCACTGCGGGCGCTGTCTGTAGGGAGTTTGTACATCCTCCCCGTGACCTGCGTGGGTTTTCTCCGGGTGCTGCGGTTTCCTCCCACACTCCAAAGACGTACAAGTTTGTAGGTTAATTGTCTTGGTATAAGTGTAAATTGTCCCGAGTGTGTGGAGGATATTGTCAGTGTGCGGGGATCGCTGGTCGGTGCGGACTCGATGGGCTGAAGGGCCTGTTTCCGCGCTGTATCTCTAAACGGAACTAAACTAAAATAAGAACAAAACTAAGCTGATCACGGTGCTCTAGCTCTGGGCGGCAGTTCCCGGCTCCGCTGATCCACACTGTGACCTCTAGGACCAGTCACAGCCAAGGATCCTACAGGTCACAGCAGCGACTGACTTCAATCTACAGTGAGCCCTCGCTGCCTGTTGCATGGACTCGCCATTCTGGATCTGGCCACCAGAGGGGAGTGTTTCTCCACGCTGAACCCATATCAGTAAAACCCCAAAAGTCACCCGTTCCTTCTCTCCACAGATGCTGCCCGTCCCACTGAGTTACTCCAGCACTCGGTGTCTATCTTAGATTTCTTTGAATGATAGACACAGTGTGCTGGAGTAACTCAGCGGGACTGGCAGCATCTGTGGAGAGGAGGAATGGGTGACGTTTCGTGTTGAGACCCTTCTTCAGACGTTGGGTCAGGGGAGAGGGAGACTGGAGATATGGAACAATGTAAGGTGTGAAAAGGACAGATCAAAGCAGACGGTGATCAAGGACATGACGTACAGGCAGCAGCAGGCTCTTCAGCCCATTGAGTATTGAATTGCCTATTCACAGTAGAATGCAGCGCCAGAGACCCAGGTTCGATCCCGACTACGGGTGCTGTCTGTACGGAGTTTGCACGTTCTCCCCGTGACCTGCGTAGCTTTTTCTCCGAGATCTTCGGTTTCCTCCCACACTCCAAAGATGTGCAGGTTGTAGGTTAATTGGCTCGGTATAAATGTAAAATTGTCCCCAGTGTGTGTAGGATAGAGTTAGTGTGCGGGGATTACTGGGTGGTGCGGACTCTGTGGGCTGAAGGGCCTTTTCTCCGCGCTGTATCTCTAAACAAAACTAAAAGTAATCATGAGCCACCTACCCCACACATTGTATCTTGGTATTCCTGCAATCCTCATGGATGCTGGTTCGCAACACAATCCTTGTTGTACTACACACATGTGGGACTGTGGATCTCTCATGATTAGTTATTGGGTGCAGTTACTTGGTATTTCAGTGGACTGCAAAGTAAACTCAATGGGCTCTTAGTTCTAGGGGTGTTGGTGATAGGGGGAGATCAGGTAGTCTGGGCTTGTTTCCCAGAGTGAAGGTGGTAGCTGAGTGGTGACCTGGTAGAGGGGTATAAGGCTATGATAAGCATAGAGTGTGTAGTCATTGTGGGGGAGAGCACATTGTTTCATGATGAGAGGATGGAGATTTAAAAGGGATCTTGGGGGACAGTTTTGTTTTACACCGAATGGTTGATATCTGGAATCAGATAGAATTGGAACGTTTAATTGGCATTTAGAAAGGCACAAGTGGACAAGGTATAGAAGGGTAGGGTGTTAATGGAATGAGCGTCGCAGGACTATGCGGATGATGTGGGCGCAGTGGGCTGAAGGACCCTTTCTGAGGCGTACAACTCTACAAGTGATTCAGTCACTCGCCCAGAGTAAGTCGGCAAGAATAGAAGTAAGCGAATGTTGTCCTCACGCCAGCTTGTCCCTCCTTGTCACAGGGATACAATAACTGGACCAACGGACTCTATGGATACTCCTGGGACATGATGGTTCATTCCCGATCTCACCAACACGTGAAGATAACCTACAAGGATGGAGTAACGGGAGAGATCGGCTATCTCAACCCTGGTGTGAGTTGCAACTCCCTCTGAGTGGGAGCAGGAGGAGGCTACTTGGCCCCTGCTGTTCCTTCTGTCTCTACAATCTGTTCCATTAGTTTAAGTATGCATGCTGATTATTCAATAATGAAAGTGTATGTGGAGTAATACAATGTTGGTAGCTATTGGAAACTGGCGTTTGGACCGTTCACAGGGATGGAGTGATCCCTTGAGTAATCTGTGAACTGTCCGTACTGTTAGAGATATTATCATTCAGAATAAACTGGTGCGATCATTCGGAGAGAGCTGCCGTTGTCCATCTGGGCGGGTCAATGTGCTAATTGGAGGAACAGCATCTTACAACCAAGCAGTATGAATATTGAAGGTAGACAAAAATGCTGGCGAAACTCAGCGGGTGAGGCAGCATCTATGGAGCGAAGGAAATGGGTGACGTTTCAGTTCAAAACCCTTCTTCAGTATGAATATTGACTTCTCTAACTTCAAGTAACCCTTGCTCACCCTCTCTCTCCATCCCTCCCCCACCTTAGTTATCCTACCAGTCACCCATTGCTTCTCTCCAGAGATGCTTAGCTAGGATATATCCAAGTGCTGATGTATGGTGATACGTACTAAACTGTAAACCAACATGAATTTCTCAGTGGCTCGGTACTTGGTGAGAAACTATGTCCCAATGTTGCTCGTGGGCAGGTGTGGACACAGAGCCGCAGGTGGAAGGACCACGCAGACATGTTGAAGCAATATTCGGGCTGCCTGGCCCAGCAACTGCGCAGATACAACATCGTTGACCCCGAGATCTACTTTGACATCTGGGTGTCGATAAACGACAGGTTTCAGCAGAGGTGAGAGCACGGGCTGGTAACGGGGCCAGAATGCGGGGAAAGTCTCAGCGGGTCGGGCAGCATCTGTGGAAAGAGAAACACTTAATGTGCGGGGGTGGGCTTTGTCGGTCCAGCACTGACCGGCAGTCCCTGTTGCCAGGCTCTTTGACCCCCGTGTGGACGTGGTGAGGGCGGACTGGTCCCCCTTCAGGAAGACGTCGTGGCTGATGCCGCTGCTCGTTAACCTCTCACCCTGGAGGCTGAAGTTCGAAGAGATCGAGAAAACTTTGGACAATCAGACTGACGTGGTTTTCATTGCAGACTTTCCAGGTCAGTCGCTGCTGGGGAGAGGGTTAACTGGGAGAGTTTAGATACAGCGCGGAAACAGGCCCTTCAGCCCACCGAGTCCGTGCCGACCAGCGATCCCCCCACACTAACACTACCCTACACACACTAGGGACAATTTACACTTACACCAAGCCAATTAACCTACAAACCTGTACGTCTTTGGACTGTCGGAGGAAACCGGAGCTCCCGGAGAAAACCCATGTGGTCACGGGGAGAACGTACAAACTCCGTACAGACAGCGCCCGTAGTCAGGATCGAACCCGGGTCTCCGGCGCTGGGAGGCAGCAACTCTACTGCTGTGCCACCCATTTTGTTTTAAATTTGGGAGATTTATCATCTTTGGTGGGTGAGGTGCCAGGGTCCTCGTAAAACTATCCCATGCTCCACAGTCACGTCTCAGTCTCTATCTTGAAGGGCTTCACCTGGAGAACTTTGTGAGTGAGGACCTGGGTAACACGAGTATCCAGGTGCTACAGGGAGAGCTGGCCGTGGAGATCGTGTCCGAAAAGAAGAACTTCAGCCTGAAGGAGGGTGAGAAGATGCAGGTAAGAAGCCAGTGATCCAGACAGCCAGCAGCCCAGACCATCGCACAAACCAACCTCCCTTCCCCTGACTCCATCCACACCTCACGCTGCCTCGGCAAGGCCAGCAGCATCATCAAGGACCAGTCTCACCCCCAGCCACTCCCTCTTCTCCCCTCTGACTAAAGGTATAGAAGTGTGAAAACACACTCCTCCAGATTCAGGGACAGTTTCTTACCATCAGGCAACTGAATCGTCCTTTCACCAACTAGAGTGCGGTGCCGAACTACTATCTACCTTGCTGGAGGCCCTTTGCCGATATCCGAATGCACTTTACCTTGCACTAAACGTTATTCCCTTATCACGTATCTGTACACTGTAAATGAATCGAGTGTAATCATGTAATGTCCTTCCGTTGTGTGGATAGCTCGCAACAAAAGCTTTTCACTGTACCTCGCTACATGTGACAATAAACTGATCTAAACTCCAGCTGGGTGGAATCTAGGACATTTTACCGAGCCACCGTAATGGGAAATTGTTCAAGTGCAGAATTAGGGCAGTTCTGGTTGCCCAGCCACAGAGAGGTTGTACTTCTGGAGTAACTTTGCGGGTCAAGCAGCATCTTCGGAGAACATGGATAGGTGGTGTTTCAGGTGGGGACCTTTCTTCAGTCTAAGGAAGGGTCCTGACCTGAAACGTCGTCGATCCATGTTTTCCAGAGATGCTGCCTGACCCGCTGAGTTACTCCAGCACTTTGTGTCTTTTTTTGGTGTGAACCAGCATCTACAGTTCCTTCTGTCTACATGATCTCTGTCTGGTCACACTAGATGTCAGTTTTCACACTATTATGGTTGCCTAGCAATACAGTTATTAATTTAATATATTTTTGATTATAGTATATTATCTGTGTTGTTGCCTGATAAGCTGCAGCAAGCAAGAATGTCTCGGCTCCATTGTTGGTACCTGTGTCAACAGCACCTCATATTTCACTTGGTTAGTTTACACCCCAGCGGTATGAACATTGACTTCTCTAACTTCAAGGGTTACTTCCTACTTCTCCGACCAGTCCAACTGTCCCTGATTAAATTTTATTATTGAAAGCCTCGTTGTCACCCTCTCCAAGCTAACAATGATTTATTGTGCATTTTCCTTGATATTCATCGTGTTAAAAGTCTTATTTTCACACCCCCCCTTCCATATCTCTGTGTCTCCCTCTACCCTGTCTGAAGAAGAGTCTCAACCTGAAATGCAACCCGTTGCTTCTCTCCAGAGATGCTGCCTGACCCGCTGTTACTCCAGCATTTTGTGTCTATCTCTTGACTCTTAAATTCTGAGGGTATCTAAAACAGAGCCTAATAGATTTTTAATCGGAGGGAATGAGGAGATGAGGAAGGAGTTCATCGATGACATTGGTGAACGAGGGGGTGAAAGGTCTGGTGTGTGGTGGTGACAGAACAAGCTGTGGGGACTGTGTTATGTTGCAGCTTCCCGCTGGTGATTACCACCATGTGTACACCACGTCTGAACAGCCGTCCTGTTACATGTACATCTACGTCAACACGACAATGGTGCAGTTCGAAGAGAAATACACACGTTTTGTGGAGCTTCAGGAGAAGATTAAGAATGGAACCGGTAAGTGTCAGACAACAGACTCCTTAGTGAGGAAACCCACGTGGTCACAGGGAGAACATGCAAACTCCACAGGATCGGGAGGCAGTGACTCTACCCACTGTAGTGCTGCCCTGGTGTACAGGCAGCCCCCGCTCCTCACCACTGCCTCCAGGGGTCACCGTCATAGTTCTGAACATCAGACGTTAACTGGTGGCACAAGAAACTGCAGATGCTGGGATCTTGAGCAAACTACAAAGTGCTGGAGGAACTGGAGCAGGTAGAGCTGCTGCCTCACAGCTCCAGAGACCCGGGTTCGATTCTGACCTCGGGTGCTGTCTGTGTGGAGTTTGCACGTTCTCCCTGTGACCGTGTGGGTCTGTTGACAGACAACGTTTTGGGTCAAGACCCTTCTTTGGACTTTCCTTCAGAAGATGGAGCAGTAATATCAAAGCCCGTGGAAAGCACCCAAAGCACCATGTGTGCAATCATGGTCTTGACTCCCTGGATGGCAGGACTGACGTATGATGAAAGAATGGATCGACTGGGCTTGTATTTGCTGGAATTTAGAAGGATGAGAGGCGTTCTTATAGAAACATGTAAAATTCTTAGAGGATTGGACAGGGTAGATGCAGGAAAAATGTTCCCGATGTTGGGGGAGTCCAGAACCTGGGGTCACAGTTTAAGAATAAGGGGTAGGCCATTTAGATGAGGAAAAACATTTTCACCCAGAGAGTTGTGTATCTGTGGAATTCTCTGCCACAGAAGGCAGTGGAGGCCAATTCACTGGATGTTTTCAAGAGAGAGTTAGATTTAGCTCTTAGGGCTTACAGAATCAAGGGATATGGGGAGAAGGCAGGAACGGGGTACTGATTCTGGGTGATCAGCCATGACCATATTGAATGGCGGTGCTGGCTCGAAGGGCCGAATGGCCTCCTCCTGCACCTATCTTCTATGCTTCAGTCTCCTCTCACAGTTCCCGTGCAGCGTCACCAGGGCTCAGCTTCTGATATTTAAATCTCTTCCTTTTATTATTTCCAAGAGTAAATGAGCGAGCACTTTGACATTTGTAATCGTCTCTCGTATCGCCCCATCAGAAACGGAAGACATTTCGCCCGAGCTGCAGACTGTGTTGGACGGGACGGAGAACATTAACATCACAGACCCCACTTTGGCTGCCTTTGTGCGGCGGCAGAGGAAGGAGGAGGAATACGCGAGGAGGAAGAACTCAACTACTCTGGAGAGATTCACCAGATTCGCTAAACGAAAACACTTCATCTTTCGAAGGAGGTAGGTCTTTCCAGCAGCTCCTGTCACCCATTTAAAAACCTAGGAGCCCAGTGTCACAGCGAGTAGACTCGGGTTCAACCCTGACCTCGGGTGCTGTCTGTGTGGAGTTTTCACGTTCTCCCTGTGACGGCGTAGGTTGAATCTGGGCAGGTCGTGAGAGAATCGATTGAATAAAAATGGGTTGGAGTAAGATTAGAGGTCAGCATAGTCTCAGTGGGCTGAAGGGCCTGTTTCTGTGCTGTTTCTTACCATTGGGCCCTACATACCTGGTCTGCTAAGATCACAGGCTCTGACTATCAGCTCTAAATATCATTAATTTGTGCATTAGAGAACCTCTAGCTTGGTGTTTCCAGCTAATCACAAACCTCCCTTCTCTCCATCCTAACCCACTCCAGCTTCCTGATGACCGGCTACGCACTGAGGAACCTTGTCTTTGGCCGCCCTCCCGTGGAGCAGTTGGTTGAAGAGTTTGAGTATGCATCCATGAAGTTTGCTGAGAACATAGATCGTGAATCTCAGGTTAAGACAGAAGACCATGCGGAACTGTGAGCGTTCTACTGCCTTAAAGCATCGCTGACTAAGGTCCACACAGCTACCTGAACTGGATAGGTCGTTTGTGAAAACCTGTTTTTTTTCTCCAGTTCAGTGTCTCGCTGCATGGGATTATTGAGACATTACCATGATCCTGAAAGAATTATGCTTGACATTAGATTTTCTAGCAAATAAAAGCACTGCAATGCTGACTATTTCTCAAATCCTTCCACTGGCCATTATCTTTGCTTAGTTTGATGACGTTGCAACCTAGACCTTTATGACTCGTACGTGGTTGTAGGCAGGCGCCGCGGAACGTATTGGAAAGTGGGGGGGCTGAGCGACCACTGACCACCGGCCTCGGGGGGGTACCCGGTGAGGGAGCGGGGGGGAGGGGTGACAATTATTATTTTGCCTCCAAAAACTAGGAGATAATACAGGCCATTGTCCAACTCGAAAAGTGGGGGGATATATCTCCCCCCCCCCCGGTCGGTTTCCGCCACGGCTGGTCGTGGTTTTGCCGCGCTCACCACTGTGCACTTGTTCTGTGATTCTGGATGTCAGAGGTCCTCAGAAGAAGAGAAAAATACGCCGGCAGGCCAGATAACTTTGGGTTATGAAGCACGTCTGGCCAAAAAAAAGTTGTGGGGCTGCAGCCCCCCCCCGCCCCCCGGCCCATGGACTATGTGACATGAGGCAACACAGCGACGCAGCGCCGGAGTCCCGACCACCACTGCCGGTTGTACATCTCCCCGTGACCTGCGTGGCTTTGCTCCGAGATCTTCGGTTTCCTCCAACACTCCAAAGATGTACAGGTTTGTAGGTTAATTGGCTTGAGTATAAATGTAAAAATTGTCTCTAGTGTGTGTAGGATAGTGTCAGTGTGCGGGGATCGCAGGTCGGTGTGGACTCGGTGGGCCGAAGGGCCTGTTTCCAAGCTGTATCTCTAAACTAAACAAAAAAAAGTACTTATTTCTGAACGCAAGTCAGAATGAAACATTCTACCACTTATCCATGCACGAGGGCCAATAGCT
This sequence comes from Okamejei kenojei, assembly GCA_035221665.1. NCBI lineage: Eukaryota > Metazoa > Chordata > Chondrichthyes > Rajiformes > Rajidae > Okamejei > Okamejei kenojei. The sequence continues at coordinate 19,029,435 of CM069168.1, forward strand.
TGTCAACCAGGTCCTAAATAATATATCTAACACTTGTTTTTATTGATGTAAGCACAGCTGCCTGTTTTCAAGGAAAGTTTGAGAAAATGAATGTAGACTTTCAAAGCCAATACATTTCCTGTTTCTATTCCCACCTCATTTAATTCATGAACATAACCTCTGTGATTTGGGATGTTTAGGGTTTAAAGTAGTTATTTTTTACACGTAGATAACCCTCGTTATAATGGACCATGAGACCCACATTCTCAAATAGCTGGAGTTCTGATTGATTGACCTCGGGCAGGGGTGGGTGGCTGCATCTAATTTGGCAGAGGGTTTAGCTTTGAAAATAGGTGCTCAAATAATTTGGAGAGCTAGATGAATTAGAGCAGGAAATTGCCCAGCTCTTGCCAGGACTAGACTGAGTGTGCTTAATATAAGTTTACTCTGCATTCACCATTGTAGGTGCCATCATTTGTGAAGAGTTGATGTTTCAAGTCAATTACCAATAATCAAAACCAGTTCAGGTTAGAAGTTAGATTCTGAGGAGACAGTATGAATTGTCTGCAATGTAGTAATTCTATTTTCTCTCATTCTGCCTGTACCAAGATGTGAGCTAATCCACATCACCAGTCAACGAGAACTCAGACAGGGATTAGCATTATCTATAGATTGGAGGATGCACAGTAGACATCCTGTTTTGTGCTCCTGTTTCCATAATAGGGGAAGAAGCCAAGGATGGATTCTAATGTAGACGTGAATTTTAAACCTATAGGAGTATCAGGTGAGAATACAAGAAAACAGTGGATGGACTGCAGGTTGGGATGCTGCATGTTAAACTCAAGCCCAATGAAGGTGACTGACGGAAGAGGGCCAAGAGAGTTTAGAACATTCACAAACAAGATGCAGGCAACACTACCAAGGCTAGAACTTAATATCCTTGCTGGAAGTCCCAAGGTGCTATTGGGTAGGAAGAGCTAAGATTTAGACCCAGTGATGAAGGGGATTGGTGAACATCAGCATTGGGTGCGACTTGCAGGGTAGTCAGCAGGGGGCGGTAGAGGTTGTAGATTTAGGAGTTGCTGTCAGAACAGCCTAGCCAAGTTAGTCTGTGGATGCTGTCAGAACAGCCTAGCCAAGTTAGTCTGTGGATGGAACAGATGTGTCGATGGACAGTATCTCAGAATTTGTTCTCATGATTTCAAGATCCCTCAATGTTCAGAACTGCATAGAAACCAGACACGCGGAGAATATTTCTTTACAATCCATATGTGATCTTCAGATGGTGAGAAAGTGTTTGGAGTGGAGTCAGTCACTTGCTTCACGAGTGTCTTTACAAGTCTGGTAAATACAATAGTTATGTGGCTGATCTGCATTAATTTGGTCGCGTGGTGCCTTTCAGGTCCAAGGGAGATAAATGTAGAAACAAGGAACTGCAGATGCTGGTTTACCAAGTAAAAACAAATGCTGGAATAGGCATCCTGACACAAAACATCACCAATCCATGTTCACCAGGGTTGCTGCCTGACCCGCTGAGTTATTCTAGACCTCTGTTGAACATCACCTACCCATGTTCTCCAGGTTTGCTGCCTGACCCGGTTACTCTAGCAGTCTTTGCTATGCCGATTGCCTTGCTCGTGTTGGAGAATGTTGCCAGTCCATCCCTTTACATCATCCAAGTCTTGATGTAGGCATAGCTTGCTAATTATTCAGTTAAAGTTGGTTTTGGAACACAAACCTTGAGCAATAGCTGCTGGAGACTTGTAATTTACTGTAATCTATGTATGGCCATTATTTCACATCATTGGCTGCGGTATTGGTGTTGAGAATTATCTTACATTTGGAACATAACAATGCAACCGTTTGCATTCTTATTGTCACCATCATTGATGATGGGAATTCTCGAGAACTTTTTTTTGTTATATTATCCGTCACTGAAAACACTTTCCAGTCCTTGGAGCTCATTCTATAGAAGTCTTCCCTGCAGTGTCAAAATGTTGTACATTTCAATTAAATTTTATTCCAAATTCCTGTGAACATATGAGTTAACAGCATTTCTCCTCATGGGACTGTTCCACCTCGCCAGCTGAATCTTCATTGCACTCCATCTATGGCAAGTATATCCTTGTTTGGATAAGACCAAAACGACATAATGCCGGCTGCAATCTCATGAAAGTGGAGCATTACAGTAAGATATACTCTCTTGCAATCAAAATTTCTTGCAGTGTCGCCTATCTCCTTAGATGCTGCTGCACCCGCTGAGTTTCCCCAGCCTTTTGTGTACCCTTGATTCTCCAGCATCTGCAGTTCCTTCTTTAACTCTTTACCACTTACATGTCCTTGGCACGCTAATTACGCAACCTCGTGGCCGCTACTTCATGCGCCCGCACAGCCTGGAGCGCAGGACGTCATTTGAAGATGGACACAAATGCAGGAGTAACTCAGCGGGACCGGCAGCATCTCTGGAGAGAAGCAACGGGTGATGTTTTGGGTCGAGACTCTTCTTCAGTCTGAAAGGGTCTTGGCCCAAAACGTCATTCATGCCTTCTCTCCAGAGATGCTGCCGGTCCCGCTGAGTTACTCCAGTATTTTGTGTCTATCTTCAATTTTCTTAGCTCCGCTACAGGAGTACAAGTGGGGGTGGATCCGGACCGCAACAGCTGTGAACCCAGGCCGAGCTCGGCAATCGTTTGCCTGCTTCTGCTGCTGTTGGAGGTGAGATGTTGCGTCGCGCCAGGGTCTTGGGCCTGTCCCACTTTGGCCGTTGGCACACAAAGATTTCGTTCGCTACAAAATTTTGGATCGGCGCGCAATACATACCGGCCCCTTATGGCCACACGATGCCCATGCGCCTCAACGCGACGAGGTCGGGTAATTTGCGTGCCAAGGACACGTAAGTGGGACAGGGCCATAAGGTGCCATTGCTAATGGTCCTATGTGCAATGCTTGTATTCAGTGACTGTTCAAGGTTGCTCTGCCCTTTGGTACTTCCAAACGCCACCATTTGACTAGATGATTTGGTACCAACGTGAATAACCTTGTGTTTGACATATTCAATGCCAGCTGTGGTTGCTCGAATCATTATATGTGCATCTACAAAGAAAATCTGCTGTAGTAATACCATGTTAGAGCAGCCTAATTATCCATGTGCACAATTGTAAGTTTCCACTTAAATTGTAGGATGAACTTTATTGTATCAGAATATTGAAGCAGAGTTAAGTACATTTAAAATTTTAAATTGTGGTAAGTTACTGGTCAATGAAGTGGCTTTGTTGAAACAAAGAGCTGCAGATGTTGGCTACACACAAAGAGCTGGAATATAGCAGCAGCATCTCTGGAGAACATGGATAGGTGACTTAAGTGCCTTTGTTTCTACTTAAAAGTTTGCACATAAATGTAAATCTTGTTAGTGGAGTGTATTTTTTTAAATACCTGTTCCTTTGTTGCAACTGAAGGATTCAGTTGTTATATTTTACACTCTGCTGGTAAATAGTTTGGTCTGGAATTGGCAGACATTAAAGAATGACAAAGTGGGAGCAGATGAGATAATCCAATGTGGTGTAGCAGAGGCAAGATATTGCAGAACCTAGACCAGGATTCAGGTAGAGCCAATAATTGTTCCCAATAATGATATGCAGTTGAGTATATAGTATTGTAAAGCTAACTGTATGACTAGTCTGGGTGGAAGTGACTAGAGAAGGTTTAGAGGGCCGTGTTTGAAATGTCAAATATGAGGACATAAATTGAAGGTGAGAAGGTGAAAGTTCAAAGGGGAGTTTTAATACAGAGATAGGAGTCTGGGGCAGGCTGGGTGGAAGCTGATGCATTGGCAACATTTAAGGAGGGTGCAGGGATCTAAACCACATGCAGGCAGACAGAATGAGTTCAAATTGGCAATGTGGTCAACACAGAGTGTGGGTCTAAGAGTCTATTACTGTGCTGTACTCAAGTTCCTATTCAATATTTTCAAAACCCAAATCTAAACCCAAGAATCAGAGGACATAGGTTGACAGTGAGAGGAAAGGGAACCAGATGTGCATCTTTTCCCAGAGGATGGTTGGCCTATGGACCAAGCTGCCAGTGGAGGTACTGTAACATGTCAAAGATATTTGAACAGGTACATGGATGGGAAAGGTTTCTCCTTATGTGGGATATGAGCCAGAGAGACAGATGGGTTTGTTTTATGCACTTTGTTTTATGGGAAGGATGTAGAAGAGAAATGGAGGACATTTAAAGAGGAAATTGTAAGAGTACAGAATCTTTATGTCCCCGTTAGGTTGAAAGGAAATAGTAAAACTTGGAAAGAGCCATGGTTTTCAAGGGAAATTGGACACTTGTTTCGAAAAAAGAGATATCTACAATAATTATAGGAGGCATGGAGTAAATGAGGTGCTAGAGGAGTATAAAGAATGTAAAAAGAATCTTAAGAAATAAATTAGGAAGGCTATAAGATATGAGGTTGCTTTGGCAAGAAAGGTGAAAGTAAATCCAAAGGGTTTCTACAGCTATATTAATAGCAAAAGGATAACGAGGGATAAAATTGGACCATTAGAGGCAGAATGGACAGCTATCTGCAGAGCCAAAAGAGATGGGGAGATATTGAACAATTTTGTTTCTTCGGTATTCACCAAGGAGGATATTGAACTCTGTGAGGTAAGGGAAAAAAGTAGAATAGCTATGGAAACTATGAGATTCAAAGAGGAGGAAGTACTGACACTTTTGAAAAATATAAAAGTGAATAAGTCTCCAGGTCCTGACAGGATATTCCCTAGGACATTGAGGGAAGTCAGTGTAGAAATAGCAGGAGCTATGACAGAAATATTTCAAATGTCATTAGAAACGGGAATAGTGCCGGAGGATTGGCGTACTGCGCATGTTCCATTGTTTAAAAAGGGTTCAAAGAATAAACCTAGCAATTATAGACCTGTTAGTTTGACATCAGTGGTGGGCAAATTAATGGAAAGGATACTTTCCATATGTCTATATGGATTTCAGTAAGGCCTTTGACAAGGTTCCCTCATGGGTGGTTGGTTAAGAAGGTTCAATCTTTGGGCGTTAATGGCAGAGTAGCAAGATGGATTCAACAGTGGCTGAATGGGAGATGTCAGAAAGTAATGGTGGATGACTGTTTGTCAGGTTGGAAGCCAGTGACCAGTGGGGTGCCTCAGGGATCTGTGTTGAGTCCACTGTTGTTTGTCATGTACATCAATGATCTGGATGATGGGTGGAAAATTGGATAAGTATGCTGATGATACTAAGATAGGTGGTGTTGTGGATAATGAAGTAGATTTTCAAAGTCTACAGAGAGATTTGAGCCATTTGGAACAGTGGGCTGAAAGATGGCAGATGGAGTTTAATGCTGATAAGTGTGAAGTGCTACATCTTGGCAGGACAAATCAAAGTAGGACGTACATGGTAAATGGTAGGGAATTGAGGAATGCTGTGGAACAGAGAGATCTAGGAATAACTGTGCATAGTTCCCTGAAGATGGAATCGCATGTAGATAGGGTGGTAAAGAAAGCCTTTGGTGTGCTGGCCTTTATAAATCAGAGCATTGAATATAGGAGTAGGGAAGTAATGTTAAAATTGTACAAGGCATTGGTAAGACCAATTCTGGAGTATGGTGTACAATTTTGGTCGCCTAATTATAGGAAGGATATCAACAAAATAGAGAGAGTACAGAGGAGATTTACTAGAATGTTGCCTGGGATCCAGCAACTATGTTACAGAGAAAGGTTGAACAAGTTAGGTCTTTATTCCTTGGAGCACAGAAGGTTAAGGGGGGACTTGATTGAGGTCTTTAAAATGATGAAAGGGATAGACAGGGAAGATTCAAACAAGAGGGCATGACATGAGAATTAAGGGACAGAGGTTGAGGGGGAACTTCTTTACTCTGAGGGTGGAATGAGCTTCCAGCAGAAGTGGTGGAGGCAGGATCGATTTTAACATTTAAAAGTAAAGTGGATAGGTATATGGACGGGAAGGGAATGTAGGGGTATAGTCTGAGTGCAGGTAGGGGAAAACAAATGGTCGGCACGGACTGGAAGGGCCAAGAGGGCATGTTTCCGTGCTGTAATTGTTATATGGTTATGGGACCTGTCTCGGTGTTGTATGACATTGTTGACAGTGTGAGTCGAAGGGTACTTTCCTCCTCTGTACTGTTCTATGTACCTAATCTCTAACTACTGTAATCTTTGCCTAGGTGAGCCCTGTGTTCATTATGCAATGTTTAGTCTGCTACCCTGATGTCTCAAAGACTCTGAAACTTAGCTCTTTTATATAGAACTAGAACAGTTACATTATTGGCAAAATTCACAAAGCTGGAGATGTTGGAAAACAAAATGTTAAAAGATACCGCAGGTTAGACATCGGTTTGTGCATTACCGTTTTTCCTCATACCCACGAACAATCAGCGAGCAGTAGAATAGCTGGCACTGTTGAACACACAGAATGGTAGTTGGCTGGGTTGGACCCACTATACTTTTACACGATCGGTTTCCAGCATTAGCTAATACTAATGGAACTGGTTGGCTTTTTCCTTGAGCACAACGTTCAGGTATTTGTACCAGATAGTATTCATAGAACTCTCTCCAAATTGTTTAACCATCTACTGCAAATAATAGCTAAATAAATCTCAACCTATAATGCACGTCTAAGCTGATTCAGCATTGTAAATCTGTCAAATCGCTGTTAAGCGTAGCCCTGTGCGGGACTGATGGGTGGGCGGTGCCTGCAGCCATCAACAGGTGCTGCCCCTTCACCATTTCACCCACATCTGATCAACGAGGAAACTCCATCTTGACTTTGGTTGGAGATGCAAAGATCACCTCTTGCTCGCTCTAAGCCTAAAAGATACAATTTGCTTTCATAGAAAATGAAATTATTGTTCAAAGCAAGCAAGCCATTGTATGAAGGAAATGCAAACTTGTGTTTACTGATAATTTTGTGCTCCTCTACACCAATGGAAATATAAATTTGAAATGGAAAGCAGCCCGGAATGAATTGAGGTTTTGTTGAAGGCTTACTCTGACAATCCAGCTAGACTCCAAGATATCACACTAAGTGCCTGAACACAAGGTCCATATAAAGCCCCGCTTAACAGGTAGCATCAGTTGCTGGGGAAATTGTGGGCAAACATACGCAATGTTTAATCAACTAATGGCCCTGTCTCACAGCCAGAGATGCCAACCCTAAATTTAGTTCACAGTAACATTCAACCCATTTGTCCGTAACAAATGGGGTTAAATGCCTTTCTCTCCGTAACATACTCACTTGGGGTTGTTGCCGGCGGCTATGCGCCTGCGCACTGGTGCAGATCAGCGGGCTGCCGGCGGGCGGGTGCGGCACATGCGCACTTGGCAAGGTTGCCGGCGGGTCTGCGCCTGCGCACTGGGTGGGGGTGGGGGTGAGGCCCGGTGATGGGGCTGCCGCGAGCGGCCGGCTGGCGGCAAGAAAGTGCCGCTGATCGCGCGGGCCGGCGCCGCCCGGGCTCTGGGCCGGGCGTGGCTGCGAGCTGGCAAACCGGGGGCACATGGCGCCGGCGTTCACCACGGGAGGAACACCGGCGCGGCGGTGTTCCGTAACAGCATGTTTGGCTGCCGGAACACCGTAAAAAGGTTATTTCGCCGGGACAAAATACGGCGAATCCGGGACACTTGGCATCTCTGCACAGTGCGAGTTGACCCACAAGGTACCCCAAGTGAAAGACTCGTGGTTGTGTACGAGACTTCAATGTTTATGTTCAAGTGTTTAACCGAGTTCCCACGGGTATGTCATTTCTGCGATGTTCCAAGTTCCTCCTCTGAGTTACCAAGTTCCTTGAGCCAACCGTGAATTAAGGTATGTTTTAATAAAGCAACAATGTTAAAATACATCTCCATCCTGTGGCTTTGAGTTATTTCAGCGTGGCCGCATCCAATAATACGACCTACAAAGGGAAAATGCGCACCCTCCACCAACCAATAACGTGGTAAGTGCATTTCTTGGTGCTTTATGCTTTTAAATACTGTATTTCCCGGGGTGGGGGGAGAGCTCAGTTCATAGTATTTGGGGAGTCTGGCATTGTGAAGGAGGGGATTGGGGTCAGTAACCCACTTGCCACGCTCCAGTCTGAGTGCAGGTAGATGTGGTAAGGTGACAGTAAACGGCACGGAGTAAAAGGGCAGAGATGGCCTGTTTCCGTGCTGTCATTGCTATATGGTTTTATTGTGGCCAGGGAGTGAATTAGCTTGGGTGGCAGCCGCAGCGCTCCGGGCACGGACAGCAGAACTGGCCGCCATTTCCGAGGAAAGAAGCAGCTCGGGTGACTGACTTTGAGCGGCCGCCGGGACCCGACAGCAGACACATACATACACATAAATAGATACACATAAATAGATATACACACATATAGATATATATATGTATGTATGTGTATATATATACACACACACATACATACATATAGGCAAGAGATTTACATTTGAAATGCAGTGGGATGATATTTTGCGGAGTTACCCAGCAGTAGGCAACCCAGGAACCACTTAAAGTATATATACATATACACAGGTCTGGGGAAGACAGAGGGGAACAATGAGGGCACGGAAGTTTAGTGGGGAATCTCATTGGTTATTATGTGGGAAGGAAGTCCAGATGCTGGTTTAAAGATAGACGAAATGCTGGAGTAACTCAGCGAGACAGGCAGCATTTCTGGGTAATGGTCTAAGGAAGGGTCTCGACCCGAGACATCATCATTCCTTCTCTCCGGAGATGCTGCCTGTCCCGCTGAGTTACTCCAGAATTGTGTGCGTGCGAGAGTTACTCCAGCATTGTTCGTGTGTGCGAGTGTGAGTTACCCCAGCATTGTGTGTGTGTTAATCATGAATTGCCAAGACACAAGGCACTGTAAATACAAATAATGTCATACACAAGAAAGGGCAGATGCTAGTTGTAAAAAGTGAACACATGGGGCTGGAGAAATTTGGAAATGTCATCCCGTCACCCATTCCTTCTCTCCAGAGATGCTGCCTGCCCGCTGAGTTAAAAGAGTTCCCACGGTAGACTCACAAATCACTTAAGGTAAACGCACGAGCCATCACGTTATAAACGAGTTTAAAATGTTTCAATTTTTAACTTGAACTGTAAATTTGACTCGTGGAAAAAAATCAAACATGTTTTTCACGAGTTATCAAGTTTCACGGGTACCTGCCGTTAGCACCACGAGTCGCTAAGTTGCTCGCAAGAGTTCCGACGTTCCCGCTACGTTTAGTGTACGAGATTACTGCGAGTGACAACTCTGGGTCACCTCGCACTGTGAGACAGGGGTTTAAGCATTAAGCTTCAGGAACACACACACACAAGTATAGAAGATGCAAGGCCTGGACTTTGCCCCTCAACTGAGATAGGATCAACTAACAGCACCAGTGTTAAACTTACCCACTCAGCTCCAAGTAGAACTTTGCAGCTGTTGTAATAAATAAGGAAGATGCAGACACACAAATGAGTAGTTTATTATGGAGAACCTAGCACTTTATTGAGATCTTAGAATTTGGACTTCTGACAGCAGACATACGTAATAACTGCTAAGTTACAAAAAGGCACTTGCCGATCACAGCAGTGGCAGAGAGCATGTAAACAGGCCAGCTTCTCTGTACAACACTAGCCAAGAAGCACTCACCAACTGCTGGACACGCCTGCCTGTGTTTAACACCAGCCAGACCCCTTGTAGGTCAACCCAAGAGCTTTCTGTAGGACACCTTGGGCCTACCAGGGATACCGTGACTGAAGGAATTGCAATATATTTATCTTTTAAAAAATACGACTTTTCTAAGCTGCCTACTGAGACACTGGCTTCTCTGTAATACACCAAGTCTCAGAATAAATAGGAACACAATATTATTCAAGTATGAAGGTTAGATTCCTGGAGCCATCGTTGTACTGGCTTCTCTGTATCGACACCAGTTTAATTAACAATGGCTGAATGGCTTCATTTGTCAGAAACCCAGGAGCTCATTGTGCAGTTATGGATATTTCCTTAACGATTAAAAAAAATACCAAAGTGTGCAACTTGCAGGCCTTGGAAGCAGCCCTTGACTTGTCAATCAAGGCCACAAGAGCCTGTTCAAAAAATAAGTTTAAAAAACGAGGTTTGGCTAGTGCAGAAACAACGATGCATAGCTTGTTGTTAATTCCTTTGAAAACCCTTTTGCTGTTTAAAAATCATTACGTACGTCCTCAAACAAAGAAAATAGGGGTTGGTAACAGAATTTTAAACTCCACATTGCTAATCCAAAAACAGGACTGCATGAGAGTCAGGACATTGAAATTACACTGAAGGGCCAGGGCTACACAATAAGCACCATCACTGGAAGTGCCCCAATGTTTGGGTCAAGCACTGACAATAGTTGAGAACCAAGCAAGACTACAAGTTTTGATTAAGGAGTGATGTGTAAAGCAGGTCTTGCAGACTAGGGTTACAGTTATACTGGGAACATGTAGTGTCTGGTCACCCAAACCCACAAATTGATCCTCTGATTTACGGTCCTTTTCAACCCTCACCCTGAACAAAAAAACTACACATTAGCAAGGCAGTGGCTATCACAAGAGGGCTCATGGCAAACTCTGTGTGTGATAGGGGATGGGAGCAGAGAGAAGAACCAATAGATTTTTCCACTAGCAAATGGAGTTATGGGAGGACAGGTTATACAGAAGGGGGTCTTTCTCCTCGAGATTCTGCAGCTTCTCTGTATTATACACCAACAGATCTGGGGAGAAAGACTTTACACTCAGCACTTAAGTTTTTTAGGCACTTCCCAGGGGAAGCTATCCCTACCGAAGTGGCCATAGGCTGCTGTCTTCTGGTAAATTGGCTTCTTCAAGTCCAGATCCCTGGAAAACACATTCAAATGTGTTAAGTCTTGCAATCATCCAATTCTCCACTCTCCCCCCCCCCCCCCCCCAAACCCAATCTCAAACTCATCACACTGTTACCACTCTACCCATCTACTACCGACCGGTGTTTACCTGACAATAACACCAGGACGCAGATCAAAGTTTTTCTTCACAATGCTCAAAAGTTCCTTCTCGCTCATTTCAGATGTCCCATAGGAGAAAATAGAGATGGACAAAGGGTGTGCAACTCCAATAGCATAGGATACCTAAGCAAAGAGACAAAACATCCCATCAATGTCCAACATCACAATTACCTGTTACTTCCAAGTAGCGATAAGCAAATGATACATCATGGCACAAGAATTTAGCTTCTTCAGCCATTATGAGCCTGAGTTAGTGGATGATGCAGCTCTTATTTCTCAGCACACGCACCATGGATTGAACAAATCCTTTCAGGCATGCGTGCGCTATATTTGAAGAACAGATGGATGTAGGATCCTCAAACTGCCCAATAGTTTCACCGTTGTATGGCTGCAGACTGATCATTTACTTATCAATTTCTCACCTCACTCACATTACCCCATAAAAAGCACATTCTCACTTCTTCCCATTAGTTGTAATCATGCAGCATAGAAACAGGCCCTTTGGCCCAACTTGCAATGGTGACCAAGATGTCCACCTGAACCACATTTGGCCCATATCCATCCAAACCTTTCTTATCCATGAACCTGTCCAAAGATAGTCACAAAGTGCTGGAGCAACTCAGCAGGCCAGGCAGTTTGTAAGTTGCCCAAGCAAAATACGAGGTTACCTCACTCTGGCAATGGAGGAGCCCCAGGGCAGAAAGCAGAGCACGGGAATCATGAAGGGGTGCAGAAATAGTTGGCAACCGAAAATCCCATAGGTGTCCCTCCCTCTCCAAATGTATTTTAAACATAGTAAAAACACATGCCTATAGCACTTTGTCTTTATAGCCACTTTATAGTGTGTGAAAACGTTGTACCTCAGGGTCCTTACTAACTTTTCCACTCTACCTTAAATCTATTAAATCAGGGAAACCACATCAACACCCCGCGGTTATATACCTCTACAAGTCACCCTTCAATCTCCTACTCTCTATAGAAAATGCCCCAGCCTAACCGTTCCAAGGATAATGAAGCAAAATACCACTGCTCATCTCGCAATGTGCTTATTTCTTCTCATTTACCTATACACAATTACCTAGTGGATGTGATGAGCAGGGTTTTGTTGTTCAATAATCCCCATTTTTTGTCCAACTGCAGCTTAGATCAGAGCACACGGTGTCACTCCTGACACGCGCCAGTTCCATGTGGTTTACTTTAATGCTTTATGCATCCGCCAGTGACTCACCTGCACAAGCACACGTCGGCACAGACCAGCTTTTACCAGAGACTTGGCAACCCATCGAGCAGCATAGGCAGCAGAACGATCCACCTTGGTGTAGTCCTTGCCAGAGAAAGCACCACCCCCGTGTGCACCCCATCCACCATAGGTGTCAACAATGATCTTGCGCCCAGTCAGGCCTGCATCTCCCTGTTTTGAAAGGCGTTTTGTTTTGAAGTTTTAATTAACATCAAAAAAAGTGAACAGTTGTTAGTATTGTCACTAGAATTCGAGCTAGTGGAGCATGGTTCTACTTTCCTTAAGTGAATGAATTTTAGTAAAGTACTGGTAGGTGCTCAGTACACAAGACGAATTAGGTCTCACTCAAAACTGAAGCACATTGCATTGCAAGTCAGTCAGAAATCACCTTCTGGTTCAGAGAACTAAAGTACCATCCAGTTCCATGTACTGTGTTTCAAAAGAAGACAGGAAGGCTTCTGTTTAGGGAGAAAGGAGGCGCAGAAGGCATGTCACCGGGATGGGGAACAGTTACATGGATAGTGTGGCTGGGATTGATCTTTCCAAAAAATCAATGGGCATGGTTAGTAGATAAAAATAAACCATTCAATTGGAAGAGGATCTAGATCCAATAGGACAAAGATCTAATGAAATTGGGAAAACAAATGGCAGGAGGATAAACTTAATGCAACAGGTTTTAACAGTCAGAAGTTCCCTGCCAGAGGTAGTCGTGATTTGCACTATTCAAAAAGGGGACTTGATAATTAAGAGGAATGCATATATAGGATTACAGGTCTATCAAGAGAGCAAGTATGGATCCGACAGGCTCAATGTCACCCATCAGTCCCCATTTCCCTGCTATCAGTATACCTAGTGACAAAACTCCCACAGCTCTGGAAACACAAGTAGCCATTGTAAAAGAAAGTAAACTTCCACGAACTTTAAATACTGCAAAATATGTCAGCATTCATATTAAATCAAGATATCACTTTCAATAAATGAACAAAGAACTTCACACTCAGAAAACAAACAGCCCCAAGCAAGCAGCAAACCTCTATCCCAGGAATTTCAAGCAATCTAGGCCATGTGGAGGCAACCCAGGCAGGGTGCCCGGTGCTTAAAGGAGGCAGAAGATAATCGTTCTGCTCCTGATTTCTATCCTGCAACCCTTCTCACAGGCAAGCACTGGGTGAAGAGAGTTTATCGGTAATACTCTGCGACCCTACCAGTGACAAGTAACCTGGCCCAAAAGAAATAGCAACACCAAAATGAATAGACATGTGGTAAAAAGCAGTAGAAAACAAAAAATCTTGCAGCATGTTTGCAGAGACAGAAGCAGCAATGGCCAAATGCATGCAGAAAACCATGCTTCATGGGGCACAAGCTAATCTAAGATGCCACTTCGGCTGCTTCAGAAGCCTTCAAACAAAGAACAACTGCTCTAGCCAACCTGTGGTCCACCAATAACAAAACGTCCACTGGGCTGCAGGTGGTAAATGGTCTCTTCATCCAAGTACTTGTTCGGCACAACCGCCTTGACCACTTTGTCCTTCAGAGCATCCCTCATCTCATCCAGTGGAACCTCTTCGTCGTGCTGCACTGACACTACAATTGTGTGCACGCGGATGGGAATGACAGCACCGTGGTCCTGCAGGTACTGCACAGTAACCTGCAAAGCAGATGAGGACATGTTTGACAGGTCAGACATCATCATTTCTCTGCTATGGGCTCACACACACAATACCCATCAGGTTTAACAGCAACTGGACAAAGGGGGATTGGCTGGGAACACGAGCAGCTGATGGGAGGTGCCAGATGACAGTGTAACAAGTTGGCAAAACCTTGAGGAGATCAAGGACCAAGGCATCATATGACACAAAGGTGTGACAAGGAAGTAATAAGAATGCAGAGAACTGCAGATGATAGGCAATGTTTCAGGTCAGGACTAAAGGGTGGCCTTCTGAAGAATGACCTACCCATGTCTTCCAGAGATGTTGCCCGACCTGCCGAGTTACTCCAGCACATGCGGACATAAGGAACTGCAGGTGCTGGTTTAAAAATAAGACAAAGTGCTCGTTGGGTTAGGCAGCATCTGTGGAGAACATGGATAGGCGACACGTTTCCAGACTTGAGGTGAGAGCACCCGAGTGAGCATTAACTGCTTCATACACTGCCTTCCCATGGTTCTGCTCAGCCACACATCTGGAAAACAGAAAGGGGTGCTTGCAGCAACTGAGGGGTGCAACAATAACCTGATTAAGTTTATCTCACTTCACATGAGCAACCAAATATACCTCATTGTTATAAATGCCCAAAAGTCACACCGATCTTATCTCACCTGTGTCTTGCTGTCTGGCCGAAGCCAGGGCAGAGTGCCATTACGGCGCAGCTCAGCCATTTTAGCATTCAGTTTGTGAGCAAGTACAATGGTCAGGGGCATACACTCCTCAGTCTCATCTGTGGCGTAACCAAACATAAGACCCTGGGTAAAGAAAAGCAACTGAGGTCATATTAAGAACAACAGAAATGGCAAACAACAAGTTTGCAAACATTGACAAATTGGTCTTACTTGATCACCAGCACCAATATCCTCTTCATTCCTGTCCAAATGAACACCTTGTGCAATATCTGGAGACTGTTGCTCCAAAGCAACCAGAACATTGCAGGTCTTGTAGTCAAAGCCTGCAACACATGTTCATCGTCACTACACAGTTAATACACGACAAGCAAAGCAGTCAGGCATACCCACATAGTGACGCACCTTTTGATGAATCATTATATCCGATATGTTTAATAGTATCGCGTACGACTTTCTGGTAGTCAACAGCAGCCCTAGAGGTAATCTCACCGCACAGCAGAATCATACCAGTTTTTGCAACAGTCTCTGCAAAAGAAGAGGCCTGTTATAATTCACAAGTGCAAAGATAAACAATGGTATTGTTATTTTCTCTACACTCTTCCCAAATTAAGAAAATATTGGAGAAGGAATATTTTGAAAGGTATCAGGAAATATGTTGTTTAAAAACAATACCTTAAAAACAAAACTGAATCCAAACAGATTTTAATGATTTATATAACTTGATAATTGGACATGTCATTTCAAACCTTTCAATGTACATTTCAAACTGTCTCAATATAATTAAAAAATAAAACAATTGTGACTGTACGTAATTCATTAACATAATCAGCTTCTCATTTCTGACATCAAATCTTACCACATGCAACTTTGGCATCCGGGTCTTGTTTGAGATGGGCATCCAATACAGCATCACTAATCTGATCACAGATTTTATCTGCAAATACAGTTATCGTTAGTTAACACAACAAAACCCACCATAGTTGATTCTTCCTTGTATCTGCCTGTACCAAGTCTCCAACAGATTATATTTCACTTCCAACGTTTTGGGTTTCAGCAAAATTGGATACATCGAAAGAATGCCTCTCAGATACTTTCAGAACCTCCACTCTATTTATTAAGACCATGAACCTTAATCATGTTCAAAAATTTTGGCGCACTTGGACTTCCAACATTTGGAGGTGACAAGCAAACCAGGTTGAAACAAACATGGTTTGCCTAGACAGGGTAGTGGCAAAGTTAGACTGCTGATGATGAATTCCAGAGAAACAATATGTTGGAGGAACGCAGCAAGGGATTATTGATGCTTAGGTCAAAACCTCGCACCATGATTACGTTAAATTGGCTAGGGTCAGATTGTAAGATATTGAGGAGACAAAGGGGTTTATGTAACCATACTCTTAAGTTAGCATTTTTTTTTAATCCAACAATAATACCTATTCGCCAATTATCTGCACACTAAATAACGAAAATATAGCAAACTACACCAGTGTTCTAGGAGAATGTTGCCGGAACTTAATGAACCAAAGTTCAGCAAGAGGTTTGGCCGGTAGACATTTAATCCTTCAGTGATGCTGACTGTCCAATTACAATGTGTGTCATCTCTGGTTTAAACCAGCACCTGCAATTCCTTCCTACTCTTTTATTCCTTGGATCCCGGGGTGATCTTCAGAGATGGAAAAAATCACAAGAGAAACATCAGGTTGTGGCAGTCTTTTTACAAGGGTAGTGGAATCGAGAATCAACGTCAGACGGGAAAGATTTAATAGGAACATGAGAGACAACCTTTTCTGACACAGGGTGTGTGGAAAGAGCTGCCAGAGGAGGCAGGTAACATAGCAGCAATTTAATAGGGGCTCAACCTTTTAATCCCTTCTCTACATGTGCTGCTTGTCCCACTGAATGACGCCAACATTTTGTGTCTATCTTTAGCATTTAAAAGACATTTTACAGGTAGTGAATGGGAAAGGTCCAAAGCGATGAGGAAGCAAAGGTGGGCCGCTTTGGCCAGGGCTATCATGGGCGCGTTGGGCTGAACGGCCTCGCCGGCGACAGGCTCCACGTGGTGGCCGCGTCTCGCAGTGGCCGCTGGGCGGCGCCCCTCCCCGGAGCAGCAGCGGGACGATGCGCAGCGGCACAAGGTGGCGGGAGGCCGGAGGCCGGAGGGGGGGCGCGGCAGGCGGAGCCGGTCAGCGGGGTGGGGGCGTGTGGACAACGGGTCGGCAGCCAGAGGGGCCCCATCCATCTACCCGCCAGCGCTCCAGCAGCCCCGAGCTGCCGCCAACGGCGACGGCCAGTCGCGGGCTCGACGTTTCCCGCCCGCCCGCCCGGTGGAGGCGGGAAACCGCCCCTCCCTGCCCGCATCCGAGGCGGCTCCGCTCCCCCCCCCCCGCCCCGCCGGCCCGGGAACATTCCAGAACGGCACGTGGCCCGCGGGACGAGGCTCGAGCCGCCCGCCGCTGCCGCCCACCTGGGTGACCTTCACCGACGGACTCGGAGGTGAAGAGGAACGTCCTCTCGTCCAGCAGGTTCTGGTGCAGGCCGTTGATCTGCCCGTTCATGGTGCTGCTTGTGCGTGTGTGGTGTTTGTTGTCGGTACCGGGCGGGGGCGGGGCGGCCTGGAGCGCTCGCGATCTGCAGCTGCTGCGCGCTGAGTAATGGCAGCCGCCGCCGCCGCCGCCGCCTTTATAGCAGCGCCCCCCTCACGTGGTCCCGCCAGCCCCGCCTCCCATGGGCGCCGCCACATCCCGGCAGAGGAGGGGGGCGCCGCCGGAAACTACACTTTATTTTCCCTCGAACATGCGGCGATTGTTGTATTGAACAGGACGCACGGTGCATCAACACAAATTGCCATCCTGGAGGTATGTGCGGCGGAGTTAAAATGCAATTCATTGTGTTAAACGTATAAAGAGTTGCGCCCCTCCCCCCTCTGTCCGCGCTGTGGGCGGGGCCAGGTGGCGGCGCCTGTCAATCAGGGCTGGAGAATGCCGCAGTGAGGCGCAGGCGCACTGCTTCCATGTTGCAATACTTTGCAGACAGACCGTGGCTTCTTCCCGCGGTCTGACACACACACGTGCACTCACCTGTCGTGGAAATTAATAAAATAGTAATCTTGAGATTAAATGCACTCGAAATGTATGCCACCAAACCTCAAAGATCTGTTGGATAAAATAAATCAAATACTCGTTTCCCCCCGCACCCCATAATGTAATTAGGAACGACGGGGTTCATTAAAAATCACGATTTTATTTTAAAATAGCGTATAAAAGATGTCACGGCTGTGGTCCACTAATTTCATCCGATGCACTTGGAAAAGTCACAATTGCTCATCTATGTCCGATTATGCACAACAATGAATGCACAATAGGACCAATTCACTTCGATCTCTTTATATTAAATAACTGGGGCTCTTGGCGAATTTCAAATTAAATGCAGCGATTTATATTTGTTTCTAAAAGTATTATTTTACAACTCCTTTATAGAGAGAATATCTACACCCAGCAAATGTAAAACCTATGTAACTGACATCAAATTTATTTCCTAGTTTCTTCAAATTTCTTTCACACTATTCTCATGTCTTTCCTTGGTGGTAGTTTTGTTCCTATTCACAATTTTAATAGGGGGAGCAGGCACACAGGACAGTAATCAACCATGAGCATGATGTAAAAAGCACAGTAAAATTGCACGTACTGACTCCCAGCAATTAACGCAGAAACTGCTGGAAAAGTTCACAACTACAAAAAGAGAACGGACTTGAAAGATATTCTATTTGTTCTTCCCTCTTAGTTTACTTTCACGTGAAACATTTGGATGTCACACTTTCCTAGTTCTGATGAAAAGCTATTCGCCTGCAGCATTAATGGTTTGACTCCACAGTGGATCGCATCACGAATGGTGGGTGACCAGGCGAAGTACAGAAAGTAGATAGAGAGCTAAGTAACATGGTGTCATTTCATCAAAGCAAAACATAGGAACTAGTCAACAATTTCAGGCTGATGTAACCCCCCCCCCCCCCCCCCCCCCCCCCCCCCCCCCCCACCCACGTCAACATCAATGGCGCTGAAGTGGAGAGGTTCAAATTCCTGTGTGACAATATCAACATAATTTGACCTTATTAACCATATTAACGATATGGCCAAGAAACCACAATAACATCTCCACTTCTTCAGAAGACTAAAGAAAACTGGTACGTCACGCAACTTTTATAAATGCACCACAGAAAGTTTGGTTTATTATTGTCCCGTGTACCGAGGTATGGTGAAGAGCATTTGTTGTGTGCTATCCAGTCAAATACTATAATATGTGGTTACAATCACAAATTGTACTGTATTGTACAGATACAGGATTTAGTGCAAGATAAAGTCACATAAAGGATAGATGAAAGTCTTCAGTGAGGTATTTGGGAGGTCAGGGCCGCACTCTAGTTGGTGAGAGGACTGTTCAATTGGCTGGTAACAGCTAGGAATTCTTCCAGGATGTATCACAGCTTCGTATGGCAGCTGCTCCGTCCAAAACAACAAGAAAATGCAGAGAAGGACACAAAGTGCTGGAATAACAGAGCGGGCAAGGCAGCATCCCTGGAGAACATGGATAAGTGATGTTTCAGTCATCTATCTAGGGATGCTGCCATGCACTTTGTGTCCTTTTGTGTATTAACCAGCATCTGCACTTCTTTGTTTCTACAAAAAACTGCAGTCATGAACACAAACCTGCCTCCAATCAATTCCATCTACAGTTCGCACTGCCTCGAGAAAGCAGCCAACGTTATCAAAGACAACCCACATCCTGATCAATCTCTCTTCTCCCGTTGTATTACTATATGACAGCTTGATACCACCAGGTGCAAGAATGGGACCATCACTGTTATTAGACTCTCTTATGATTCTGTAAGATTCTCTTATGAGCTAAGGATGTATACCCAATCTCCTATTCTACCCCATTACGACCCTTGCTTTTTATTTGCACTTTCTCTGTAGCTGTAATACTATATTATGCACAAAAGGACACAAAGTGCTGGAGTAGCTCAGCAGATCAGACAGCACCTCTGAAGAACATTGATAGGTGATGTTATGGGCTGGTACCCTCCTTCAGACTCGTACACTATATATGTTTCTACACTTATATTATGCACTCTTTTTATATTCTTCTTAGACTACCTGATGTACGTACAATATTATCTGTACAATATTATTTATGCAAAACAAAGTTTATCACTGTATCTCCGGTGCATGTGACAATACTATCCCAATACCAGATGCTGCTGGGCTTGCCAAGTATTTCCAACATTTTGTATTTATCTGTCGACTTGATTTGCATTAACTCTATTATTCGCTCAGTCTACATTTCTTGTCCAGCATTTTCTGCCCTGTACCTCATTAGCCACCACAATCAGCCATAATTCCCATGAATAATTTGCATTTTCCCAGTATGACAAAACAACAAAATGTCCCAACTAGTTTTTGTTGTTTTCTAAAGTAAAAGATGGAAAGCTTTATGTTTGCTGACCTCCCGAGATAAGTGACGTGGATTCAGTGCGTTTCAGCAAACTCACTGAAACAGCTAGAGGAATTTGGTGATTTTTTTTCCTATGTCATAGTGCTGCTGCACTTTGCAATGTCAACCAAATGACAATTGGATATTTTTATGGTAAATACTCTAACCCGATGGCTCGCTAACTAAACACTGAAAATTGGCCAAAATGTGTAGGAAGGAACTGCAGATGCTGGTTTATTCGAAGTTTAACACAACATGCTGGAGTAACTCAGCGGGACAGGCAGCATCTCTGGAGAGAAGGAATGGTTGACATTTCAGGCGTGAAGTGTTATAGTCTTTCCTCTGTCGTGTCAATTCAAGTCTAT
This sequence comes from Okamejei kenojei, assembly GCA_035221665.1. NCBI lineage: Eukaryota > Metazoa > Chordata > Chondrichthyes > Rajiformes > Rajidae > Okamejei > Okamejei kenojei. The sequence goes on from CM069168.1 coordinate 19,049,859, forward strand.
TGGCATATTGTGTGGGGGTGGGGGGGAGGGGGGAAGAAGAAAAGAGGAGAGGGTACACAAAAGGCTGGAGAAACTCAGCGGGTGTAGCAGCATCTAAGGAGCGAAGGAGATAGGCGACGTTTCGGGTCGAGACCCTTCTTCAGACAGAGACAGGAGAAAGTGTGGCAGGTAATAAGTGGACATAGGTGAGGGGGTTGACATATTTATAGACAAAACAGCCGGCCAAGGCTAGCCTAGCTTGGCAGTAGAGTACATGGGACTAGTTAATAATACAATATTTTTACAGGTTTGTTACTTCCAGGGCTATCCAAATATTTATATCTGAAAAGTTAATGCAGTTGGGCTGTAAAGCTAGACGATAACTGGCAGTCTGGAATTAACGTGTTCAACATTGGTAGGTTAAATGCGTAGGCAAAAGGTACAATGTAGGGTGGGAAGTTAGTGGAAATTCAGAAAATATGAATATAAACGATGCTTGATAATTGGTGCAAGCTCAGTGGGCCTGTTTCTGTGCTGTATGACAGACTCAAAAACTACTTCTTCGGCAGTAAAACCTAGAGGCATCTGGAAGTTATAAAAAAGTGCTATATAAATCCTTGGTAACCAAAACTATATGCATGACCTAATTTGACCCGAATGATTCGAAAAACAAAATCAATATTTCCATATTTTGGCTCAATGCAACTTATTCCCAAACTTTATCCTCTGGGTTTGCATTTTTTGTATATTTGTGTGTACAAATTATATCAAAGTTTGCCAAATTATATAGTTTTCAATGTGGTTCTATTTGCTTGTACATAAAATCCAATTCATCTGTACAAAGCATGCTAAACTGAAACCAGAGTTAACAAAATTTGTATTAAGTATTGTAAGTGAAATGAAAACAAAATCCATTTTGCTACCCTTGCCCCATAAGCACAAAGCAACCCAGTGGTGACCAGGGCCCTCGACTCATGAGACACTTGCCAGAACCGGTAGTAGCAATGGGAACGATGCCAAGTAGCAAGGGCGAGACATTCGCACATGGGACAAGCAACATCATCACCTGCAAGGAGCTTCTTTCTCCAATTGGAGCCATACTGCCCACAGTTTACATCTCAAACACGGTTTGTCAAGAATTTAGCGCAGTTCACATATTACATAGATGAACAGAAGATTAATTATAAAATTAAAAATCCCTTTGAGATTTGCTGTTTATTTTACACACACAGTTCCAATTCCCTTGCTGTGAATTAACAAAGACAATGTGAGCGACTAACACACAAAGGATCCAATAAACGATTGAAAGCGGGAAGCATTTTGCCTTCTGTAGCAAGGCATCTCGTTTTGTATCCTTCCATAGCAAAAACCTAACAAATATTTAAACTAGTTTCAGAAAAACCTTTAAATGATTACTGGTGCCATCCTGTCTAGATCATGTTGATTGCTACCAGACTTAATTGGTCAAGAATTATCAAAGACAAGTTTGAAAGGATGCCATCCATTAATTAAAGTACCAGTTAAAACCAATAAGCAATATTAGAGGTTTCTTTACATCTATTTAAACATTTAATTGCTGTTCCTGAAATATTTTTAAATGTCCACAATAACTGAAAGGAAGCCATTTAAAGTAGAGTTTATAATTTTAAAGGCAAATGCACATTTAATGATATTTCATTTTGTCACTAATGCAGCATCTGACCATTTATTGGTATATTTAAGATCTCTGTATTCAGGATTTCTACTCCCAAAGGCAGATTTGGTAAATAAAGCATCCACACCCATCCGTGTTCATCCTGTTTATCTAGTCACTATAATCTAAACAAAACAAAAGACCAAAGTAGAGAAATTGTAAAGGGCAAAAACAGATTTTTTTAAGGTTGGAAGATAGATATAATTCTGGACAGAATATAACCACAGGCAGCAATCATAGAATTATAGAGACATAGCACAGAAACAGGTTCTTAAAAGATACCAAGCCTGTCTCCACATTTACACTCATACTAGCCAACACCATTTTATTCACCCCCAACAAATCTGCCCTCGCTTTATACCCACACCAACACATCAGGGGCAATATACAGCAGCCAATTAATCTTCTGACCCAGTGTTAAAGAAGGAACTGCAGATGCTGTAAAATCGAGGGTACACAAAATGCTGGAGAAACTCAGCGGGTACAGCAGCATCTATGGAGCGAAGGAGATAGGCAACGTTTCGGACCGAAAACCTTCTGACCCACCAGTCTTCAGGATGTGGGAAACCAGAGCTGCAGGAACAAACCCATGGTCAGACAGTGCCAGAGGACAGTAATGGATCTGGATCACTTGGAGTTGTTAGGCACTGGCTCTACTCACTGTACCACTGTTGTGGTGTGGATACCTTACTCCACACCACACCACACCAGGCATTTACCTGATGTCCTCCAAACCTGCCCATCATGCACTTATTCAGAAACAAAGAAGTGCAGATGCTGGTTTACAGAAAAAGGATAGTGCTGGAGTAGGACAGGCAGCATCTCTGGGGAACATGGATGGGTGATGTTCTGGATCAGGACTCTTCCGACTGATGGAGGGGAGAAAGCTTGGAGAGAGGAGGGGCAGGACATGGCAGGTAATAGGTGAGGGGAGGTTTTGATAGGTAGGTGGTTGGATGAAGGGCAGAAATTAAAACAAGGTGAGAGACAAAAGTGTTGAAAAGTTTGCAAATTGTGAAGCCAGAGGAAGGAATGTGGATTGTGGGAGAGGGGAGACATAGGTGTGAGTTCAGGCAGGTGTGGGGGAAAAGGGGGGGAGGGGCTTGTTAGACGTTACCTAAAGTTGGAGAATTCAAAGTTGATACGGTTGGGTTGTAAGTTACCCAAGCGGAACATGAGGAGCTGTTCCTCCATTACATGTAGTCTCACTCTGGTAATGGATGAGGCCTAGGACAAAAAGTAGAAAACAAAGAACTACAGTTGGTGGTTAATAGACAAAAGAACACAAAGTGATAGAGTAACTCAGCGGGTCAGACAGCATCACTAGAGAACCTGGATAGGTGACTTTTTAGGTTGAGATCCTTCATCAGTCTGAAGAAGGTTTTCGACCCAAAACGACACCTATCAATGTTTACCAGAGATGCTGCCTGACCTGCTGAGTTTCTCCAGCTCTTTGTGTCCCAGGACAGAAAGATCAGTACAACCATCTCCCACAGATTATACAGTTATATAGTTATAGACAGTTGTCTCAAGAGATTATTAGACGGAAAAGACACAATGTGCTGGAGTAATGAGTACATTGCTGGCAAATGAAATTCCTCGTATGTTGCAAAACATACTTGGCTGATAAAGTATTATTGTGATTGTGATTGTGATTGTGAGTAACAGCAGGTCGGGCAGCATTTCTGGAGAACCTAGGTAGCTGATGTTTCGGGTCAGGATTGTTCATTTTTGGCATCCATGTTCTCCAGAAATGCTGCTAAACCCATTTTGCAGTATAATAAATTTACCAGTGAACCCTGTGAGTTGAAGGGTGGCAGAATATATCCAGGTGCTCTGGACTCGTCTGGCCACAAACGTACCCATGTTCCTGACTGCTGTGGTTCTCAGCCCCATCCCTGGCCCCATAGTCTGTTCCCAGACTCCACTTGCTCTCTGGATCTCATTGCTGACTGAGTGAACAGGACTATCACAAACAGGATGTTCACTCATTAGTCACCAATGTGATGTCTGAACTATCACATGCAGGAATGTCACTGTACCTGGCATTGATTACAGACATGCCTACACCGCTTACAGGACATAATACCAGTATAATGTTTGCTTTGGAGAAACAAGGAACTGCAAATGCTGGTTTACAAAAAAAAGACACAAAGTGCTGCAGTAACTTAGTGGATCAGGCTGCAGCTCTGGAGATTTCGGATCAGTACCTTTCTTCAAATTCAAACCTAAAACGTCACCTCTCCATGTTCTCCACAGATGCTGCCTGACCCGCTGAGTTACTCCAGCACTCTGTGAAACGTCACCTATCCATGTTCTCCACAGATCATTTTTATTATAAACTAACCCCTATTGGCCTATGGTGAGTGGTTGACTATTTTTGCATTAAAACACTCAACAAATAGTCACATTAGAACAACGACTGAAACATTAATCAAAGTAAGGAACACTACATTTTGAACATTTACTTCATGTGCAACAGTACAAATGTGGTAACAACTTAACATTGATGGAAACTTTTTTTTTCTGTTTCAGGCACATGAGTTTCTTGCATGGAAACTACATTTTGTTTAGTCATTCTGTGCTCTGAAAATTGGCCAGAAGAAAATAAATCACTCCATTGATTTGTTTCACCAGCCTGATTGAGAAATTTATCACGAGTACTTGGTGACACACTTCATTCTTCGTTTAGTTTAGTTTAGTTTAATTTAGAGATGCAGTGCAGAAACAGACTTTGGTCCACTGAGTTCCTGCCGACCAACCAATAGCACTATCCTACACACACTGGGGACAATTTTACAATTTTACCAAACCCAAATAAACTACAAACCTGCACGTGTATGGAATCCAGAGCTCCCGGGGAAATTCCATGCAGGTCACAGGGAGAAAGCACAAACTCCGTACAGACAAGTACCTGTAGTCAGGATCGAGCCTGGGTCTCTGGCGCTCTAAGCCAGCAACTCTACCTCTGTGCCACCGGATAGAGATGCAGCATGGAAACAGGGCATTTGGCCCACTGAGTCTACGTCTGGCATTGTACACTAGTTCTATGTTATTCCACTTTCTCATCACGCCGGAGACAATTTACAGATGGCCATTTAACGTACAAGCCCACATGTCGTTGGAATGTGGGAAGAAACCCACGTGGTCACAGGAAGAACATGCAAACGCCACACAGCACCCATAATCAGGATCGAACATGGGTCTCTGCACTGTGAGGCAGCAGCTCTACCCCCCCCACAAAGTGCCACATTGTGTTTATAATGTGAGAGTCGATGAGAATTGATTTATTTTCATAGCTATCAATGAATAGTGATAACAAGAACACAGATAATGAAAGATTCATTTAGGTTCAAAGTAAAATCAGATTAACATAACGGTACAGGATACAATAGCAAACCTCCCTGCCCTAGCTTTCTTCCAGAGCTTTAAATATCCTCCTTACTTCAGTCTTCCTGCCTTCGGCTACATTGAAATCAAAACCTGCTGCAAAATACCATTGATGAATAGGCAAGATTGTTGGTTGTAGAGAACAGGAACATGGGAACAAAATGGGCCATGATGTTCAGAGACCAGGCTAGGGACAGACAGTCACATGGAGTGGTTGGGAAACTGTGATTCTATGATTGTACCTTCCTCCTTCCTGGATTGTAAATAATAAACATATAGTGCAGATTTGGCCGAAGGTAGACACAAAATGCTGGAGTAACTCAGCGAGACAGGCAGCATCTCTGGAGAGAAGGAATGGGTGACGTTTCGGGTCGAGACCCTTCTTGGGTTGGAAGATAAGCCTAGGCTATTCTCCATCAAAGTACCTGGATGGTGTTTCAACCATCTCTGATATGTAGCTAGTCTCTTACTAGCCATGTCAAATGTGCAACAATGAATGTTAAAATAACTATTGAGTGAAAGTGTTCCTGCAGCCATTATGCAGAACTAAACCATTGCCCACCAGCCCACAGTTTCTTCCCAGCTGTTATCAGGCAACTGAACCATCCTACCACAACTAGAAAGCAGTGCTGAAATATTGTCTACCTCTTTGGTGACCCTTGGATTTTCGTTGATCGGACTTTGCTGGCTTTACCTTGCACTAAACGTTAATCCCTTATCATGTGTATATCATTATAAATGGCTCGATTGTAATTATGTATTGTCTTTCTGCTGACTGGATAACACGCAACACAAACTTTTTGCTGTACCTCGGTACACGTGACAATAAACTAAACTGACAATAACACATTTCTTGTAAGATAGTGTTCACTGTTGTGCTTCTGAAAAGGTCCAGTCTGTCAACAGACTGTACTAACTCAGGCAGGGATCTAGAGCTACAGAAAGTGGCCGTTCATCGTGTAGTTGCCGACTGGCTGATATTTGCAAAGTATTGAACGGTGCCAGGCTTCACAACAATCTATGCTTAAAAGTCATGTCATTCAAAGGGATCATGTGACAGCAATCAGAACTAATAGACCTTGTTGATATTCCCTCCCGACACTCCAGGAATATATAAATCAAATTTATGACTCAATTATTGCACAATGATGAATAACCCAACAGGAGGGAATTGTAAACACTATCAGTATTTGCACTTCTCAGGTGAACAAAACCACATTAGAAAGGATCAGGTCACCATACTCAGTCAACAGAAGGGGCGAGACCAAACCCAAACGTCACCATTCATTCCCTCTACAGATGCTGCCTGACCCACGGAGTTCCTCCAGCAATTTGTCTCGTGCTTGACATTCCAACGTCTGCAGTCTCTTTTGTCTCCAACTGTGAAATAATGGTGACTTTATTCAGTGCGGGTCCAAATTGACTTGGCAAACCTGCCTTTTGAAAATATTTCCTCCCTTATTTGGAGTCGTTCCTGGGTTAAATGTCCAGTGGGCCAAGAGCTGAAGACTTCCTCAGTGCGCGTCTTCATTCAGGGTGGAAGCAAAATAAAATGCAAAAGAAAGATAGCTAAATGCTGTAAATAGAACTGCAACTTCCCTGGCACACGTGGAGGTCATACAAACACACTGTATGTGCCAGCTCTTTGCATCAGAAATCCAAAATACATCTAACCCCACCTTGCTCTCCTCCACAGATACAGGAGCCTGAAAACTGTAACGTCCAGGTTCAGGAACAGCTTCATCCCTACATCATCTGCTCCTGAACCTGGACGTTACATCATCAGGCTATTAAACACGACAACCACAATCAGCTCTGAACTACATAAACTATTATTGTTATCATTGCACTATTATTGTTGTTTTGTTTCTAATGTGTATGTGTATGTTTGTGTGAGTATGTGTATATTCAACTTATTAAACTTATTTTCTCATTTATTATATTGTTTACAGTGTACTATGTTTACATATTCTGTTGTGCTGCTGTAAGTAAGAATGTCATTGTTCTATCTGGGACATATGACAATAAAACACTCTTGACTAACTCAGCGGGACAGGCAGCATCTCTGGAGAGAAGTGTCTGAAGAAGGGCCTCGACCCGCAACGTCACCCATTCCTTCTCTCCAGAGATGCTGCCAGTCCTGCTGAGACTCCAGCGTTTTGTGTCTATGGTTTAAACCAGCATCTGCAGTTCCTTCTTAAACACTCTTGATTTACCATTGCCACAAAGGTGTAATTTCCCCCTAATAGATGCTGTTTACTATTTCATTATCTAATAGCTCAGTGTAAACACATTTCTGCAAATCTCTTGTTATCTTAATGGTGATTTTCAATTGATGTCCCTTTGACTGAGAGCCTAACCGTAGGAAATCTTCTTCCCCCCCACTCTTACCAAAGCCCCACTTTACTTAAAAAAAACTGTTTTAAATAAAAACAATCCCAGTATTTGTGCTTATCACCATGGTTTCTTATCTCCTATTTGAATTAAGATATGTTTCCCAATGTCATTCATTTGATAACGCAATGAGGACAGCATCCAGTGGCACATACAATTCTCCCTTTGAGTTTAGTTTGAGCTTTGAAGATGTTATGTGGTGGAACTAATAAATAGGCATAGGAAAGGCAACAAATGAAACTCATCTGATTTGCATTATCTTCAAACTGATAAATAGGTTGGTAATATTTTCACACTAAAGTTGGATTGCTGAGGGTATCATTTGCTGGCTTTATAAATGTTTTAGAGGTATAACCCAAAAGTGTTCCAGTTCTGATACTAAGATTTCACAAATTGAAATGTATTTGATCAATCTCTGTCAGTTTCCCAGCCTCACTAAGAACAAATGGCCGACTCCTGCACCTATTGTCTATGTATCTATGTACCTAATAAGAAAGGAGACAGAGGTTTGGGTGAGTGAGCAACAGAGTATGTGAGGAAATGTGGGGTTATCCACTTTGGAAGGAAGAATAGAAAAGTCAACATATTGTTTAAGTTGGGAGAGGCCAGTCTGTCAAACTCCGCACTGCTGAGGATTAAAGTATTCTGAAACATTGGCCTGCAGCTGAGCAAATAATGAGAAAAGCGGATGGAATATTGTCTTTATTGGCAGAGGGATGAAGTGTAGAATTAGCTAAGCCTTGAGACAACAGTACATGATATTGGTGAGATCACACCTGGAGTACCGCATTCAGAATTGCCATGACATCTTGTGTTTGTGCTCACACGCACACTCACACCTGCCTCACCGCCTTCACCCGTCAAACCCCCTCTAAACACCACGTTCTAACTTCATCCCTTCACCTTGTGCAACTTTTCCCTCTGAGCATGTCTGCCCCATTCCCAGTCACACAGCACACCAAGGCCTCTACATCCTTAGAAGGCTTAGGAAGTTTAGCATGTCCCCAACAACTCTCACCAACTTCCACTGATGCGCTGTGGAAAGAAAGCATTTTATCAGGGTGCACCACAACATGGTTTAGGAACAGTTCCACCTGGTCGCTCCCACTTCTCCCCTCTCCCATCAGGCAAGAGGTACAGACGTGTGAAAACACACACCTCCAGATTTCTTTCCAACAACTAGAGAGCAGTTTGAGTTACTATCTACCTCATTGGAGACCCTCGGACTATGTTTCATTGGATATTACTGGACTTTATCCTGCACTAAATGTTATTCACGTTATTCTGTTTATCACGTTAATTGTAATCATGTTTTTGATGTATTTGTATAATGCAGATGCCACTTCTGTCTGCATAAGTATGGATGCAGAATTCCAAGTGAGATCACGAACCTCTCTGCAAATCTCTCCAAATCAATGGAAAGGATTTGAATGAACATCAATCCTCTCTTCGGCCAATATCCACGACATCGAGTCTCTACTTACAATCCGTCAGTTCTGTTGGGAGTGACAGCAGACACCCGAAACTGATGCGTTATTGAGGACTCCGCCACGGGACAGATTACCAGGCAGAGCTAGATTCTTGATTAGTATGGGTGTCAAAGGTTATGGGGAGAAGACAGGAGAATGAGGTTAGGAGAGATAGATCAGCCACGATTGAATGCCGTAGCAGATGTGATGGGCCAAATGGCCTAATTCTACTACTCCTTATTACCTTATGTGATGAAAAGATTCAAGGATTCTCTCCAAGCTGCTTGAGAAAAAACAAAATTCCACATCTCCACTGACTTTTGGGAGTTGACCCAGAGCAGAGAAACATGTGGGATGATATTGAGAACCTTGTGTTCAGGAGCACATGAAATCCCAACGTAAATGATGAAAGGAATGCACTAACGTGCAGACATCCTGCTGATCCATCTCTCAAGCACTGTCTGCCCCAGAGAACAGTAATGTTTGCAAGTCCCACATTGACCTCATCAATCACCATAAAATAACCTGTGGAGAAAGTAATCTTTGATCCTGACCACACTAGTCCTCACCCCCCCCCCCTCCAGTAACAGGAAACAGGCCCTTCGGCCCAACTTGCCCAAGATGTCCCATCTATACTAGCTCCATCTGCCCACATTTGGCCCATATCCCTCTAAATCTTTCCTACCCATGTACCTGTCCAAGTACTGTTGTTAAAGTACCTGCCTCACCTGGCAGCTCATCCCATACACCTACCACGTGATGTGAGAACAAGGTGGTCTTCAGGTTGCCTGACCTGCCACCCAGCGAGTGATGCGTTGGTAATGCCACCTCTTGCTGCTTCCTCCCACAGAATGCCTTCTGGTTCTGCCTGGGCTGGTGCACGCTCTTCCTCATCCCCAGCATCATATTCGCAGTGAAGACCGCCAAGCACTACCGCGCCATCCAGAACGACGTCGGCAGGTAAACCTGGTCAGGAGGGTGTAGTGGGGCGATTGGCTGCGTGAATGTGTCGTGCGAGGTGTCCCCTCCTCTCCCGCAGGCAGGTTCAGCAACAAGTTTCAGCAGGCTTCCCTTCAGCTTGGACAACCTTCCACTGAAGACTTTGCTGGCTTTATCTTGCACTAAACCTTTTCACACAGAGAGTTGTGAGTCTGTGGAATTCTCTGCCTCAGAGGTGGAGGCCGGTTCTCTGGATGCCTTCAAGAGGGAGATAGGGCTCTTAAAGATAGTGGAGTCAGGGGATATGGGGAGAAGGCAGGAACGGGGTACTGATTGTGGATGATCAGTCATGATCACATTGAATGGCGGTGCTGGCTCGAAGGGCCGAATGGCCTACTCCTGCACCTATTGTCTATGTTTCTAAGTGAGTAAAAGGCTTCAGCTGCTTTGGAAACAAACCCATGTGTTTCAGTGACCCACACCATTATTGGCCCAAGCCTCCTCTTACTCTGTTTATCTCATCTCTATCTCATTTTGATTTCCCTCACGTGTTTATCCACCTTCCTTTTAAAGGGGTGACACTGTAGTACCGCTGCTGGAGCCATTGCCAAACAGAGCTAGAGCTCTCTGGTGCTGTCTGTGTGGAGTTGGCACGTTCTCCCCATGACTGTGTGGGCATCCTACAGGTGGTCCGGTTTCCTCCCACATCCCAAAGACCTGCTGGTCGGCTAATTATAAATGAACTGTAAATGTGCAGGCGAGTGATAGTACTTGATGAGATAAACATTGGCATTCATGTAGGATGGCTGTAGATGGGGGGGGGGGGGGGGGTTGAGGGTGTGTGTGGACCTGGTGCAAAGGCCTGTTTCTGTGCTCTGTTTCTCTAACCCATTGACACTATGAACCTCTACGTCTCATGTTGCTAAAGGGGAGGGGTGTAGAAAGGAACTGCCAATGCTGGCTTACATCGAAGATACTCACAAAAAGCTGCAGTAACACAACGGGACGAGCGGCATCTCTGGAGAGATGGAATGGGTGACGTTTCGGGTCGAGACCCTTCTTCAAAGGGGAGGGTTTTGTTACTGCATTTTGCTTGTGAAAACCTTTGATCCATTTACAACAATTGCAAGGGAGGGAAAAGGTTAAAACAAAAGGGATTGTCCTTTGTGTTTATGCTAACACAGAGAGACATTTAACATTATTATTGTGGAACTCTGACATTAAACAGAGCACAGGTTCAGCAGCAGCTACCTGCTCGAATGGGAGCTGGGAACCGACATGATGCAGCCTGTCTGTGTTGTTACAGCGAATGATGCAATCGCACCACCTTGTGAATCATGTGCTCCAACAGTGCAGCAGTCTAGCACCATGAAACCACACAATAATACAACACAACAGGAAAGATTACAACCTACTATCCTTCTTCAGGGTCTCGACCCGAAACGTCGCCTATCTCCTTCGCCTCTTAGATGCTGCTGCACCCGCTGAGTTTCTCCAGCTTTTTGTGTAACCCCCCATCCTTCTTCAACATATATCTTACTATTTGTAAGTTGTAATAATGTAAGTGATTTTTACTCTGCTGAAATATCACACTGGAGTCAGCTGCTTTCTGCAATAGGAGTCCTGGATTTCATTGGATCACAAGATCCATTGTACAATGCTTACATACATTTGAGCTGATTTATGTTCATAAGTCATGGTAGGATAATTAGTAAACATTTATCCTATCAGGTCTACTCTGCCATTCGATCATGGGTGCTCTGCCCTCTGGTCCTAGACTCTCCCACTGGTGGAATCATCCTCTCCACATCCACTTTTCATTATCCACCGAGCTTTTCACTATTCGCTAATTTCAATGAGATCCCCCTCATCCTTCTAAACTCCAGCGAGCACAGGCCCAGTGCCATCAAACGCTCATCATGTTAACCCAATCAACCCTGGATCATTCTTGTAAACCTCCTCTGGACCCTCTGCAATGACAGTACATCGGTCCTCAGACATGGGCCCCACACATTTAATAATGGGAGAGAAAGTATTAGGGACTGAAGTAGTCACGCCCTCAAGGATCTAGTGGCTAACTCTTGGATCTCACTTACACAGAGCTGGAACTGCCTCTCATGAAGCTGATAGGACTGATGCATCTGGTGACAGCTAGCTGCCAGCTTTGGTGGAGTGGGCACGAACAGAGGTCGGGTTTTTCTGAGACTGGTGGGGTAAGCGATAGATGGGCTTTTAGTACGTTGCTCATCAGAGTCCTGTCCTATTGCACAGGATTCCATAGAACTCGTGCACAATAGAGTTTTCAAGTGATGGTCTTTCACAAAGGTTCACAGCTCGGCCATGCGCCCTCTTTTACTCTCCCAGCACTCAATCATCTCTAGCCCTGTGTCTCTACGTCTCCTGATTCAGGGACTGTTTCTTCCCAGCTGTTATCAGACAACTGAACCATCCTACCACAACTGGAGAGCAGTGCCGAACTACAATCTACCTCATCGGTGACTCTCGGACTATCCTTGATCAGACTTTGCTGGCTTAACCTTGCACTAAACGTTATTCTCCTATCATGTACCTATACACTGTAATGGCTCGAATGTAATCATGTATTGACTTTCTGCTGACTGGGTAGCACGCCACAAAAGCTTTTTACTGAAACCTTGGTAACATGACAAGAAACTAAACTGGATTACGCATTAGCAGGAAGCTAACAGTCAGATCCATCTGTACATCCACTGGGAAAATATCATGTGTCAATAACACAGAGTTTTGTTGCCATTATGATTTTGTGATGATAAGGGGACTTGCTGCTTGGGTTGCAGGATGGAGTCACATTGGATGTTCACCTGTAATTGGCTGACACATTGGTGACGTACAAACCACTGCTACAAATCGATAATAATAATAAATATGTTGGAAATTCACAGAACAACTGTCAACTTTTCACATAAACATATATCCTGTGAGAGGCCCACGGGAGCCGTTGGAAGAGAAGGAGGGGGAGGAGCGACACCCGACCGGGAAGCTTTAAAATCCAGCGCGGGGCTTGTTTTTACCGAAACCCATAACGTTCCATTCAGAGAAGTGGTTTTTTTGAGGAAACCGCTGATTGGTGGGAAGTGGACTAGGGTAAGCAGCTGATTGGTGGGAAGTGGACTAGGGTAAGCAGCTGATTGGCAGTCAGATTCCAGCAGTTTGTAGTGATTTCGTATTGTGTTGATATTGTATCCTGTGTAAGGGGGGCAGTATGAAGGCAAGGGCAGTGTACTGTTCTGGATGTCAGATGTGGCAGGTCAGGGAATCTGATAGCCCTCCAGACGTCCACATCTGCGCCAGGTGTGTCGAGATGGGGTTCCTAAAGGACTGTGTTATGAACCTGGAGCAGCAGCTCAATGACCTCCGTCTGGTCAGGGAGAGTGAGGAGGTCATAGAGAGGAGCTACAGGGAGGTAGTCACTCCAAAACCACAGGAGGCAGACACGTGGGTCACAGTTAGGAAGGGCAAGGGGCAGAGGCAGGGGCTACAGAGTACCCCTGTGACTGTACACCTTGAAAATAGGTACTCCAGTTTGAGTGCTGTTCGGGGGGACAGCCTACCTGGGGGTAACAACAGCGACCGGGCGTCCGGTACAGAGACCGGCCCTGTTGCTCAGAAGGGTAAGGAAAAGAAGAGGAGGGCATTAGTAATAGGGGACTCCATAGTTAGGGGGTCAGATTGGTGATTCTGTTGTCGCAGTCCGGAGACCCGGATGGTAGTTTGCCTCCCTGGTGCCAGGGTCCGGGATGTCTCTGAACGTGTCCAAGATATCATGGAAAGGGAGGGAGAGGAGCCTGAGGTCGTGGTACATATTGGTACCAATGATATAGGTAAAAAAAGAGAAGAGGTCCTAAAAGGAGAATTTAGGGAGTTAGGAAGAGAGCTATGGAAAAGGACCACAAAGATAACAATCTCAGGACTACTTCCTGTGCCACGCGACAGTGAGAGTAGGAATGGAGCAAGGTGGAGGATAAACGCGTGGCTGAAGGACTGGTGTGGAGGGCAGGGATTCAAGTTTCTGGATCATTGGAACCTCTTTCGGGAAAGGAGTGACCTGTATAAAAAGGACGGGTTGCACTTGAACCCAAGGGGGACCAGTATCTTGGTGGGGAAATTTGCAAAGGGTACCGGGGGGACTTTAAACTAGATAGGTTGAGGGGAGGGACTCAAATAGAGATAGCTAGGAGACGGTGTCTGAGGCAGGAGGCAGAGAAGGGAAGCACTCAGACCCAACATGTACGGGGGGAAGAAGAAAAAAATAATAAACAGAGAATAAGAGGTGTTGGGTGTCTTAAAGGTGTGAGCAGAGGGAAAGAGGGGTATAAAATGACAATAGAAGCAAGTGGTAGCAAGGTGAAAATTAATAGTGGCTGGCAGACAAATCCAGGAAAAAAATCAAAAGGGGCCACTTGTCAACATAATTGTATAAAGGGTAAAAGTCTTGTAAAAACAAGCCTGAAGGCTATGTGTCTCAATGCAAGGAGCATTTGTAATAAGGTGGATGAGTTGAAGGTGCAGATGGCTATTAATGACTATGCTATAGTTGGGATCACGGAGACATGGCTCCAGGGTGACCAAGGCTGGGAGCAGAACATCCAGGGATATACAATATTCAGGAGGGATAGACGGAAAGGAAATGAAGGTGGGGTAGCGTTGCTGGCGAGAGAGGAGATTAATGCAATAGAAAGGAAGGACATTAGCATGGAGGATGTGGAATCGATATGGGTAGAGCTGCGAAACTCTAAGGGGCAGAAATCGCTAGTGGGAGTTCTGTACAGGCCACCTAACAGTAGTATTGGAGTTGGGGATGGCATCAAACAGGAAATTAGAAGTGCGTGCAACAAGGGTAACACAGTTATAAAGGGTGATTTCAATCTAAATATAGATTGGGTGAATCAAATTGGCAGGGGTGCCGAGGAAGACGATTTCTTGGAATGTATGCAGGATAGTTTTCTAAACCAGCATGTGGAGGAACCAACGAGAGAGCAGGCTATTCTAGACTGGGTATTGAGTAATGAGGAAGGGTTAGTTAGCAGTCTTGTTGTGCGTGGCCCCTTGGGCAAGAGTGACCATAATATGATTGAGTTCTTCATTAGGATGGAGAGTGACATAATTAAGTCAGAAACAAGGGTTCTGAACTTAAACAAAGGTAACTTTGAAGGTATGAGCCGTGAATTGGCCAAGATAGAGTGGCAGGTGAGTCTTAAAGGGTTGACAGTGGATGTGCAATGGAAGGTATTTAAAGACTGCATGGATGAACTACAACAATTGTTCATACCAGTTTGGCAAAAGAATAAATCAGGGAAGGTGGTGCATCCGTGGATAACGAGGAAAATCAGGGATAGTATAAAAACTAAAGATGAGACATGCCAAAAAAAGCAGCCTACCAGAAGACTGGGAGAAATTCAGAATCCAGCAGAGGAGGACAAAGGGCTTAATTAGGAAAGGGAAAATAGAATAGAGGAAACTGGCAGGGAACATAAAAACTGACTGCAAAGGTTTTTATAGATATGTGAAGAGAAAGAGACTAGTTAGAACAAATGTTGGTCCCTTGCAGTCAGAAGCAGGTGAATTGATCATGGGGAACAAGGACATGGCAGACCAATTGAATAACTACTTTGGTTATGTCTTCACTAAGGAAGACATAAATAATCTGCCGGAAATAGCAGGGGACCGGGGGTCAAATAAGATGGTGGAACTGAGTGAAATCCAGGTTAGCTGGGAAGTGGTGTTGGGTAAATTGAACTGATTAAAGGCCGATAAATCCCCAGGGCCAGATGGTCTGCATCCCAGAGTGCTCAAGGAGGTAGCCACGGAAATAGTGGATGCATTAGTGATAATTTTTCAAAACTCCTTAGATTCTGGAGTAGTTCCTGAGGATTGGAGGATAGCTAATGTAACCCCACTTTTTAAAGAAGGGAGGGAGAGAGAAAACGGGGAATTACAGACCAGTTAGTCTAACATCGGTAGTGGGGAAACTGCTAGAGTCAGTTATTAAAGATGGGATAGCAGCGCATTTGGAAAGTGGTGAAATCATTGGACAAAGTCAGCATGGATTTACAAAAGGTAAATCATGTCTGATGAATCTTATAGAATTTTTCGAGGATGTAACTAGTAGAGTGGATAAGGGAGAACCAGTGGATGTGTTATATCTGGACTTTCAGAAGGCTTTCGACAAGATCCCACATACGAGATTAGTATATAAACTTAAAGCACACGGTATTGGTGGTTCAATAATGATGTGGATAGAGAACTGACTGGCAGACAGGAAGCAAAGGGTAGGAGTAAACGGGTCCTTTTCAGAATGGCAGGCAGTGAGTAGTGGGGTACCGCAAGGCTCAGTGCTGGGACCCCAGCTATTTACAATATACATTAATGATTTGGACGAGGGAATTGAATGCAACATCTCCAAATTTGCAGATGACACCAAGCTGGGGGGTACAGTTAGGTGTGAGGAGATGCTAGGATGCTGCAGGGTGATTTGGATAGGCTGGGTGAGTGGGCAAATGCATGGCAGATGCAGTATAATGTGGATAAATGTGAGGTTATCCACTTTGGTGGCAAAAACATGAGGGTAGACTATTATCTGAATGGTGGCAGATTAGGAAAAGGGGAGATGCAACGAGACCTGGGTGTCATGGTACACCAGTCATTGAAAGTAGGCATGCAGGTGTAGCAGGCAGTGAAGAAAGCAAATGGTATGTTAGCATTCATAGCGAAAGGATTTGAGTATAGGAGCAGGGAGGTTCTACTGCAGTTGTACAGGGTTTTGTTGAGACCACACCTGGAGTATTGCATACAGTTTTGGTCTCCAAATCTGAGGAAAGACATTCTTGCCATAGAGGGGGTACAGAGAAGGTTCACCAGACTGATTCCTGGGATGTCGGGACTTTCATATGAAGAAAGACTGGATAGACTCGGCTTGTACTCACTGGAATTTAGAAGATTGAGGGGGGATCTTATAGAAACTTACAAAATTCTTAAGAGGTTGGACAAGCTAGATGCAGGAAGATTGTTCTTGATGTTGGGGGTCCAGAACAAGGGGTCACAGTCTAAGGATAAGGGGGAATTCCTTTAGGACTGAGATGAGGAAAACATTCTTTACACAGAGAGTGGTGAGTCTCTGGAATTCTCTGCCACAGAAGGTCGTTGAGGCCAGTTCATTGGCTATATTCAAGAGGGAGTTGGATGTGGCTCTTGTGGCTAAAGGGATCAGGGGGTATGGAGAGAAGGCAGGTACAGGATACTGAGTTGGATGATCAGCCATGATCATATTGAATGGCGGTGCAGGCTCGAAGGGCCGAATGGCCTACTCCTGCACCTATTTTTCTATGTTTCTATGTTTCTATGTTTCTATCTATAATCAAAAGGCCATCCAGATTTAATATTTTCAATAGTTTTAGACCATAACAAGTGTTGACCTTCTTCCAGACGACAAGAACTGGGAATGGGTCGGCTGTCGATATTTATAACTCCTGCACACCCTCTCTACCCTTCTTTATTTAGGGGTCTGAACATACTGGTTCAGTTACGACACTGGACTCAGGGACATGGATTATAGATATGGAGAGGACTTTGAATCCAAGCGTGGCAGCTTGTGAAGGTAAATTCAGGCAATTAAACTGAAGCGGAAGTGACAAAGATATGGTCAACTAGCGTAGAGGTGAATGGCCATCTTCCTGTCCATCACACTACCCCCCTTCTTGGCATCAGAATAGACACAGCACAGAGACGGCCATTCGGCCCATCATCTCTCAGCTAGCTCCCATCCAGATCAATTGAGATTAATGTTATGCCCTTGTAATTATTCTCCACTCATACATCTGAATCACATTCTGTTTCTCCCATTTGCACCTCCTATGGACAGATGCTTGGTTTTACGACTAGTCCTCACCACCCTCCTTTGCCCTGCATGCTCCTCATTTTAATTTTAACTCTCCCACCATTTTGGGGAATTTTCCTTTTAGATCTCTCCCGTACATTTCCTTTCACTGCACCTCAGAAGCCAGCGTCTAATTGGAACTGAACCATTCCCTGCAGAATGATATCACTCTAGAAGATGAGATGGGAGAAAAATCAATAAGGAAAAAACAAACCTTGCTGTGAGAGGATGGAAATGGGTTGATACAGTCATAGAGTGATACAGTGTGGAAACAGGCCCTTCAGCCCAACTTGCCCCACCGGCCAATTTGTCCCATCTACACTAGTTCCACCTGCCTGTGTTTTTTCCATATCCCTCCAAACCTGTCCTATCCAGGTACCTATCTAACTGATTCTTAAAAGTTGCGATAGTACCCTGCCTCATAAATCTCCTCTGGCTGCTCGTTCCATACACCCACCACCCTTGGTGTGAAAAAGTTATCCCTCAGATCCCTCAGATTCCCATTAAATCTTTCCACGTCACCTTAAACCAATGTCCACTGGTTTTGAAAGATTAGATGGAAAGTACATTAGTGTGGCTTGCACAAACTGCACAGGTGTAAGTTTTTATTATTATTAGTATTGTTCTCATTTTCCTTTATGTAAAGAGACTTATTAGTATTTGACTATAACTTTAACTGGCTATTCTGCTAACATCAGCAGGCAGCATTGGGACCACAGGAGGCCAACCAGATATAAAACAAACTTATTTTCATTCTTGGTCATGGGGGACACATAAGAATCTAGAAAAAAATGGAGCAAGAAATGGCCTTTCAATGTTCAGTTTAGTTTATTGTCACATGTACCGAGGTACAGTGAAAAGCTTTTGTTGCGTGCTAACCAGTCAGCAGAAAGACTACGCGTGATTACAATCGAGCCTACGTCACCATTCAACATGGTGAATGATCCTGCATCTCACTACGTCCATTCATTCATTCCCATACCTCGTTTCTGGACTACTTTTTGTCTTCTGATCAAATGCATTAAATGACTTGAGTTTTGCAGCTTCTATGTTGGAGAATTCCACAGGTTCACCACCTTGTCTTGGTCCTAAATGGTCTCCCATGTGTCCTGAGACCATAACCACTGCTGCCGAACCTATCACACAGCTGTTGAATTCCTGGACGAAATATTTTACAGATTCCTTTCATGCCACAGAGCGAGTTGATTTGTAGGTAGGCTGAGTGTCATGAGCAATGTGACCAGTGCAGCGTTCCGAGGTATCCCACCTCCAGCTTCTGTCCATCAGTGACTGCCTCCATTGAGCCACATTTGTACATTACAGTCGTGTCTCATTGAACACAATAAGAGACTGATCACATCCCCTGAAACCAGTGTGCTGGTGCTGCAGTGTTAAACATTTCCTTCACATTTACCTTACATTGCACATTAATACCCTCAGTCTTTCCTCTCGTTTCCACTATGCTGCAGTCTGCTGACATTGCAGCTGCATTTCTGAATTACAATCTTTAAATAGGATCATTATATTTATAAACTGCAGTCAAAAAATACTTCAGCTGCTTAAACATGACCTACCAGTGCCAGTCCTGGTTATACCAGATTATGCAGTCTGTGCTGATACAATTCCATGTAACTCTTTCAGTACAACTAATTAAACCACACTTACAAAACAAGTTGCTTTTTGTTCTTGTTTCCTATTGTCTCCCCTCACCCCCACCCCCAACCCTGGGGGTATTACCTTTTGCCAAGTGTAGTTTACAGATTGGATATCCACCTTGGAAACAGGCCCTTTGGCCACCGGGTCCACACCAACCATCGATCACCCGTTCGCACTAGTTCTATGTTATCCTACTTTCACCACACACTAGGGGGCAATTGACAGAAGCCAATGAACCTACAAACCTGTACATCTCTGGGATGTGGAGGAAAGTGGAGCACCAGGAGGAAACCCACAGGGTCACGGGGAGAATGTACAAACACCGTAAAGAGAGCACCCATAGTCAGGATTGAACCCAGGTCTCTGCCGCTGTGAGGCAGCTGCTCTACCGCTGCGCCTCTGTGCAGTCCAAGCAAGATTCTAGGTGTGGGAACGTTACCTCTTAAACTTGGGGCATGGTAGCACTGGACTGGCAATAGAGAGCTTTGAAAGATTGAAGAGACACTTTATGCAGCTCCCACAAGCAATATTGAGATATGCCAAGAATCTATTTTAAGGTCCTGATAGAGAAACAATGAGATGTGCTGCAGGAACTGTTATATCCACTTTACAGGAAGACAAGGTCTCAGCTAATGGCTCAACTGACAAAATGCCATCATTGACAGTACACACCTCACTCTCAGGAGTGGAATGGAATGTCACCTTTGTGTATGTGTAGCAGATCCTGGAGCGAGTGTAGATGCACAACGTTTAACTCAGAGCTGCCATCGTATCCAGGCAAGTACGGCAAGATGGAGGGAAATGACGTCATTTATACTTCCAGAGCTTTTCAAGATATCTTTATCCTGAAGCTGAAACAGAAGATGTGACATATGTGAGAATATGGTGTATCAATGTTATGTTATTCAGCGGTAGACACAAAATGCTGGAGTAACTCAGGGGGACAGGCAGCATCTCTGGTGAGAAGGAATGGGTGATGTTTCGGGTTGAGACCAGCATATTCAATCAAGGAATGGTTTTGGGCACTCAAGGGTCTTGTGGAATAGAGGAGTGTGGTAATCTGCTTTGCCTTGAGTTACTTAGTCTCAATGCCCCAGCAATCCCAGAATGGTTAAAATATGCGACTGTATGGAGGTTGCAGTTCCAGTAACCGATACATCTCCTTAAATGGGATTGGAATTGTATCCGAGCCCTGCATGAATTCTCTCAGCCCCACTCTTGCCACTGATTCAGAAGATGTAATCCATCCCTGTCATTCTGACAGGGCAACCCGGCATCAAGTTCCCATCGTGCTTACAACACTTGGCCTCTTCTCATTGGAAAAGAGAAGGTTTAAAGGTGACCTGACTGAAGTTTTAAACATAACAAAGGTGAACCGGTTAATGATTCACTTTGGTGAATAGCCGAACAAACAGGTGACTTAAATTAAAAGTGCGCACTTAAGAGTTGGAAGAGAAACCAGGCAGAACTCTTGCCTTCAAAGGGTAGATGAGTTATAAAATAAGTTACCAGCAAAGGGCACTAAAGCAGACAGTGTCCATGAGACCCCAGACATTTCTTCACCCCAACCCCTCCCCAAACTCTGAAGAAAATAATGCTCTTCAGTTAGAAGCAGACTTAAACCAGAGGAATATTGTAGACATAAGGGACTGAAAAAACAGCGCAGTGGGTCGAGCGGCATCTGTGGGGGGTGGAGGGAGGGGAAAGACGTCAATGTTTTGGGTCAATACCCTGCAACAGGACTGAGAGTGGAGAGGGAAAGCAATTTAGTTTAGTTTAGAGATACAGCACGGAAACAGGCCCTTCGGCCCACCGAGTCCGCGCCGACCAGCGATCCCTGCACACCAACACTATTCTTCACCCACTAGGGATAACTTTACATTTATACCAAGCCAATCAACTTACACACCTGGGTACACAAAAAGCTGGAGAAACTCAGCGGGTGCAGCAGCATCTAAGGAGCGAAGGAGATAGGCGACGTTTCGGGTCGAGACCCTTCTTCAGACTGACACAACTTACACACCTGTACATCTTTGGAGTGTGGGAGGAAACCAGAGCACCTGCAGAAAACCCACACGGTCACGGGGAGAATGTACAAACCACACAGACAGCACCCTTAGTCAGGATCGACCCCGGGTCTCTGGCGCTGTGAGGCAGCAGCTCTACCCGCTGCGCCATCGTGCCGCCACTAGTGTACAGAGGAGGCACTTATGAGACACTCCTCATCTCTCCCCTAAAAGGTTCACGTCTTCACCTTCCTTACGTAACAATTTCCAGCACGTTGCGATATTCTTCACAATCATGGCCTTCCAGCCTGTGTCTCCACCTTAACACCTGCCTTCAGCTGCCCCCTTTCTTCCCCTCCCGTGTCTGCTCCACCTATCACTCACCTGCCTCTGCTCCTGATTCCATCCCTCCCCCTCCCCCCACCCAGCTCCCTCTGCCGTTCATCTTTCATTCCTCCTCAGCCTCCACTGCCCCATGACCACTCACCCTCTTCTGTCCAATGTCCACATCCTCGGTGCTGATGAAGGGACACAACCCGAAACATCAATAATTCCATTCCCCTGGCAGATGTTGCTCATCTCACTGAGTTCTTCCAGCAGTTTGGGGTTTGGTTTTGCTGGAGTAATATTGTGGCCACTCCTGGTTGTCGTAGAGACATGCAGAATGGAAACAGGCCCTTCAGCCCGCCGATCCATGCTGACCATCAAACACCCATTGGCACTGATCCTGCATTAAACCCACTTGCCTCAGAGTCCAATGGGAAAATCAACCTTGAGACTTACAACTTGGGATCTTATTCGGAGTAGAAATATTCTATCAGTGTGAAACTTTGGCAGATGATGTTCTCTGTAGTGCTCTGTGCAACATTAATCTCCAGTGTGATTTATAACCTAATTTGTCTGAAATATGACCTGTTCCTGTTTACTCACTGAACAATCAAACTATACCGACTCTGTTTTCTCTGAAACGTTGGTGTTTGAAGGGCAAACACTCAAACAGTATTCTTTCCTCCAATGTTCTATGACATCAAGTACACACAAGCTTGGACTGTGGCTTCCTATATATATAGGACAATTCGACAGCTGGCTCTAATCTGAAGAAGGGCTCGACCTGAAACGTCACCCATTCCTTCTCTCCAGAGGTGCTACCTGTCCCGCTGAGTTATTCCAGCTTTTTGTGTCTATCTAATCTTTGCTACATCTACAGTTTGCTGCTCACAGCTAGGTGGGAGGGGAAGGGGAGCACTCAGGCTTCATATTCATGAAGATTCTTGGTCTAGAAGAGCTGCTTCCATTGTTCCTGCGGGCTAAGCTGCTTGGCGAAGTGACGGCAACTACAAGACTGTGCTACACATCAATGGAGGAAACTGTGTTGAAACCAACACACGGCATTATTCCACGAGGGAACTCCTGAGCTCTTCTGGGAACCTTGCAACTCAAGATCATGACACTTTGTGTCTTCTCAAGTCCACATTACCATGGGGCACAATGTTGTTTTATTCATTTTTTTAAAAAGAGAAGACATTTCCAGGTCAGAGCATGTTATGTATTGAATAATGACCAACATCACCATCGTGGTTAATCCTTATATTTTAGTTTAGTTTAGAGATACAGCGTGGAAACAGGCCCTTCGGCCCACAATCCACACCGACCAGTGATCACCCCATATACTAGTTCTCCTACACACTAGGGGCAACTTACAGAAGCCAATTAACCCACAAACCTGCACGTCTTTGGAGTGCTGGAGGAAACCAGCGCCCCCAGGAAAACCCACACGGTCACAGGGAGAACGTACATACTCTGTACAGAGAGCACCAGTAGTCAGGATCCAACCCGGGTCTCTGACGCTGTGAGGCAGCATTAAAAGATCAAACGTCTTTTGGATCAGTTGCTGAAATTCTTGGTGGTTGAAATGTGAAAAGAGTAAGGGAACCGTCAGCCCAATTGTGGTCTTGAAATTAAGAACTTTGAATGCATAAATTTATAACAGTCAGTAACAGTATTTATAACAGTATTGCTGAGAAATCGCACTGAGCTCCTCAAACAACCAGTGGAAATTTCCACGTGTTAAAGACAAGGAATGGAACATTTTAAATTTGTGTGAGCAATGCTGATGCAGCTCTCAGCAGGCTCGTGTGAAGACTGTTCTGAAACTGTTCGCTGCATAATGTAGCTCAAGCACAAGTGGAATCTCTTTACGGAGCTGAGGCTGGATGGGACGGGCAGCAGCAATGCTGTGGATCACAGCAGCAGCTGGCTCTCCCCCCACCCCATGCTCGATGGTAAAGGAACTCCTAATCTGCTGCTCTCGCCCAGTGTTGTAGAGCAAACATCAGCCATGGTTTGGACTGCCATGTAGAGAAACAGCGTGGAAACAGGTCTTCTGGCCCACTGAGTCCACGCTGACCATCGATCACACATGTCATACTAGGGACAATCTACAGAAGCCAATTAACCTACAGGAAACCGAAGCACCCGGAGAAAACCCACGCAGTCACAGAGATAACATACAAACTCCGCACAGACAGCACCCGTAGTCAGGATCAAAACCAGATCTCTGGAGCTCTTAGGCAGCAGCAATAGCACTGTGGGACTGCTGGGGATGTATAAGCTAGGGAACTGCCTATAAACTAGGGACTGTCGACAAGCTAGGGTACTGTCTAATTCACCTCTACCCCATTGCGGACGTTGGACTGCCTGTGGAAGTGGTGCGCTGCAATGCTGAGAGCTATATTCTGCACTCTGTATCTTCCCCGTTGCTATTGTACTTGAGTCGACAATGGTATTTATGTATAGCAGTATCTGATCTGATTGGGAAGCAAGCTCTGATTGGATCCCAGTGTGAGGTGAGTGGAGGGCAGGGTGGGAGATGAAGGCAGGGTCCCCAGTGTGTGGGTGGGGAGTGTGTGAGGGGCATTGTGCGAGGTCAGGAGAGGGCATGAGGGACAGGGTGTGTGGGGGGAGGGGGATGTGTTTGGGAGATGAAGGTGAGGGACACATGACAGTGAACAATGTAAGTGGCCCAGAAATTGCAGACGTCTCTCTGCTGTCTGCCAAAAGGCACATCCTCAACTACCTCCCCCTGTAGCTGAAGACCTGAATGAAACCCTCTATCCAGACACAGTGTCTGACTCCATAAAAACACAGGAAGCAACACTCAGCCTTCCTTGACCTCACTGAAGCCATTAACACCACCAGCTGGAAAACTCTGTGGAACATCTTCCTCACATTCGGCATCTCCATCTTACATCCGCTACCATTCTAACTGATGGATCTGAAGCAAAGCACACCAGGTTTGGAGTAAGGCATCACTTTTCCCCCCCAATCATTCTCACCATAGTTCTGGATTTCACTTCCAACAAGCTAGAACTAAAAGACTAACAGGGAAATCATTTAACCCACTATAAAGCCCAGATCACCCCAGGGCCAGTAGTTGAGCCACAGATCACAGACACCACGTGCAGTTCGGGCAAGACCCAAATGGCCGTTAACTCACTCATTTACAACACCAAGTTCACCAACTAACTTGTCCCTGTCGCATTACACAGATTGTGTCAGCCCACAATAATGTTGGAAGTTGTGCATCACTTCTCATATCTCGAGAGCCACCTCAACTCCAAGGCAGACATTGACGGTGAATATGGACTTGTGGAAAAGATCAGTATGACAGCAGTGATTCCTGCCTATTTATGGCCTACTGAGGCTTGCACCACCTCCACAAGGCAATTCATGGCACTGGGGAGATACTGCTAACTCTGTCTCTGCAATATCCTTGCACAATCAGTGAGCGGCGTCCTCAGCATCGAGCCCTTTTAACATTCACTCAGCTTCACTGGTCAGACCGTTCACATGCCTGAGCACTCTCCCAAAATAAACATTTTATTCTAAGCTTTATCACTGTAAGTCATTCCCAGATGGATAGATTCAAAGCCTCCTTATACAAACACAACGTTCCCACCAATGCCAGGAGCTCCTCCGGCCACAGCCACTCAAAGGGGAACATCATTTGGATGGACCGGACCTCGAGGCCATTCAATGGAGGACACGGGACCCAGCACAAATGACAGAAAGAGTGGTCCCATCCATCGCAGCAGCCTCTTCCTGCCAGAGTCATACGCCATGGAAACTGGCCCTTCGGCCCAACTTGCCCATGCTGACCGAGATACCTTATCAAAGCTAGTCCCATTTGCTTGTGTTTGGCCCACATCCCTCTAAACTTGTCCTATCCATGTACCTGTCCAAGTGTCTTGTAAATGCTGCAATAGTCCCTGCCTCAACTACCTCCTCTGGCAGCTTGTTCCATACACCCACCACCCTCTGTGTGAAAACCACTCCTCTCTCCTTAAACCGATGTCCTTTTGTTTTTGATTCCCCTACTCTGAGTCAAAGACTGTATATTCACCCTATTTATTGTCATGATTTTATACACCTCTAGAAGAGACCCCTCAGCCTCCCCTGCTCCAAGGATTAAAATCTCCTGCCCAATCTCTGCTGCACCTTTGATGCACAATGCAGTGGTTAGTGCAGATATAGGGGCCGTGACCTCAGTAGACACCGACAATACCATTCCATACGATAGAACGTTATTTATCCCAGGAGGGAAGTTGATCTGCCAACAGTCATAAAACACAAGATACAAGAAACATGAAATTAAAGTGACGAATGGAAAGTCTTGGGGGGGATGTGTAAAGATTTGGGGGGTGGGGGTGGTAGTCAGTCTCAGTGTAGCCCACGACAGAAGGGGGAGGAGTTGTAATTGTTATTGCTCTTAGTTTAACACAGTAATGGATGAGTGAACTCCACACTTACAGCTATTAAAAGGTAGAGTTTCATTATTTTTTTTTAAAAGAAGGTCCCCACGTTGACTGTTGCA
This sequence comes from Okamejei kenojei, assembly GCA_035221665.1. Lineage (NCBI taxonomy): Eukaryota > Metazoa > Chordata > Chondrichthyes > Rajiformes > Rajidae > Okamejei > Okamejei kenojei. The sequence goes on from CM069168.1 coordinate 19,076,170, forward strand.
CTAAATGCTGACCTCATTCAGTGTACCAGCTGAAGGTGAAATCCACTCAACGGGCTTGTACCTCTGATAGCAGCAGTCAATGGGTGACACAGATGCAGGAGATGCAGATGCTGGAATCTTGCGTAAATAACAAACTGCTGGAGGAACTGAGTGATTTGCAGAGTCCAAGCCCGACTCTGGCCCATGTTCCCTCACAGTTGTTGCCTGGCCCGCTGAGTTACTCCAGCAGAGTGGTGAGGGCAGGGAACCTGCTGCCAGCGGTGGGAGGTGGTGGAGGCAGAAACTATAGTGGCTTTGAACAGGCTTTTAGATAGTCAAGTCAAGTTTATTCGTCACATACACATACGAGATGTGCAGTGAAATGAAAAGTGGCAATGCTCGCGGATTGTGCAAAAAAAACTACAAACAGAATGGAACAGAATCAAGTAGGAACATGGAAGTGCAGGGAATAGAGGGGCGGAACTAGTATAGGGAGAGGAGATCAGTTTAATTAGGCATCATGTTCGGCAGAACAGGGTCAAATAAACTTCCATCAGTCAGAGAACAGACCTTAGTTTCCAATCCATGCTCCACCCAATCCCATTGCTCTCTGCCGTTGACATGTTGCAGTAGTTGCTGGCCAGATGGTTCTGGGACGTCACTGACTGAGATCCTAGCTGCCCGGGGGTATTTGAAACTCAGTAACAATCCTGCCCTTTGCTGCTGAAAGGATCGTTTGCAGTTACAGTGTGTCCCTTGAAAGCAACGTGGCTGCAGTCCGTGTACTGATGGCCCTGCTGCAGCCTGCAGGTACATTAATCAGGTCAGAATGAAACTCATTGTCCACCGAGAGAGACTGTCAGTCTCCAAAAACAAACCGCATGCTTACAAAGATAGAACAGATTCACGAAGTAGGACAAGCTGATAAGCACGAAGAAACGTAGATTAATGCATAGATACAAAAAGCTGGAGTGACTCAGCAGGACAGAATCAGCAGCATCTCTGGAGAGAAGGAATGGGTGACATTTCGGGCCGAGGCCCTTCATCAAAGCAAGCGGGGTGCGAGTTTGCAACTTTCACGTGGTTCGCCCTGTTTCAACGAATGCAATCAACCTGGCGTGCACAAACACAAGATCAAATAGAACAAGTTGTCCTACAACTTTAGGCTGTGCACGCCATACGCAAAGCAAGGCGGTGACTTTGATGATAACAGATGAACAACTTAGTGGCACAAGTGGTAGAACTGCTGTCCCTCAATGCCAGAGACTAGCTGTGGCACAGTAGCACAGCTGTAGTGTTGCTGCCTCACAGCGCCAGTGACCAGGGTTCATTCCTGACTACAGGACATTGTTGCTTCTCTCCATGACCGCATGGGTTTTCTGCCACCTTCCAAAGAGTGTGGGTTTGTAGGTTAATTGGCTGCTTGATACTTGCTCTAGTGTGTAGGTGAGCGGTAGAATGTGTGGGAGAGCGAGGAGTTGATGAGAATGTGGCGAGATTATAAAAGGCACTGATATTGGATTGGTGTTAAAGGGCCTCAATTTGAAACGTCACCTATTTCTTTCCTGTCAGTGATGCTTCCTGACCTGCTGAGTTACTCCAGCATTTTCTCTATTTTCAGCCTGACTCTCTAATGGAACCATTGATCATTACTGTAAGCTACAAAGGGGGGTGGGGGCGGTGGGGACTGAGCAGTGTGGAGGAACAGAAAGGGACCTTGGAGTGTTTGCCCACTGATCCTCAAAGATAGGAAGACAGGTCAATAAAATGGTTAAAGAGGTAAACGGGAAGCTTTTTTAAAAAGGTAGCCAGACCTCTCTCCCATCAGGCAAGAGGCACAGAAGTACTTTGGTACTTTGGTACAAACACACTAACCTCCAGATTCAGGGACAGTTCCTTCCCAGCTGTTATCAGGCAACTGAACCATCTTCTCCTCAGCAGAGTGTGGTTCTGACCTCCCATCGACCTCATTGGAGACCTTTGAACTGTCTTTAATTAGACAAACGTTCTATCTTGCACCAAATGTTGTATCCTTTATCTGTACGGCTTCATTGTATTAGTTCATGGTTTTTTCTATGATTGGAAAGCACGCAGACAAAAGCTTTCACTGTACCTCAGTAGCCACAACAATAATAAACTAAACTAGAGCCAAACTAAAATAAAGAATAAGAGTTTGGAGTTTGTGCTCAAACCGTATCCAGCATTAGTTAGATCACAACTGGAGTACTGCATACCATTCTGGCCACCACGTTACACAGAAAGATAGAAACATACAAAATAGGTGGAGGAGTCGGCCATTCAGCCCATCGAGCCAACACTGCCATGATCATCCACAATCAGTACCCCTTTCCTGCTTTTTCCCCCATATCCCTTGATTTCATTAGCCCCAAGAGCTAAATCTCTCTCTTGAATATTCAGTGAATTGTCCTCCACTGGCAGAGAATTCCACAGATTCACAACTCACTGGGTGAAAATGTTTTTCCTCATCTCCGTCCTAAATGGCCTAACCCTTATTCTTAAACTGTGACCCCTGGTTCTGGACTCCCCCAACATCGAGAACATTTTTCCTGCATCTAGCCTGTCCAATCGTTTAACAATTTTACGTTTGCACCTCAGAGATATTATCTGTGATTTAAAAACCTTTTGTCCAAGTTGTTGCTGAATTGATTTGACCCTCAGTCACATTTCTGGAGGTATTCATTTACAAACATGGTTCTATTCAATGGAATTCAGAAGGTAGCCAGGGCACCTTGTAGCATTTTCTGTACAAGGTCACAGCGCCTTCAATCACTTTAAACAACGGATGTCAACATTGAAGTTTATGTTCTACCTTTAAAAAATAGAGAAGACACAAAATGTTGGAGTAACTTAGTGGGATAGGCAGCATCTCTGGAGAGAAGGAATGGGTGACGTTTTGGGTAGAGACCCTTCTTCAGACTGATGTCAGGGGAGTGGACGGGACAGAGAGTTTTTAAGGTGGTTGTGGAGGTGAAGCAGGATAGACCAGAAGTTACTGCAGAATTGGATGCAGAATCACCTGCATTTGCTTGGTCAGAACAAGGCAAGGAACATATTGTTCCAGGTGGGTGTGGTAATGAAATTTTGTATAACTGGTTCATTTCATTATCATGTCAGAACGTGGCAAAGGTAGACTGGAAGTAAATAATTTTCAGCTAGGTCTACCTCCAATTGGCATGAGTCATTTAAAAATTAAATAGTGAAAGCTTTGGGCCGATGTGTTCCCATTACGGTGAAGCTAAAGACAGCAAGTCAAATAAACCCTGAATATAAATAGATATCTAGGGCTGGATTTACAAAACAATATGTGCTAATGAGGATAGAATGTCTAGTTGTGGGAGGGGGGGGGCATGAAATGACACTGCCAGGCAAGAAAGAGGTAAATCTTGAGTACAATACTCCAAGTACCGTCAAACCAACATTTTGCACAACTGTAACACAATGTCCCAACTCTTGCACTCACAAGCCTAGCTAGTGAAGGCAGGTGTGCCACGGAGGGTGGTACTACGCGTGGCTTAGCACTAGTTGCCACCAGTGGCTTCTTCACTACCCGTCTACCTGTGCTGTCACTGTCACTGTCACGGAGATTTGCACTTCTACCCTTGGGTTTCTCTGTTGAACAACTCTCCCCAGGGCCCTGTATTACTTGAAATCGCACACCTGTATCTTCAGTTTAAGAAAGAACAGCAGATACTGGAAAAATCGAAGGTAGACAAAAATCACCGCTGAGTTTCTCCAGCATTTTTGTCCACCTGTATCTTCTACTCATTTTCCTAATTCCTTTATCTCCAATAGAGCCTGGAGTGGGCCTTGCTCAATCACCTTCTTGTACTGTATTTCACTGTTTGTAATCCACACTGATCATAGTAGGGTGGCACTGTGGTGCAGCGGTAGAGTTGCTGCCTTACAGCACCAGAGATCATAACCACCGGTGCTTCTACCTTCTCCACGTGACTGCGTGGGTATTCTCTGGGTGCTCTGGTTTCCTCCCGCATTCCAATGACGTGCAGGTTTGTAGGTTAGATGGCTTCTGTAAATTGTCCTTAGTGTGTAGGCTTGAACTTCTGCAAGGGTGAGTGATGGGATTCGCTGGGCCAAAGGGTCTGTTCCACACTGTATCTCTCAACTAAACTAAAATAGTCCACTAAATCCACAGGTACTTCCCCGGGTACTGGTTTAAAGGCAAGGCTACTATTCTTTCTGCAAGTGCACAGCACACTCGTGCTTTAGTGACTGAAGCTGCCACCTACAGCCAGAAACAGTATCACAACTTTAGTCAGCTAAAGATTAAATATAGAACGTGCTGGGAATACACCTGCAGATGCTGCAACCTTAGTAAAACAAAAAGTGCTGGAGGAACTCAGCGAGTCAGGCAGCATCTGACGAGAATCCTGAACCAAACGTTGCCAGTCCATGTCGAAGATACTATCTCAGATACCAACCTTACAAAACACAAAGTACTGGAGCAACACTGCAGGTCTGGGCAGCATCTGTGGAGAGCATGGACGAGCAATGTGTAGAAAGGAACGGCAGATGCTGGTTTAAACTGAAGATTGACAGCAAAACGTTTTTTGGAAAATGATAATCAGAGCTGCTCCTACTTTGAAAATAGTTGCTGCTCTACTCAATAATATTTGGAAAATGATGTGTATATGTATTGCAATACTTTTAACACTTATCATTTTGTCCCTGTCTTCACTGTTGGATGTTCTTTATCATCCTATGCTTTGCAGGTGAACATTCATTACTTTCTTACCAATGCTGTCTTGTAAATTTCAAGTTGGATTAGCTGGCTTCTTATACATTTACTTTTCCCTCGCTCAGAAATGTATTGCACGAGTCATTGGTTAAACAAGTTACTCCGTACTTACCTATTAATTTACTCTCTTTTAACATCTGTCCTGGAATAGCTTTAAATCTTCAACAGGATTAAATATTTGTTGAATGAATTCATGAAGTCGGTTTGATGAATTCCCATCATACTGTTGCGTAAGAGGAAATAAATCTTGATTTTGACAGAAAATGTAGGAAGGGACAGGATTTTGGGCATGGTATCTGTAATTAGATATGTACTTATTGTGCTGTGGACGAGCATAATGTGCAGATCTTCTAGAAATATACAAAGTTTATTTGACAGATAAAGAATGAACCGGAAACAAATGTGATACAGAATAGTTTTTATGTCGGTTTGGTAACAAAATCAAACTTAACTAAATAATAAAAACATTAAAACATTGAACAACCTTTGCTTTGAAATCTCAACCATAGCACTTAGTTTCACCACCTCAGACACTTCAAAGCAGTCCACAACCATTGAAGCACTTTAGAAATGTTGTACTGTAGGAAAGGGTGATCAAACAGTAGTAACAAGGCTAATGACATCAATGCTGTGTCAATACAATTTATTCGTGTTCATTCTGTCACCCATTTTGCCCAAAAGTACTTTAAAAGCAGTATGAAACCACGTGCTTTACTTTGACAGAGACCAGACAGGAGGGTGAATGTTATCTGTATGTCTTCTGCAAACAAAATGAGTGGCCTCTTGGGTGAAGTACATGGCCCATTATAACACTGTACCGAGCAAGATCAACCAGCTCTGTGCTCAGATAGCCGTCCTCAGCTGGAGTAGTGAGGGTGAACACTTGCAGGCAGAGGAGGCAACAATAGCCACCAGCAGGAGGTATTGTGCCTGAGGTTAATCACAGCTCTGGTGTTGACTTGGACTTGCCCTGTGTGGCTCTGATCCATGGCACGTGCTTAATACCTCGGGACCACCTGGGGAAGGGGAAGCTACACATTTCTGCAGGAATTGGCACCTATTACATTGATTTTCATTGTTGGGCTTTTCTCGTCTTAGCCAACATTTATATGATGTGAATTAATTATAACATTTATTCTACTTGCATGTGAGGGTTGATAATATAATAGTCATGTTGGAGACACAAGAGGCAGCAGACGCTGGAAACCTGAGCAAAAAGCAAGCTGCTGGAGGAACTCTGTGGACCAGGCAGTATCTGTGGAAGGTGATCGGTCGCATCCTCCATTTCCCTCCATGATGCTGCCTGGCCCGCTGAGTTCCTCCAGCAGTTGGTTATTTGCACTAACTCCATATTGTTGCTGTTGGTATCCTGAGTTCATTTCCATGCCGAATGTAAAGGGCACCTCCGTGCTGCCAGAGTGCATGCATGCAAACAGCAGGGAGACACGGCCCGTAATTCCTCCATGCCTCCTTAACAGAATGTTTGTGCCTTGACCATTTGTCATTGCGGGCTCCTTGCCTATAAACCACCCTTGTTGCCATCATCTTTCAAGATGTTGCCAGAACACAATGGACAGCCAGCAGGTCTTTACCAGCTGCTGCTAACTATTCCCCCGCTAGCTTCTTGTAACTCGTGAGATTAACAGTAATCTCATCGGAGAGGGTTGCTCATTTAGGAACGCTCTTATCTCATTGCATCAAATTTGAAATCTCATCAAATCTAATTAAGAAAGCTCTCTGCAAAAAAAGAATGGAGTTGCCCAACAGAGCTGTTCCAACTGGATGTAACCATGTACATAAAGCTGATCCTTGTTCGGTAAAGTCTCATGTTATTCACAATAACAGTTTCTTTGTCCCTTAGAAAGTACCGTGGCTATAATCGCCTTGGGTTGTGCTTGTCCGAAAATGTACCATAGTTAAGAATGGGGTAACTCTTTGAATTCCTGTTAACACTTTCTTTGTGGAATTGGGAACACTGGCACCTACTACATCCCTTTTCCTCATAAGGATTGTTAAAACACCTGGATTAAAAAAAAGAATACTTTTGATTCACTAATTTCCAAGATAAAATCGTATCAAAGTGTTTGTATTCTTTTGTCATTGTGCACCATAGATTGTGGAGCTGGTATTCGGGAGTAGCTGAAGCTCCCATGAATTTGGCAGTTAGTTGAACAATGTGTATTGCCTCCTTCAGGAATACAAGCTCTGGCCACCACCCTTGCCAGCCTCCTTTGACCCAGTTTGTCCCTACAAGTGCTCACATGGCCCTGAGCCCTAGATTCTCCCCACACTTCATTAACCATCTAAAAATGGAGACAACAACACAAAACAAAACAAACTTCGATCGCCCAATGACATTGCAGTTGTACTCAACGCTTTGAGATCCTCTTTTCAATTTCCTCCTGGATTCTAAGTCTCAGAGCTTCTTTCATCAAAGGCTCTAAACTATTCTTAGTCCCAATTTTTTCTGCCACATTCTTGGGGTCATCACCCTGTGGCAAGAGAAGAAAAGAAAGTTGGTCATTATTTGGGTCCTTCTGTGGCCTCCTAGGATTTTATAGTCCTTCCTTCATAAAAACACACATCACTAAAGGAAACCATTTATTCCATTGTCTCAGAGTAAGAACTATCTAAAGTATCCCACTGCTCTGCTCTTTCCCATAACCTTGCAAATCTTTTACATTAAATGTCCAGTTTAGGTTCTGTCAGAAGTAGATTACAGATCACACCAGCACGTTCTCTGTATTTAGTCAGAGCAATACAGGACTTTCGTCCAACTCAACCATGCTGACCACATTGCCTAACTTGGCCAGTCCCACTTATATGTTATTTTCAAGTCTAATATTCCATGCCCTCTTCACAGACCTGTCACTCCACTAGAATAGCAGGACACTCAGTGTCTATTTGTTTATTTGTTTGTTTGTTTGTTTATTTATTTGCACCATGTTTTAAAAGAAGGCAAACGATCGATTTATAATACCATACAGTGCTGGGAGGGAAGGGAAGCCCAGAGAGCTTATACAAAGTCCGCTCCCATCTGAAAATGAGCGTTAATGGCAAATCAGGGGGTAGGAGAAATTAAAAAGACAATAATAAACAATAATAGTTTAAGAATGGAAATTAAAAATATGAAATTAAAAATATGAAAATAAATAAAATAATAAGGTATAGTATGTGTCCAAGTGACCATTCTTCACATATGCACCAAACGAGTTTGAGTTGGGAGTCAAATGACCATGGAAGTGTCATGGTGAAACTCAAGTCTGGTTATACACAAGGCCTCTCGACCGGTCACTCATCAGTGGGAGTCTTATCTATCTGTTTAAACACATAACCCAGGCCACTGATTAAGATTAACGCTGGGAGAGCACGGTTGATGTGGGTTTAACAGTAGACAATGCCTGCGTTTGCAACAAGGGGCAAACTTACCTGATGAATTATAACTGATGTAACAATCTTATCATCTGCTTGGTAATCCAGACAGAACAGTTCTGTGTTTGACTCGGTGGTGGTATTCTGTGGTTCTGCATCCGTGCTCGAGCTGCTTTCATTTGACTCCTCGCACTCAAACCCAGAGAAATTCTCTGCTCCATCTACAAAGGACACGAGCAATAAACATGGACTGTTTCTGATTCCCCACGCGTCCACAACTTCTCAGGTGCCTCTTCGGTTTACATCACCCTTCCACACACATTTCTTCATAGCTTCTAGGCATGCACAACTTCATTGGCATCAGATGGGTCTCTCTCAAGTGGAATGTGTAACCAGAGGTTACCTATGATCTTAATGTTCATATAATTCACAACAGGAGTTACTATACAATGATTGATGTGAAAGCCCTGCTGTTTTCATTCCACCCACTGATGTAGAACTTGCACCCAGCCTCTAATGACTTTAATATGTCTAGTTGCATCATGGATGAAACCTGGGAGTTTCCTGACTTGTACAATTTAAACCACTCGCCCACGAGTTGCCTTTGACAGACGATGTCCCTTGTGTTAACGTCCCCCATCATGATCCTGCCCAGAGTGACAGCAACTATGGAGAGAGGTGTACTTACTCCTCCGACGTGGATGGTACACCTGCAGGTCTGGTTTGCGTGGACGGACTGGAGCAGGGGTCTGCCTCTTCTTCTGCCTTTCCTTTGACTGTCTCACTTCCTTATCGTAATCATCTCTAAAAGCGAGAGTCAAAAAGCATAATTTAATCCATTCACCTTTTTCTCTTGGTCCCTCCTTCATTCCTGAATCCCGCCATACTTACTACAACTAATAGTTCATAAGAAATGCAACAACTGAGCTATCACATCATTATCCACAATGAAACACGACGTGTTTTATTGTATTTAACGCAGGAAAATGTCTGAAGGTGCCTCACTACAAAGTTATCAATCTCGCATGGAGCCAGAGAACAATGTATTGGGCAGATCAGCACAAGCTTGGTCTAAAAGTTAGGTTTTACAAAACGCCTTGAAGGGATAGAGTGGAGTGGCTCAAGCAAGAGAATTCCAGACTTGCAGCACTGGCACTGAGCATCATCCAAGGTGCAGCATCTTCATTAATGCCAATTCAAGGAGGCAAAATCTTGGTGGCTTGTTGGACTGGAGAAAATTTCAGTGAAAGGGAACAGAGACCTTGAAGGGATTTGAAAATAAAGATGAGAATGTTTAAATGTATTCCAAACGTTGGTGAGCAAGCAAAGATGGTGTTGTAGTAGTGGACGTCCCAGCTTAGCACTGAAGACCTGCACTCCAGAACTAGGAGCACCTCTAGCCAATGTTTTTCACTGTGGTTACCACACTGGCATCCACCTGAGGATGTGGAACGTTGCCCAGATATGCCCTATTGACTAAACGCAGGTCAATCAACTGCCAAAATAATTGCCACGTAGCTAATCTAATCTTTCATAACTGGCAATGCTCCACCCCAGTAACATTGCATCCCTCCATTAGTGGGGCAACCAGAACCAGCTGTGGGCTAATCAAATCACCATAACCTCATCCCCTTGTTCTCTCTGCACTGATTAATGAAGCAGAATCTCTTGTACACCTTTCTCCACCACCTCATCTACCTATGCTGGGAATCCTTGGATTCTGTTTGGCAGTAGAGTCATAGTCATACAGTGTGGAAACAGGCCCTTCGGCCCAACCTGCCCACATCGGCCAATACGTCCCAGATACACTAGTCCCATCTGCATGCACTTGGTCCATATCCATCCAAACCTGCCCTATCCATGTACCTGTCTGTTTCTTAAATGTTGGGATAGTCCCAGCCAAACTACTTCCTGTGGCAGCTTGTTCCTTATACTAGTACTCCAAGGGAATTTCCATTCATTGTGCATGTCTTGCCTGTATTAATCCTCCCAAAGTGCACCACCTTGCATTTGGCAGAATCAACTTCAATCTGCCATTGATTTGCCCATCACAACTGCTCAATGGGGCCTAAGCCTATTCTCCTCACTACAGCACACGGCTAATGTGTTTGTCATTCAATCATCACCATCATTTTCATTCTTCTCTCCCCTCTGCATTTTAAAATGTTCTGATCAAAAGTCATCCACCTGAGTGTCTGATAGCATTTTCCGTTTGTATTGAATTGATAAAAAGTAGGTGTGGATTTAACTTTTTCATGGAGTGTTAGATTATATCTTTTTGTATCTCTACATGTATTAATAGTTCCACTTTAAGGCATTTCAATTTTATGATAATTTGATTAGCTTAGGCAGTACCATTCTTGCTGCTAAATTAGAAATGCCACGATTCACTGATTTCAAGGATGGTGGCAGAGCAGTCAGTGTTACTTCACAACTCCAGGGGTCCTGATTGGATTCTGACACAATGTCATTCATATGAGGGTTATATGTTCATTACTATGGCTTCCTCTGAATGCTCTTTTCCAACCCACATCCACAAGTATATGGTAGGTTGGTCAACTTCTCTAAGTTATTGTGTAGGAAAGAACTGCAGATGCTTGTTCAAATCGAAGGTAGACACAAAATGCTGGAGTAACTCAGCCGGACAGGCAGCATCTCTGGAGAAAAGTAATGGGTGACGTTTTGGTCGAGACCCTTCTTCAGACTCGAACCGAATCGTCACCTATTCCTTCTCTCCACATTTTGTGTCTACCTTCTCTAAGTTACTCCTTGACAGAGGTAAGTGACAGGAGAATTAAAACAGGGAGCCAGTGGGCATGTGTGAGAGAATAAGTTGGAGGAGCAACTGGGAAAATAAGAGGTGGATGGAATGGGATTGATGTGACGACTCTGCTCGGATCCAACATGGACCAAAGGCAAATGGCCTAGTGTTATAAAAGGAGGTGATATTTGATGCAATCTTGGCCAAGACTCCATTAAATCCACTTCACCTTTCCTTTGACTTGTTTAAGTGAATGTTAAAGACTGCATCTAGTCAAGTCAAATCAAGTCACATTTATTTATATAGCACATTTAAAAAACAACTCTCGTTGACCAAAATGCTTTACATTTGTTATAAGAGTAGTATACACAAGCAGGCTACATACATATATACAAATAGCCCTTGCTCACAGGACGTCAGGAAAGGCTTGGGAGAACAGATACGTTTTTAGACTAGACTTAAAGGAGTCGATGGAGGGGGCAGTTCTAATGGGGAGGGGGATGCTGTTCCACAGTCTAGGAGCTGCGACCGCAAAGGCGCGGTCGACCCTGAGCTTATGCCTTGACCTACTTTCAACAACGAACAACACGTTCTGCCTGACATTCCTCCCTCAACCAAAAATAGACTCATCATTCCTTCAGCTTAAGGCTGTTAACAATATGCAGAGAAGCTGCAATGACTGCCTGCGCAACTCATTGTAAATCATCTACCTATTGTGTCTGAGGAAGCAAAACTAATCTTTAAAGTGACATTCAATACTGCAGCACATAGCAAACTGAAGGTGTCAAACTTGATAATATTGGCAAATGTTTAGGCAATTTTTTACATAGAGGGTTCACAAAAAAGGGAAAGTAATCTGACTTGATAATGTTGTTTGGATAAATGATGTCCATGGCACTTGATAGGTCACCTCTGCTCTTCATTAGTAGTGGGACATCTCCCCAAATGGAAAGATGCAACCTCTGATTTCTATTTAATCCAATGAAGATCCCAGAACACTTCATGTATTTAATAGTCAGTGAGGATGGTGGATTAAATTCAAACAACTGTAAAGGGTAAAGAATATTACCTCAGTCAATGCAACAAAGGCGCAAATCCGTTTATTTGCATATCCAATATAGTTCTGTGTTGCACTTTTATATTCAGTGTAGTCTTCACAAGTTGTTCAAAAAATGATGTCAATGTGACAACATAGATTGATATCAAGAAGGTTGGGATTTTGAAACCAAGGCATTGAAGAAATGGTCCTACTGAACACCCCTTAACTTATCTCCAATTCTATTTAGATCAAATTTCCACCTGTGAAGCACATTGAGATGTTTTGCCATATTTAAAGTGTGATTATATAAAGATAGTTTATTATTGTCACGTGTACCAAGGTACAGTGAAAAGCCTTTTTTACAGAAGAGATAGTTGTCAACCACTGCAAGTGCTGTCCTTGGCCAATATTACTGCCACCTTTTGTGGAAAGAGGTGAGTAACAATCTATTTCTCATTAAAGCTTCGTTGGGACTTGTGGATGACCAACTCCACCAAAACCTGTGATTTAACCAAACGTTCTCAGCCTTTCGACTTTATGTTCTATTCCTGAACACAAGGGCCCAGCAGTGTGGACCACTCCTTCAATATCAGGTTTGAGTTTAGCTTATTGTCACGTGTACCGAGGTACCATGAAAAGCTTTTTTGCTTAAGAAGGAACTGCAGACTCAACAGAAAGGACAAGAAAGAGAAATGATATGCAAATAGGATTCCCATTCGCCAGGACAGATATTTATAAGAACTCATTCTTTGTAAGAACCTTAAGGGAATGGAATAAACTAGACAACAATAGTCAAATCACCTTCACTAGACAGTTTTAAGGGGGCACTAACAGCACGTTAGTGTGCAAAACACATCCAAGTTGACGATATGCAGAGTACTGCCCTGCCGACTGCAAATTCAGAAGATTAAGATGCTGGAAAATCGAAGGTAGACAAAATTTCTGGAGAAACTCAGCGTGTGAGACAGCATCTATGGAGCGAAGGAAATAGGCACCGTTTCGGATCAAAACCCTTCTTCGGGTTTCGACCCGAAACGTTGCTGATTTCCTTCGCTCCATAGATGCTGCCTCACCTGCTGAGTTTCTCCAACATTTTAGTCTACCAATGAAAAGCTTTTGTTGCGTGTCAACCATTCAGCAGAAATACAATACATGATTACAATTGAACCATTCACAGTGTACAGATCAATGACACGGGGAATAACGTCCAGGTATACTTTAAAGTCTCATTTACTCTATACGGGCTACAAAATCTCTGCCCTAGCTGCTTGTTGATTGATTAGTGGAGTAAATCAGAAGCTTGAATAAAAGGTGAAGTGGTTGAGGAACTGTCAGGCCTGGCGGCATCTACAGAGGGAAATGAACAGTTATCTTCTGTATGAAGATATTAGACACAAAAAGCTGGATGTAACTCAGCGGGAAAGGCAGCATCTCTGGAGAGAAGGATTGGGTGACGTTTTGGGTCGAGACCTTTCTTCAGACTTCTGTACACTAGATACTGTACCTTGGATGATTCTTAAATGCCAGAGCTCCAGGGTCTTGACCCTTAATACTGGTAGAGAGGTGAAGTGAGAGGTAGATGTGGGTGAGGACCCCAACCCCTTTCACCTGATGGACAATAGTGATAGTTTGTGAAGGGAGGTGAGGCAGAGGAACAAGAGCTGTCCAGTGATGGATGGATGGAGGGTGGAGGTAGCCAGCAAGAAGAGGTGAAGGTGATGATTCCAACTCTACAAACCCCTCTTCAGCTGATGGAGAGAGATCTCTGCTAGAGAGAGGCTAAGGGAAGGGTTGGGGCAAGACCAGACAGGTGATGTGTGGATCCAGGTGAGGAGGATTGGGATGCAGAGGTGGATGGAGCCGTCACCTGCCAGTTCTCCCCCCCCCCTTCTGTCTCTCCCCCCCTCTTCCTCTCTCTCTGTCTCTCTCTCCCCCCCTCTTCCTCTCTCTCTGTCTCCTCTACCTCCCCCCTCTCTGTCTCTCTCTACCTCCCCCCTCTCTCTCTCTCTATCTCTCTCTACCTCCCCCTCCTCTCTCCTCTCTCTGTCTCTCTCTACTCTCTCTCTCTGTCCTCTCTCTCCTCCCCCCTCTCTGTCTCTCTCTACCTCCCCCCTCTCTCTCTGTCTCTCTCTACCTCCCCCCTCTTCTGTCTGTCTCTCTCTACCTCCCCCCTCTCTCTCTACCTCCCCCCTCTCTGTCTCTCTCTACCTCCCCCCTCTCTGTCTCTCTCTACCTCCCCTCTCTGTCTCTCTCTACCTCCCCCTCTCTCTCTGTCTCTCTCTACCTCCCCCTCTCTCTCTCTGTCTCTCTCTACCTCCCCCTCTCTCTGTCTCTCTCTACCTCCCCCTCTCTCTCTCTCTCTCTCTCTCTACCTCCCCTCTCTCTCTCTGTCTCTCTCTACCTCCCTCTCTCTCTGTCTCTCTCTACCTCCCCCCTCTCTCTCTCTACCTCCCCCTCTCTCTCTGTCTCTCTCTACCTCCCCCCTCTCTCTCTCTCTCTACCTCCCCCTCTCTCTCTGTCTCTCTCTACCTCCCCCCTCTTGTCTCTCTCTACCTCCCCCTTCTCTGTCTCTCTCTACCTCCCCCCTCTCTGTCTCTCTCTACCTCCCCCTCTCTCTCTCTGTCTCTCTCTACCTCCCCCCTCTCTCTCTGTCTCTCTCTACCCCCCCTCTCTCTGTCTCTCTCTACCTCCCCCTCTCTCTCTGTCTCTCTCTACCTCCCCCTCTCTCTCTGTCTCTCTCTACCTCCCCCCTCTCTGTCTCTCTCTACCTCCCCCTCTCTCTCTGTCTCTCTCTACCTCCCCCCTGTCTGTCTCTCTCTACCTCCCCTCTCTCTCTGTCTCTCTCTACCTCCCCCCTCTCTGTCTCTCTCTACCTCCCTCTCTCTCTGTCTCTCTCTACCTCCCCCCTCTCTGTCTCTCTCTACCTCCCCCTCTCTCTCTGTCTCTCTCTACCTCCCCCCTCTCTGTCTCTCTCTACCTCCCCCTCTCTCTCTGTCTCTCTCTACTCCCCCCTCTCTGTCTCTCTCTACCTCCCCCTCTCTCTCTGTCTCTCTCTACCTCTCTCTGTCTCTCTCTACCTCCCCCTCTCTCTGTCTCTCTCTACCCTCTCCCCCTCTCTGTCTCTCTCTACCTCTCTCTGTCTCTCTCTACCTCCCTCTCTCTCTGTCTCTCTCTACCTCCCCCCTCTCTGTCTCTCTCTACCTCCCCCCTCTCTCTGTCTCTCTCTACCTCCCCCTCTCTGTCTCTCTCTACCTCCCTCTCTCTCTGTCTCTCTCTACCCCCTCTCTCTGTCTCTCTCTACCTCCCTCTCTCTCTCGTCTCTCTCTACCTCCCTCTCTCTCTGTCTCTCTCTACCTCCCTCTCTCTGTCTCTCTCTACCCTCTCTCTGTCTCTCTCTACCTCCCTCCTTCCTCTCTACCTCCCTCTCCTCTGTCTCTCTCTACCTCCCCCTCTCCTGTCTCTCTCTACCTCCCCCTCTCTCTGTCTCTCTCTACCTCCCCCCTCTCTGTCTCTCTGACCTCCCTCTCTCTCTGTCTCTCTCTACCCCCCCCCCCCCCCCCCCCCCCCCCATGTCCCCGGAGAGGGGTCGGGCCGAGAGAGAGGGAGAGTCCATTCCCTCCACAGACGCCGCCTGTCCCGCCGCCCCCTCCAGCCCCGGGGCCCTGACACACAGCGCGGCACCGACCTGGCGATCTGGTTGCGGCGGATGTGGTGGACGAAGCCGTGGCTCATGTCGAGCCGGGCGGCCTTTCCTGCCGCCTGGTCCCGGGGAGCGGAGCTCTGCTCCCGCAGCTCCATGCAGGCCGCGGCCGGCCGGCCCGGGCCCGGGCCGCAGGGTGGCCGAGCAGCGCTCACCCGGAGTGGACACACAACACCCGCGCCTCAGCCAAGCGCCTCCAAGCACGGGCTGGACACGAGATGTTCCCCATTCCTGCCCTGCCCGTCCCGCTCAGTTACTCCAGCTTTCTGTGTCTATCTTCGGTTTAAACCAGCATCTGCAGTTCCTTCCTAAACATTTCAACATGTAAAATATTGAACATTTCTTATTCTCCTCTTTGAAAACTGACCTCAGCTCTTTCTAAATAACTTTAATAAATGAGTACCGACCCTTTGGCTTGTGTGCAATAAATTCAGGACCCACTCACTTCAGAGAATCCAGAATGCGCAGTGCAGGACTGAAGGGAGGTTGTGTATGCTGTACATACATGTATAATATTAAAGTAGTGATGACATTGGCAGCGTGTATGTCCCACTTGTGAAGCGGGGACACTGAGCGTCTGGTCCCAGCAGCGCCAGCGCCAGCGCCGTCCTCCCACCACCCACGGGAGCAGCAGCCGGTCGGCCACCCGGCGGCGGCAGTGGCGGCGGCGATGGCGGCGCTGAAGCGGGAGCGGGAGCGGGAGGCCGAGGCCGAGGCCGGCGATGAGGCGGAGCCGGGGGCGGGTGAGGGTGAGGGAGCGGGCGGCCGGGGCCGGGGCCGGGGCCGGGGAGACAGGGGCCGGAGCGGGAGGCCGCGGCTCCGACAGCCCGTCCGTTTCCAGAATCTTCCGTGGCCGTGACCTGGCGGAGCCCGCGTGATCATCATGGCCCGCCCTTTGACCCTCACCCCCCCACACACACACACCGCCCATCTCATACCCCCCCCCCACCCTCAACACCAAACTCTACCCCCCCCCACCCTCAACACCCTTCCTCTAACCCCCTCACAAACTCTACCCCCTCACCCACATCCTCACCACTCAACCCTCTAGCCGCTCAATACTTCCTCGACCTTTACATCACCCCCAACTCTACCCCCCCACAAACTCTACCCCTCTCTCTACCCCCCCACAAACTCTACTCCCTCTCTACCCCCCCACAAACTCTACCCCTCTCTCTACCCCCCCACAAACTCTACCCCCTCACAAACTCTACCCCTCTCTCTACCCCCTCACAAACTCTACCCCTCTCTCTACCCCCCCCACAAACTCTACCCCACTCTCTACCCCCCCACAAACTCTACCCCCTCACAAACTCTACCCCTCTCTCTACCCCCCCACAAACTCTACCCTCTCTCTACCCCCCCACAAACTCTACCCCCTCACAAACTCTACCCCTCTCTCTACCCCCCCACAAACTCTACCCCCTCACAAACTCTACCCCTCTCTCTACCCCCCCCACAAACTCTACCCCTCTCTCTACCCCCCCACAAACTCTACCCCCTCACAAACTCTACCCCTCACTCTCTACCCCCCCCACAAACTCTACCCCGCTCTCTACCCCCCCACAAACTCTACCCCTCTACCCCTCACCCACATCCTCACCACTCAACCTCTAGCCCCTCAACATTAGTGATAATCTTTCAAAACTTTCAAAACTCTTTAGATTCTGGAGTAGTTCCTGAGGATTGGCGGGTAGCAAATGTAACCCCTCTTTTTAAGAAGGGAGGGAGAGAGAAAACAGGGAATTACAGACCAGTTAGTCTAACATCGGTAGTGGGGAAACTGCTAGAGTCAGTTATTAAAGATGGGATAGCAGCACATTTGGAAAGTGGTGAAATCATTGGACAAAGTCAGCATGGATTTACAAAAGGTAAATCATGTCTGACGAATCTTGTGGAATTTTTTGAGGATGTAACTAGTAGCATGGATAAGGGAGAACCAGTGGATGTGGTATATCTGGACTTCCAGAAGGCTTTCGACAAGGTCCCACATAAGAGATTAGTATACAAACCTAAAGCATACGGTATTAGGGGTTCAGTATTGATGTGGATAGAGAACTGGCTGGCAAACAGGAAGCAAAGAGTAGGAGTAAACGGGTCCTTTTCACAATGGCAGGCAGTAACTAGTGGGGGTACCGCAGGGCTCAGTGCTGGGACCCCAGCTGTTTACAATATATATTAATGATCTGGATGAGGGAATTGAAGGCAATATCTCCAAGTTTGCGGATGACACTAAGCTGGGGGGCAGTGTTCGCTGTGAGGAGGATGCTAGGAGACTGCAAGGTGACTTGGATAGGCTGGGTGAGTGGGCAAATGTTTGGCAGATGCAGTATAATGTGGATAAATGTGAGGTTATCCACTTTGGTGGCAAAAACAGGAAAGCAGACTATTATTTAAATGGTGGCCGATTAGGAAAAGGGGAGATGCAGCGAGACCTGGGTGTCATGGTACACCAGTCATTGAAAGTAGGCATGCAGGTGCAGCAGGCAGTGAAAAAAGCGAATGGTATGTTAGTTTCATAGCAAAAGGATTTGAGTACAGGAGCAGGGAGGTTCTACTTCAGTTGTACAGGGTCTTGGTGAGACCACACCTGGAGTATTGCGTACAGTTTTGGTCTCCAAATCTGAGGAAGGACATTATTGCCATAGAGGGAGTGCAGAGAAGGTTCACCAGACTGATTCCTGGGATGTCAGGACTGTCTTATGAAGAAAGACTGGATAGACTCGGTTTATACTCTCTGGAATTTAGGAGATTGAGAGGGGATCTTATAGAAACTTACAAAATTCTTAAGGGGTTGGACAGGCTAGATGCAGGAAGATTGTTCCCGATGTTGGGGAAGTCCAGGACAAGGGGTCACAGCTTAAGGATAAGGGGGAAATCCTTTAAGACCGAGATGAGAAAGACTTTTTTCACACAGAGAGTGGTGAGTCTCTGGAACTCTCTGCCACAGAGGGTAGTTGAGGCCAGTTCATTGGCTATATTTAAGAGTGAGTTGGATGTGGCCCTTGTGGCTAAGGGGATCAGAGGGTATGGAGAGAAGGCAGGTACGGGATACTGAGTTGGATGATCAGCCATGATCATATTGAATGGCGGTGCAGGCTCGAAGGGCTGAATGGCCTACTCCTGCACCTAATTTCTATGTTTCTATGTTTCTATGTAACACTTCCTCGACCTATACATCACCCCCAAACTCTACCCTCTCACATACTCTACCCCCCACCCAACCTCTACCCCGTCACCCCCTCAACACTTCCTCAAATTCTATCCCTCTCTCAACACCCTTCCTCTAACTCCCTCACCCCCAAACTTTACCCTCCCTCTACCTACCCCCTCACTCACAATCTCTACCCCCTTAACCTCTACCTCCTCACTCACAAACTCTGCCCCTCACCCACAGAGTAATGTTTAAAGAGCTGTAGGGACGTGGATAGTGAGATTCGATACCTTGTAAGCATCTAGGTTTTTGTGCCCATGTCTCCATGGATCAATTCCAGAGATCTTGATTCTGACACAGAATGTTGTGGATTTGCCCCCTAATCAATAAATCCAGATGGACAAATCGGATCCAACATCTGAAGAAGGGTCTCGACCCAAAATGTCACCCATTCTCTCCAGAGATGCTGCCTGTCCTGCTTTGATACTCCAGCTTTTTGTGTCTATTTTCGGTTTAAACCAGCATCTGCAGTTCTAGCACTTAGGGCTTACAGAATCAATGGATGTGGGGGAAAAGCCGGAGCGGGGTACTGATTTTGGATGATACGGTATTTAGATCTGCTTACAGACAGGAAGTGACACAGCTGGATTTCTGGTGCCTTCAAAACAACTTGGAGTTCAATGCTCTGAAGACAGTGGAATTGATAGTAGACTTCAGGAGAGCTCCCCCTCCCCTCACCCCACTCACCATCAACAACACCACAGTCACATCTGTGGAGTCTTTTAAGTTCCTTGGAACCATCATCTCCAAGGACCTTAAATGGGGGGCCACCATCAAAAAGGCCCGACAGAGGATGTTCTTGCTGCAGCAGCTGAGGAAGCACAATCTGCCACAGGCAATGATGGTCCAATTCTATTCTGCCTTCGTAGAGTCTGTCCTCACCTTCTCCATCATAGTCTGGTTTGGCTCAGCCACCAAGCACGACACCCGGAGGCTGCAGCGAATTGTTCAATCAGCTGAGCAGGTTGTTGGCTGCAACTTTTTCCCCATTGACGAACTGTACACTGCAAGGGCCAGGAAGCAAGCGGGTAGGATTATCCCTGACCCCTCTCACCCTGGCCACAAACTGTTTGAAGCACTTCCCACTGGAAGGTGACTCCGGACTGTCAAAGCCGCCACAGACTGACATAAAAACAACTTTTTTTCCATGAGCAGTAGCTCTACTCAATAACCAAAAATCTGTAGCATTCTTTTGCTCTGGTATTTTATTTCATTCACATGTTTAAACTATAATACTTTATTCTTAATGTTTTCATGTTTGATGTTTTATTCTTAATTGTTTACTAAATGTGTTGTTACTTGTGAGCGGAGCACCAAGGCAAATTCCTTGTATGTGAACATACTTGGCCAATAAACATATTCATTAATTCATTCAGATAATAGAATCTATTTGATTGATTATAGTCATAGAGCATGAAACAGGCCCTTCAGCCCAACTCTTCCACCCACCAAGATGTCCCATCTATATTTAAACTTTAATCATTATTTTAATGAAAAAAAATTACATCTAATTTGTACTTAAGAACTGGGGTACTTTGGCTCTTGTGTCTAAAATTAACTGCATTGTGTTAATATTAGTAAATGTAATATACAAGGGTGATACGGTGGTGCAGCGGTAGAGTTGCTGCCTTACAGCTCTTGCAGTGTCAGAGACCTGGATTTGATCCTGACTATGGATGCTGTCTGCACGGAGTTTGTACATTCTTACCATGACCACGTGGGTTTTGTCCGAGATCTTCAGTTTCCTCCCACACTCTAAAGACGTGCGGGTGTGTAGGTTAATTGATTTGGTATTAGTGTAAATTCTCCCCTGTGTGTGTATGATAGTGTTAATGTGCGGGGATCACTGGTCGGTGCGGACTCGGTGGGCCGAAGGGCCTGTTTCCGCGCTGTATCTTTAAAAAACTAAACATATTCATGTTGTTGATGTTCTAATTAGTGCCCTCAAAGATGGCAAGAAGCCATTGTCAGGATGAGGAGGACGACAGAAGTAGACATTGTCCCTACCTGGACACCATCAATAGGTGAGCACGAGCCACGTTTATTTTCACATCATGTGGTGACATTTTTTCTTAACGTCTGGGTTGAATAATTAGAAAAGGATTGGTAAATTATATTGGAATTATAATAAATTATATATAAACAATCAGTGGGTGGGGAAGTATATCTGCTAGATCATATTTCGGAATGTAGAGAGAGAGAACTCGGGTATCCATTTGCTAACCCTGTTTCAACCCTGATTCTTCAGACTCGGAGATGAAAGGCTGCCACAAACCTAATGATTCCCTTCCACAAAGAGTTTTGTCCTGCATGGAACTGAACTGGATCTGTGTTTACTTCATATAGCAACCCCTTTAAAGAAGTCTTCCTCTTTGTTGTAGAGAATATTACAATCATGTTTTAATGCTTCTGCAGCACTCAGAGCCTGACTAATGATTGTCAATTATAGGAGTGTGCTGGATTTTGACTTTGAGAAGTTGTGCTCAGTCTCCCTTTCTCACATCAATGTTTATGCCTGCCTGGTGTGTGGCAAATACTTTCAAGGTAAGCTCACTTTCTGCATTTTAGTTTGTGACACAAATTTCATTTTGTTTTCATTTGAATTGGGATAATTAGACAAACAAATGAGTAAAGTAGTGAAAGAGTTGAGAAACAATTGAAGATATCCTATAACATTGAGGAGAACAGCTATTTCAGATTTAATCGCAAGTAATGAAGCTAGATCTAATCAATGACCTTGGTGTTTGTTTATCAATACAATCGGCAAAGTGGTGCAGCGGTAGAGATACTGCCATACAGTGACAGAGACTAGGGTTCGATCCTGACTACGGTTGCTGTCTGTATGGAGTTTGTATGTTCTCCCTGTAACCACATGGGTTTTCTCTGGGTGCACCGGTTTCCTCCCACATTCCAAAGGCACGCATGTTTGTAGGTTAATTGGCGTCCATAAATTTTCCCTTGTGCAGGATAGAACTAGTGTATGGGATGATCGCTGGTCAGCGGTGTGCTGAAGGGCCTGTGTCCAAAGCTCGATCTAAACCATTGCGTTTATGCAGTGCTTGATGGGGAAAATGGGAAACAAAGTCTGAGATTCTAGATTTGGGTACAATTGCGTATCACAGTGATAAGATAGAGGCAGTCTGTAGTAAATTGGACTTGCTTGTTAATAGTTAAAGCAGCAAGATCAATGGAAAATGTTCAAAGAACGAGCATAATCATTAAACTCCTAAAATAAATGACTCTCCACGACAAAGAAAAATATAAAAATACAGCACAGGACCAGGTTCTTCGGCCCACCGTGCCTGGGCCCACCATACCTGGGTACACTGTGCTGGGGCCCACAGTGCCTGGGCGCACAGTACCTGGGTACACTGTGCTGGGGCCCACAGTGCCTGGGCCCACCATACCTGGGTACACTGTGCTGGGGCCCACAGTGCCTGGGCCCACCATACCTGGGTACACTGTGCTGGGGCCCACAGTGCCTGGGCCCACCATACCTGGGTACACTGTGCTGGGGCCCACAGTGCCTGGGCCCACCATACCTGGGTACACTGTGCTGGGGCCCACAGTGCCTGGGCCCACCATACCTGGGTACACTGTGCTGGGGCCCACAGTGCCTGGGCGCACAGTACTTGAGTACACTGTGCTGGGGCCCACAGTGCCTGGGCGCACAGTACTTGAGTACACTACCTGGGCACACTGTACCTGGGCCCACTATGCTGGGGCCCACCGTGCCGCGGATGAGCATGATGCCATATCAACAATGAATAAAGTACAAAAAAGATACAAATGTGTAAAAACACAGCAACTATCATAGAAATGGAGAGAGCTACAAAGGACCCAAAACTCACCCAATTATTAAAACAAAAAAGAGAATATGGAAGGAAATTTGGTTATAGGAGAAAACCGATTAACACTTCTTTATACTTAAAAAAATAAGAGGATGGTTTAATGTGATGTAAGCACCATGAAAACTAATGATGGTGACATTATAAATGAAAATATGGGAATGTTAGACATGTTAAATAAGTAAATTGCAGATGCAGCAAATCTAAAATAAACCTCACAATGCTGGAAATATTGAACAGACCTGGGAGCATCCATGGGGAGAGAAGTAGTTAACATTTCTCCAGAATGGGGATTATGGAAATAGCACTTTTACATTGCAAATGGGGAAGGGTAGAGAGAACAAAGGGAATGTCTGATGCAGACCGGTACTGACGAGGAGACAGTGGTGAGGGCTAAATCATGTTCTATTTATGGCCTCATTTGCTATTGGTCTTCTCCTTAACAGAAACACTTTGTTCTGAAGAGAAGGTGAATCTATACTTAGAAAGGCAGGGATTAATCAAAGATAATCAGAATGACTTTGTTAGGAGGAGATTTTGTTTGAGCAATTTGATTGCACGTATTGAAGAGATAACCAGAGTATTGAAGAGGGCAGTGTAGTTGATGTCGACGTGGAGTAGTAAGGTCTTCGACAAGGTCTCAGAAGGGAGACTGATCCAAAAGGTTAAAGCCTGTGGTGCTCTGGCCAAATTGGTAACTTGCATCACAGTGGTTTGGTGGTTGGAGGAGGTGACAGTGAGGGCTTGTTGTGATTGTAACTTGCAGCCAGTGGAGCACCACGTAGATCGATATTGGGATCAGTTCTATTTGTTATGTACATTGATTATTTGGATGTGAATGTTGGAAATGTGGTTTGCAAATTCAAAACTGATGTAGAAATTAGTGGTATTGTTGATTGGAGGTGGGTAATCTTAGGCTAGAGTTTGATATTGATGAGTTGGTAAGATGGCCAGAGCAATGACAGGTGGAATTGAATGCTGATAAGTGTGAGGTGACATTCTGGCAAGATGAATGAGGCTTTGACATAAACAATGAATGACAATTGCCTCAATACTAAACCTCAGGTCCTGCTGCTCCCTCTGGTGGCGAGGGAAAAGGGCCTTTCACCTGAAATGTTAACTGTTTCTCTTTGCGCAGATACATTGAGTGTTTCCAGCATTTTCTGTTTTATTTTGGATTCCAGCATTTTGCAGTTAATTTTATTTTTTTGTTACATTGCTTTTGCACAAATTTTCATCTGTCCACTCCAGCTCAGTTCTCGCTCATCTTGTTTGACGGTTCAGCTGGCAACAAGGATGTGACCATACATCCAGTTTTGTAAACTGGGCTAGATTAAAGCACAAACTAGGGATATTTTGGTAGTTGCACCGTTTGATGCGTGACTGATATATTCAAAACGTGGAAGTCCTGAACGTGAGTTGGCACGCAGTGTGGGGATACTGTCACTCACCCTTGCTGGGTGAAAGGCTTTTCCTTGACGGGTTCCCACGAAGGATCAATATCCATTGGGTCCTGTTGGGATGTATGGACTTCCTGCTTGGTAAATGAGATCATGGCTTTTCTGTGACGCACTCCGGTTGAGAAGATGTTGCCACTTTTTTCTGGGTTTCAAATTATGGGTAGCCTTGGTTGAAGCTGACAGCCCAAGACTTCACCAGTGTTCATTATTAGAATGGGGAGTGAATAATATTGATATTATAAAGTATCATTCATATTGAGTAGGAAGGAACTGCTGATGCTGGTTTAAACCGAAGATAGACACCAAAAGCTGGAGTAACTCAGCGGGACAGGCAGCATCTCTGGAGAGAAGGAATGGGTGACATTTCGGGTCGAGATCCTTCTTTAGATTGGTTAGGGATAAGGGAAATGATAGATATAGATGGTGATATGGAGAGATAAAGTACAATAAATGAAAGCTATGATCTGACTTTGATGATAGCGATCTGTGTTTCCTAGGACGAGGCCTGAAGTCTTACGCTAACATTCATAGTGTTCAGGTCGGGCACCATGTCTTTTTGAATCTGCACACTTTGAAGTTCTACTGCTTACCAGACAACTACGAAATCATTGACTCTTCTCTAGAAGACATCACGGTGAGCATGGTGCCTGGAAACAATGAACAAGCGACTGGAAGGAGGATTCTTTCTTAATTCTCCTCTTCTGAAGAGTCCTGTTGATATAAAGTTTATTTTGAATTAGTTACTCAGTGCTGCATCCTGGTGAATCTGGAGAATGAATTTTGAAAGTCTTGATTAATGTTTGTGCTGCTCTTGAGTATGCCACTATGTATTGTTCAATTGGATTTTTTGTGAAATGGATCTTAATCCCCAAAAATGTGGGAAGTTCAGATTTCTGGAGCTTTAGATAAAATTAGAAAAATACTTACCATCGTTGGGATCAATGGTTGGAAGGCATAAATTAAAAATCTATCACCCAAAACTGAATTTTACTGAGGGTTGTTAGGGCATAGTATCACCCAATGGAAATTATCAAGGAATTCATTCAGGTGTTCTTGTTAACTTTAAAGATAAAGGCTGTTGGAGCGGTTGAACGTTCTCACGATCATGAAATAAAGTATGAAATGTAATATTTTCAATCCCTAACGCCCTTGAGCCACCTTGACCTGCTGTGGTCCTTCTCATGTAAATAATCACAAAATGCCATTGAATGTCATAAGGTCATAAGTGATAGGAGCAGAATTGCAGAATTAGGCCATTAGACCCATCAAGTCTATAGTGCTATTCAACCATTGCAGATCTATCTCTCCCTGCTAACCCCATTCTCCTGCCTTCTCCCCATATCCCCTGACACCCATACTAATCAAGAATCTATCTTATTATCTCAAATAAGGCAGAGATCGACTTGGCCTCCACAGCCTTCTGTGGCAAAGAATTCGACAGATTCACCACCCTCTGAGTAAAGAAATTCCTCCTCAATTCCTTCCTGAAGGAACGTCCTTTAATTCTGAGGCTATGACCTCCAGTGTTAGACTCTCACACTAATGGAAATATCCTCTCCACATCCACTCTATCCAAGCCTTTCACTATTTGAGGGGAAATGGTTAGACTGGCTAGACTTCCTCTTGTTGGAGACAGCCATTGCTTTCTCTGCGCAGATTCTGACATCATTCACCTATGATACGGAAATCGTGTTGAAGCTTTGCACAAAATGTGTTTCCTTGTTTTGTATCTGAGAAGACTCGTCATGACTTATGGCACTATTCTCTGCTTTCCAGTATGTGTTGAAACCAACTTTCACAAAACAACACATTGCAAACCTGGACAAGCAATCCAAACTGTCGCGGGCCTACGATGGAACCACCTATCTACCAGGAATCGTGGGGCTGAACAATATCAAGGCTAACGATTATGCCAATGTGGTGCTGCAGGTAAAAAATAAAGAAGTAATCCAGATTGATCGTGCGTCGCTGTGATGCCCATGGGCCATAGATTGCCTGGGCTCGTACATGAAGAATATATCTGTGGAACCAAGGAATGAGGCTGTTATGGAGAGAAGATATAAATATTGGGGGAAGGAGCAGAGAATAATTGGCAGCTATGATGCATGTTGGCCATGCATGGTGAAAAGAGTCTAGAGTGTTTTATTGTCATATGTCCCATATGTCCCAAAGAGAAGCATGCATGCAGTGTATGATAGATTTTAGGAGCATTGTTTACTAATGGCACATTTTAACTTGCAGAGTTTTCCTTTCCTGCCCTCTGTTGTTTCAGAATTGGCTTCTCTACTTCTGTTTCAGGCCCTGTCCAATGTGCCTCCATTACGTAATTATTTCTTGGAGGAAGAAAACTACAAGGACATAAAGCGGCCACCAGGAGACATAATGTTCCTGCTGGTGCAGAGGTTTGGAGAGCTGATGAGAAAGCTGAGGAATCCCAGAAACTTCAAGGCTCATGTATCTCCACATGAGATGTTGCAGGCTGTTGTCCTGTGCAGCAAGAAACGTTTCCAAATTACCAAACAGGGTGAGTATTGCAAAAGATTTGGTGGGAGAATAAAGAAGCCCCTACTGAAATTATATTCCTTTGTATTTTTGACTTGGTTAATGTACATGTGTTGTACTTGCTGATGTACTTTAAAATAAGACCAAAAATGTTGAAACTAACTAGTCAGGCAATATCTTTCCAATCACCAGCAACCCCCTGTGTGGAAAAAGTTGCTGCTCAGGTCCTTGTTAAATACCTCTTTTGATAATTCCCAGAACCTTTGCAGTCGATGTTTTCAGTGAATTCTTTGTCTGCTGTTGCAGGTGATGCTGTTGACTTCCTGTCTTGGTTCCTAAATGCACTTCATATGGCACTAGGAGGTAACAAGAAGAAAAAGAGTAAGTCATTATGTATATAAACAAAAATTATTACATGAGCTCATTCATATTTTATTGCAGTGTGTGAATCTATATTTGGATCTAAACACAATCTATTTTCTGCCACTAAAGAAGGAACTGCAGATGCTGGAGAATCGAGGGTACACAAAAGGCTGGAGAAACTCAGCGGGTGCAGCAGCATCTAAGGAGCGAAGGAGATAGGCGACGTTTCGGGTCGAGACCCTTCTTCAGACTGGTCAGGGATCAGGGAAACGAGAGATATAGACGGTGATGTGGAGAGATAAGGAACAATGAGTGAAAGATATGCAAAAAAGTATCGGTGATAAAGGGAACAAGCCATTGTAAGCTGTTTGTGGTGTGAAAATGAGAAGCTGGTGCGACTAGGGTGGGGGAGAGATAGAGACAGAGGGAATGCCAGGGCCCGAGGGCTGAGGGAGAGGTGGGAAGGGGAGGAGACAGCAAGGGTTAACAGAATTGAGAAAATTCAATATTCAAGCCCAAAGGATGCAGACTCCCCAAGCGGAATATGAGGTGCTGTTCCTCCAGCTTGCGGTGTTGCTCACTCTGGCCGTGGAGGAGGCCCAGGACCGAGAGGGTCGGATGTGGAATGGGAGGGGGAGTTGAAGTGCTGAGCCACCGGGAGGTCGGGTTGGTTATTGCGGACCGAGCGGAGGTGTTCGGCGAAGCGATCGCCAAGCCTCCGCTTGGTCTCACCGATATAGATCATCTGGCATCTGGAGCAGCGGATGCAGTAGACCGCTCCCTCCGCAACTCCCTTGTCCATTCTTCCCTCCCCTCCCACTCTACCCCTTCCCCGGGCACTTTCCCTTGCAACCGCAAGAAATGCAACACTTGTCCCTTCACCTCCCCCCTCCACTCCTTTCAGGGACCCAAGCAGTCCTTCCAGGTCCGACAGAGGTTCACCTGCACCTCCTCCAACCTCATCTACTGCATCCGCTGCTCCAGATGCCAGATGATCTATATCGGTGAGACCAAGCGGAGGCTTGGCGATCGCTTCGCCGAACACCTCCGCTCGGTCCGCAATAACCAACCCGACCTCCCGGTGGCTCAGCACTTCAACTCCCCCTCCCATTCCACATCCGACCTCTCGGTCCTGGGCCTCCTCCACGGCCAGAGTGAGCAACACCGCAAGCTGGAGGAACAGCACCTCATATTCCGCTTGGGGAGTCTGCATCCTTTGGGCTTGAATATTGAATTTTCTCAATTCTGTTAACCCTTGCTGTCTCCTCCCCTTCCCACCTCTCCCTCAGCCCTCGGGCCCTGGCATTCCCTCTGTCTCTATCTCTCCCCCACCCTAGTCGCACCAGCTTCTCATTTTCACACCACAAACAGCTTACAATGGCTTGTTCCCTTTATCACCGATACTTTTTTGCATATCTTTCACTCATTGTTCCTTATCTCTCCACATCACCGTCTATATCTCTCGTTTCCCTGATCCCTGACCAGTCTGAAGAAGGGTCTCGACCCGAAACGTCGCCTATCTCCTTCGCTCCTTAGATGCTGCTGCACCCGCTGAGTTTCTCCAGCCTTTTGTGTACACACAATCTATTTTCTGCCACTTATAACATGATTTTTAAGTTACCGTTATTGTTAATCTAATTGTCCATCAGCCCTGTGTGTAAAGCTCGTAGATTGACCATGTGGTAAATTCCCCCATTTTCTTTTGCTTTGTGGAGATGCTTTCTTAACCAACCTATATGTAGATTGAAGTTCACTATCATGACAGTGACATTCTCATTGTGTTCATCTTCAACTTCCTATTTAATTTCACACACATCATTCCACTAATGTTGGAGGAACCATGGACAACTCTAACCAATGTTTTCTGCCCCTTGGTGTTTTCTATTCTACCCATACAGATTTCACATGACTTTGATAGAGTGATACAGCACGGAAACAGGCTCTTTAGCCCAAACTGCCCATGCGGACCAAGATCCCCATCTATGCTTGGCCCACCTGCCCACATTTGGCCCATATCCATGTACTTGTCCAAATGTCTTTTGAATGTTACTATTGTAGCTGCCTCAAATACCTTCTCAGGCAACTCGTTCCATACACCCACCACTTCTACATCAAATAAACTATTAACATTCAATAGGCCCACGTCAAGCTTTGGCCATCTAGCCAATCACTGCAGTAACCCTAATACTCCTGAATTCTGCCATAGCAAGGTTCATATGTCTTTGGGTGTGTGGAGTGAAATATGTTTTATTTTGTTGAAGAAAGAGGAAGTTGGTGGGTTGCCATTGTTTTGATGAGTCGTGGGGGTCAGCTGAGCTGTCGAAGTGGTAGTGTGTAGGTACTGTGGAGCTTGTGAAGATTGGTGTGGTCTTGTTTTTTATTCCACGTGGCCTCTCAACATTGGGACATATTCCTCATTGCAGCCATCATCAACAGTGTGTTCCAGGGTTCCATGCGGATATTTACAAAGAAGCTGCCTCCACCAGACCTGGTAAGACCCTTTATCATCTCTTGCTTTCATTGTATGTTTTTTCCCATGCCTTCTGATTGGCAGATCAGAACAGGTGAAAGGTGAACACAGGGGAGGGGGTTTGCTGAGAAGTGAACTGACTATCAGAGACAGGATATTGGGGACTACAGGCAGGTTGCCTGTATCCTCCTGGGAGAACAAATGGACAACCGAGTGGCTTTAAGGTCTGAAGCCTTTTAAATGATGTGCCCAAAGCACGTTATTGCCACCACTTTTAGAAATTATTGCAGCTTTAAGATCAGAATGCTACAGACTGTTTGATACATTTTTAGTTACACTTATTCTTTTTAGCCACATGGTGGCATATAGGAGCCATTAATGCAAGTTGGTGCAAGTCCTGCCAGTGTTGTGAGTGGAATTGTTCCAAACCCTTCATCATTAGTGTGGGCGAGGTGGAGGAATAGAGTCGAACAGTTCAGACTGTTTCACCTTTCTTTTACTGCAGTATGTCAATTAGTAACTAGTCAAGATGGTGATTATTAGTAAAAAGGACACAGAGTGCTGGAGTAACTCAGCGGGTCAGACAGCATCTCTGGAGAACATGGATAGGTGACGTTTCACAGAGTGCTGGAGTAACTCAGCGGGTCAGGCAGCATCTGTGGAGAACATGGATAGGTGACGTTTTGGGTGAATTGTGAAGCTAGAGGAAGGAATTTGGGGGGAGGGGCGAGGTGGGTGGGTATCCAGGTGTGGTGGAGGTGAGGTGTGTGTGGTGGAAGAAAGGGGGGGTTGTAGGAGTTACCTAAAATTGTAGTATTCACTGTCCCCTTCCCCTGAGCACCACCTGGACTCCCACCTGTTTCTGCCCACACACACACACACACACACACACACACACACACACACACACACACACACACACACACACACACACACACACACACACACACACACACACACACACACACACACACACACACACACACACACACACACAATTAGTCTGAAGAAGGATCCCGACTTGAAACATCGCCTATCCATGTTCTCCAGAGATGCTGTCTGAGCCACTGAGTTACTCCAGCACTTTGAGTCCCTTTGTGTAACATCTGCAGTTTCAAGTGTCTACATTGTGTCTGTTAGTGCTGGGAAAACAGCAGGTCCCTAGTTCTCTTAAAACACTTCTTTGTGCAACTAACCTTCCTGTACCACACAATCATCCTCCTAAACTACCACTTGAAACGCTCTTCATGCAAGTAGAACAATGGTTACTTACAATGTAAAATTCCCTCTAGATTCCCCCATCTAATATTCTTAGTGCAGGTAAAGTATGAGATAGTTACACGGTAAAGGTCTAATCATCACACTTGGGCTGTGTGCAGCAGGATTTGATACAAATTGAAGTTTTGAACAGATTGAACAGCCTCAATCTAAGAACTGCATGACATTTGAACCTGAGTTTTCAGTCCAATGTAGTGCTGATGTTTAGAATTATTTCGCTTTATTTAACCATTGAGCACAAATGATCAGTAATGGCCTTCAGTTGCTTTTTATTATTATTCTTCTGTTCATTTATAGAGGTTCACGCACGTATGTCAATAACTTTAGAAGGGACTTGCTTTTCTCCACTGGTAGTCTGCTATTGGTGCTTATCCAGACTGGACACTTGTGCCAATATTCATGGGCTGATGATTGTGGAATAGGTTATGAAGGAAAATCATGATGAAACTGCTGAAGACAAGGGTGGTAATGTTGGTTAGGTGAAACTGAACCAGGCTTACTGCCTCTAATGGCCTTTTCCTCCTGATTTTAAAACAAAAAAATCAGTGTTGAAAACTGCTGGACCAATAGGTTGTGTTTGATTGATTTTAGTAATGGGAGCTTGGCAGTGAGTGCGGTGTACTCTTTAAAGGGGATCAGAGCGATTCCAAGGAGCCTGAGGGAATGATTTAAAACATTGTCCATCACCTTGAGAGCTGAGCTTGCATCTTGTCAGCTTGATGAATGGCTGGGATAATCGTTCCTCTTGTGACCATTCAGCCAGCGGTAATGCATTGAGTATGGAGATTAGTTAGCTGCCAGTGGCTTATCTCGTGTTCAAAACATGTTAATAGACGTTTAAAAAGAAAGCATTAACTTTCTTTTCATGTCCTCTCTGTAGACACCGGAGGAGAAAGAGCAACTGCTGGAAATGCAGGAGTTCAAGGAAACCATGACTGAGTCCACCTTCTTGTACTTGACCCTTGACTTGCCGACTGCACCCCTGTACAAGGATGAGAAGGAGCAGCTGATTATTCCACAAGTTCCGCTCTTCAACATCTTGGCAAAATTCAATGGCATCACAGAGAAGGTTGGTGCAAAATGAGAAGGCAAACGAGAATAAAACTCAATATCTTAGCAAACAGAGCAAATGTAATTGAACTACTAAGGCAGCAATGATATCAGAGTGTACAACAGGACTGCCAAGGAACTGGGAGAGCAGTGCTGTGTGTAGTACCCGTTCTGTGCAGTGCCCAGTAGACGATGGTGCATGTAATACAGCCGTGGCTCTTTAGTACTAGACTTCCAAACCCCTAATGTTTCCTAGTGGTTTTGACATTATTAACTTTTCAAGTTTAGCTTAGTTTTTTTAGTTTAGAGATACAGGATATTAACGGGCCCTTCGGCCCACTGAGTCTGCACCGACCAGCGATCCCCAGACAATAGTTCCATCCTAACAATGCAGTAATGCGTTACCTCAGCTCCAGCTACTCCACACAGTCCAGACCTCGGATGCTGTCTGTGTGGAGTTTGCACATTCTCCCTGTGACCACCTGGGTTTCCTCCCATGTGCCTAGGATCTGAGTGCTGGTAGATTTATTGACCTCTGTAAATGTCTCTGGTGAGTGGTGGCATTTGGGGGGATTTGATGGGAATCTGGGAAGAATAAAATATAATGAGTATAAATAGGTGCTTGAAGGTTAGTGCAGATGCAGTGGACCAAAGGACCTAGTTCTGTGCCGTACAACTTTATTTCAAAACATGTAATCAGGTCATGTTCCGCAGAGCTGTATGTGAGACCTGACTGCGCACAGATTGGTTCATTTGTTATTAATTTAATTTCTATTGGAAAAGCCGATAGTTATTGTGCATCTCCTTTCTGTCTGATCAGTGTAAGTAGTTTGTTGAATGACCTCGGAGCAGTTGCGTGGAGTATATAGAATGGGACTGGTGTCATGAAAAGGCCCGACAGGATGCGGTTCTCTTCCCCAAAGCTCTGAGTTCCGGCGGCCCGACTCGGAGCTGTGGCGGCTTTCCGGTGGCAGTGGCGGCGGCAGCGACTTCGAAGGTTCGGGACGCGGGCCCAGTGGACGACATCGTCGGGAGCTCGCAGGTCACAGGTTGGTGACCTGTTTTTCCGGAGATCCCGCGGCAACAGCTGCATCCACTGGACTGGAGGGCGGCAGCTTCGAACGCCCCGGGCCGCGGAGTTGAACCGGCCCGCTCGCGTACCGCGGTTCACCCGCGGGACTTATTTACATCACCCGGTGCGGTCACAACATTGGAGGCCCGGGTCGCCTCAGCGCAGAGGAAGAGGAAGAACAAGAAGGGAAGAGACAAAGACAAGATTTTTGCCTTCCATCACAGTGAGGAGGTGTCTGGTGAATTCACTGTGGTGGATGTTAAATATGTGTTTATTGTGTGTTTTGTTATTTACTATATGTATGACTGCAGGCAACAAAATTTCGTTCAGACCGCAAGGTCAGAATGACAATAAAGTTTTCCATGATTCCATGATTCCATGATCCATGAATATTGAAGCTATCGGATATGAAAACAGCATGATTAATTTGAACTGAACACCATTTTTATTTAACAAGGAAGCTTTAACCACTATATTTATTTAATTTAATTACAATGGTTGGATTCCAATTTGAGTTTTTAATCTTATTCATCCAATATCACAACTGCCTTTCTATGTGGCTTTATTTTCCAACATTACAACAGAAACCACATTTGCAAGCATTTTATTTGCTGCAAAACATTTCCAACCACCCTGGGGTTATGACAGGTGCTCCATGCGTGCAAGCTCTGACACCTTGACAACTGTTCTTTATATTTTCTTCAGGAGTATAAAACCTACAAGGAGAATTTCCTGAAGCGGTTCCAGCTGACAAAGCTCCCACCCTATCTCATCTTCTACATCAAGAGGTTCACAAAGAACAATTTCTTCATCGAGAAAAATCCCACCATTGTCAACTTTCCAATTACGTAAGTAATACACTTCACCTTTTAGTTGAATGTGATTGTATTAGAGTTACTCATTGAGTAACACAGCACAGGGATGGGTCCATGTGGACCAAGGTGCCGTCTAAGCTAGTCCCATTGGCTTGCGTTTGGTCCATATATCTTTAAATCTTTCCTATCCACAGAGCTGTTCAAATGGCTTTTAAATATTGGTATTGTACCTCCTCAACCACTACCTCTGGCAGTGTGTTCCATATATGCCCCATTTTCTGAATAATAAAGATGCTCCTTTGGTCTCTTTTAAATCTTTCCCCTAACACCTTAACCCTATGTGCTTTAAATTTTGACTTCTCCTTCTCTGAAATAAAACTCTGTATATTCACCCTATCTATTCCCCTTATGATTTTATACACCTCTGTAAGATGACCACAAAACTTCCTGCGCTCCAAGGAATAATGTCTAAGTCTGCCCAACCTCCCCCTATTCCTCAGGTCCTCGAGTCTTGGCAATGACTTGTGAATCATCTTTGCATTCTTTCCAGCTTAATGCTGTCATTCCTAGAGCAGGGTGACCAAAACTATGCACAATACTACAAGTGCAGCCCCACCAACGTCTTGTACAACTGTAACATCTCAACTCTTGTACGCAATGCCCTGGCTAATGAAGCCAGCGTGCAAAACACTTTCTTCTTCACCCTGTCTACCTGTGATGTGATAAACTGTGTACTCGCACTCCTTGCTCCCTCTGCTCTGCAACGCTCACTAGAGAATTTGATGGTCTTTCTCAGAACTGACCGAGTTTGACTTGCTGCATCTTTGTAACGATTGTAACGTGTTGATAACTAGTGATTGTAACCAAGCTTTGTTGAGGCGATTCTCATCTGATTTTGACACCTGGTGTATGGGTGAGTTACCGTAAGACACTAACAGAAGCATTCTGCTTTTCTTGGGCTGGAGGCACTAACGTATTTGTAGCATTTCCTCTTCTGCTTGGCTGATGCAGTATAGACATTCAAAATAACAATGAAATGTGCTGGAAATATCAGCTGACACAATACTTTGTGAGCTGCTCAGGTGAATGAGGTGAAATTAAAGTAGGGGTGAAAGGTAAAGGAATGTGCTGGGAACTGGGAGGTACACAACTCTCCAGGTGCTGGGAATCTAAAAGAGTAAGAATGCAGGAGATATCCAACAGATCAGGCAGCATCTTCCAGGAGTTCAGATAACAAAGATTTAGTGTTTTAAAACATTCCTGTTTATTGCAATGTGTTTCAGGAACGTGGATTTGCGAGAGTACCTGTCAGAGGAGGTTCAGGCGGTGCACAAACACACTACCTATGACCTGATAGGTAACGTGGTGCATGATGGGAAGCCCGGTGAAGGTGCGTACCGGGTCCACGTTCTGCATCATGTGAGTATGCTCCCAGGCATCCCTTGCTCTTTATGTGAGTAATAGAACAGTAGATGTTCGCAGCCTTGAGTGGAATGTATGAATGAACACAACATCATGTCATAGATACAGGAAGCTAGGCTGAGCATGATCTCTATGAGTTCTATAAACTACGCAGGGGACAACAAATATCTTCAGTTGCTGATTTCTTTATCAGGTTTATGATTTCTTAATCAGGTATATGAAGCTATATTTTCTCAGCTCATTCTTGTGTATTGTATACAAAATAAAACATTTCACTGTACCAAGTATACGTGCCAATAAAGTATCTTCTTCTTTCGTGTGGCGTGCACAGCCTTAAGTTGTTGGACAACTTGTTCTATTTGATCTTCCGTTTGTGCACGTCGAGTTGATCGCATTAGTCGAAACAGGGCGGACCACGTGAAGGTTGCAATCTCCCACCCCACAATAAAGTATCAATCAATCAAGATAGGATCGTCAAACACAGTGCCATTCAGAGTATTGTGCTGTGTTGACCGTTGCAAGAACTGTTTATGATTGCTGCACCCTTGCTCTCTCTCTGAAGGCCTGCAGTTTTCTGCCCTTCAGGTATTTTTCTAATTTCCTTTTGAGTGTCTGATAGTTTAATACTTCACCAGGACTCGGTGTCATTATTGCTTCAGTAAATACGGAGTGCCTTTTAACAGCTTTCGGCACAATAAATGGGATGACAGCTGGAAGTCGTGAATAGTAAGGTGTTTACAGGGTATTAAACCCAGAACTGCACCTTGGTGAATTTTGGCATCTGTATCCTTGTCCCATTCACCCTCTTTGGCTCAGTATCTTATTATTGCCTCACTTTCTGACCTTTGGGATTGTCACATTGTGTGTCTGGCATCCAGTTCTTAAACAGCAGAAATTTCCTTCAACCAGATATTAGGAAAATGGAATATAAGGACAAATTGCATATTT
This sequence comes from Okamejei kenojei, assembly GCA_035221665.1. Classification (NCBI taxonomy): domain Eukaryota; kingdom Metazoa; phylum Chordata; class Chondrichthyes; order Rajiformes; family Rajidae; genus Okamejei; species Okamejei kenojei. The sequence continues at coordinate 19,112,240 of CM069168.1, forward strand.
CAAGAATTCTCTGTTTTGTTTCAGATTTTCACTTTTATTTTGAACGGCAAGGTACATAGAGGATGGGATAAGGCAATAAAAGAGAAGCTATTTCAGACACTGAGCCCTATGTTGCAGAAAGCCCATAAAAGAATACTAAATGTGGGAGTGTAATTAAGAGAAAGATAATAGGAAAGCAAAGGAGGCCATGAAAAAGCAAAGGAAATCCAGCGCTGTTTTATAAGAGCGACAGAATAATTACGGAAAGTGTTGAGCCTGTTAGGGACTAAAAAACGAATGTGTTTGTAAGTGGAGGATGTGGGCAAGAGTCTCAATGAGTACGTTGTGATTGTCTTTACGAATGAGGGTTAATGGCGATATAAAGGAAAGCGAATGCTTAATGTTGGAAGAGATTAACATAATAGAGGAAGAGTGAATTGCCAGCTCCACATGAAGACCTGGTCCTAAAATGCTGTTGAGCCAAGATAGAACAGAAAAAAAAATGACAGGCATATTTCCTTTGCCATAAGAGTCAAGAGCCAAGAATCCCTGACTGTTAAAGAAACATGGGAGGCTTGGACTATCATTTTCTAATACTCCCTGGCTGTGGGAGAAATGGCAGAGGATTAAAGCATTTCTAGTGCCCTACAATTGTTTGAAAAGGAATAAACCAAGGAATTATTGGTCAATTTGGTTAATCTCTTAAACTGTCAGCAAAGTGGGAAAATTATTGGAACCAATTGAGGGATAGTGTAAACGATGATGTAGAAGGCAGGATTACACAGGAAAGTCCGCATGGGTCTATTACAGAAAGGTCGTCTGTCGTGTGGAATTAGATTTTCTATGGATGTGAGGGCAGTGTATTTGACATGGTCCATGTAGATTGTTTGCTCAGGAAGACCGCAGTGTGAACACCAAATGCAGGTCACTAGATCTAGTTCTGGTCCACGTGATACTTTAGAGGCGCAGAGGAACATTTTGAAGAATTTTGCCAGGACTGGAAAATGTAGGTGTGAGGAAAGATTGGATCTACTCGGGATGGAGTCGAGGATGTTGAGGGGAGACCAAAAATTCTGTTGAGCCAACATAGAAAAGAAAAAAGACAGGCATATTTTCTTTGCCATAAGGTTAATAACTAGGGGACGAAGATTGAAAGTAATTGCTGGAAGTATTTAAAGGAAATGGGGAAGCATTACACTCGGGGGCAGAAAGGACTGAAACTCTTTGACTGAATTGGTAATTAAACCAGAAAGCCTCACCGCATGTAAAGCGTACTTGAAGAGATGTGATGTGCATGGCTACAGAAGAGAGGTGAGGTTAGGCTGGGTGTTTATCCATCTGAATGGACATGACAGCCTCAATGGTTTCATTCTGTGTCATAATTTGTTTTTGAATCTGTCCTGTGATTTACAGTGTCAGGTTTTTTGTTTTTGCATCGAGATCTTCACTGGTTAATCTGAATGTAAAGCTGTTGTGTAAACTAGGCAGTGTATCACCATGTTTGACTAACAGGTCCATTACACTGTGTGCTATTTCCTACAATGTAAGAAACTGTCTTTTAAATATAATAATAAACCATAAACTGCTGGAGGCTCTCAGCTGGTCAGGCAGCAGCAATGAAGGGAAATGGCCAGATGATATTTCAGGTTGGGCCCCTTCACCAGTCTGAAGGAATGTATAGGATGGTCCCAACCTGACACGTGCTTCCGCAGATGCTCTCTGACCCACTGAGTTCCTCCACAACTTTGTTTTTTACTTGAGATTCCAACATTTTCAGACTCTTCTATCTCCTTTTTGCAAAGATAATACTTGTATCTTTCTGGTTCTCTCCTTTCAGGGAACAGGGAAGTGGTACGAGCTGCAAGATCTACAAGTTACTGATATCTTGCCACAGATGATCACCCTATCTGAGGCCTATATTCAGGTTAGTACTGTCAGGGGCAATGTTACTGCTCCACATACTGCTGTTTGTATTCACACAAGACTACTGATTATATAGACTCCAGATGCAGTTCAGATAATAAGACAAATTTCAATGGAATTACACAGAACAGAAAATGTGATTAAGAATGCACTAGGGCAAGCTTAAAGCTGCAAGGACAGGAAGCCAGTCTTCGGCTCTGTGTACATTGAACTCTTCACTCCATCCCAGGTTTTGTTCTTTCCTGGGACCAGGAACTAGTAGAATTCCATACTTCCTGTAATCTCTCTTCTCCGACCAAAAGACTCTCTATGGTGTTGCTGGATGCTCTCTGTATGTGCATTCTCCTCTGCTGCCCTCAAATGGACTTCATTTTCTTTCCCAATAATTGAAAATACCTCGAACATGGGTAAGGCATAAGCCACAGGGTCCCTGAAGCCTTTCCCCCTTCAGTCAGATCATGGCTGATATGGCCCAGCACTCTGCTCCTCCTTTGCGAGAATGCTTCTTTTTGCCAGTCCCACCACTGTAATATTTGGCATGACATAGAGAGACATGGGCCATATGTGGGCAAATGGTTGACATGGACAAGCTGGGCAAAAGGGCCTGTGCCTATGTTGAATGACTCTACGATAGTCAATGGGAACTCTATATGTGTTGGTTTGAATTGGCAAGCCAAAGTAAGAGGAGCTAATGCTTCAATGAACAGCAGTTTGAATCTTCTTCCCTGGGGAAGGTTCAAAAGACTATAAGGTAGCATTGTGTTGACTGGAATGGACTTTACGATAGGGTGCCACTCAGTTCAGACTATTGAAGATGAAATAATCATTGGTGTTGGAAATAGTATTCATGATGTTGCTCAAATTCACACTTGAGCTGAATGGGCAAAGAGCAACGGTGCTGAATGAACCAAGCAGCTTGTGTCAGTTCCACTATTTCATCAACAGATCTGGAAGAGACGAGAAGACAGTGACGAAAGTCTTCCCAGTCAGAAAGGAGCATGAACTGGGACAGGGAGAATATTCTGACCATCGGCATCTTCCCCATGATGCTCTGGGCCGGTGTTGAGCAGACCCTGAAGATGCTGGCAATATTTCAACCAAAGGCTGACCATACCCATGTTTGGCAGATGTGGAGTACACGGACATGGCAATGAAGCAGTGATTTCCTACCTTTGGTGTTCAAACCAACTTCTCCAATACGGAGTTGTGAAGGTGTGCAGGGATTTAGATGATACCGGGGGGGGGGGGGGGGGGGAGAATTGCCAGGGATATGTTGACGGAACGAGTCCTATTTGCCAGAGCCAGGCAATAGCAGAAATGCCCTGATTTGCCCTGGAAAACCACCCACTGATTGAATCATCTTTGTCTTTGCATTCTGTTTGCTGGAAAACTGGCATTGTGAATCCCAGAGGATGTTGCAAACCTCTGTTTTGGTATGACCTTGCTTCATCTTGCTCGAGCAGCAGTCTTCTGCATTGTGGCTGATGTTTCAAATGCAGCAAAGCTGAGAGGAGCTATTTACTGACGTTGCAGAGTGCAGAAACTATTTTGCTTTAGGCTGGGAACATCAGTGCCTATGTGAAAATCTGTCTTAAATTTGTAATATGTTTAGGTGAAAGATCTTTGAATACTGAAGAGCAGGATCTGGGTATGTTTGAATTGGTTTAACTAATTCTTGCTCTTTGTTTTAGAAATTATAGCAGCAAAACATTTCTCATGGTCGACTTCCTGGATTATTTTGTTAATTTCTGTCAATCGAGATAAATAAAATTTTCATTTAAGTTTTGGTTGACATTGAGCATTCAATATTTGGGGGGAGGGGTTAATTGGGTGATTGCTCACTTGCTGATGTAACTGACCAGGTATCTCAACCACCTGAAGAATAAAGTCATGTATTTTATATATTTAGTAATCTAACTTCTCTCCTGAAAGTGTTGCCTTCTTTGCACTTGCGTGGATGATAGCCTCTGGCCTGTGCCTGACACACGTGAGTCTAGACAGTGTTAATCTGTAAATATTTGCTTATGATCGTGTCCTTGGGTATCTGTTTAGTTTACACTTCCACTGGGCAAGCTCAGGAGAATGGGAAACCATGCAGATGCTGCTTTATACCAAAGTGCTGGAGTAACTCAGTGGACCAGGCAGCATCTCTGCAGTAAGTGGATAGGATCAAAAATAATGTCTAAAGACAGGGTCTGGCCCGAAACGTCACATCTATTTTCTTCTGAGATGCTGCCTGACCTGTTGAGTGACCCCTGCACTTTGTTTCTATCTTTAGATTTATATGTGTTGTCAAGTCATACGGTGCAGGAGGTCACAAGCCTTTAATCAACCAGGTTGGTGCCAGTGGTTAGGTATACATCAAAGAGGATGTCAGCCACCCACCCACCAGAAACTCAAATGCAGGAGATGCTGCCTGCTAGGGTGAGTTAACATCTGTGTTTGGGGAGGAAAGGGAAATATTTGCTTCCAAAGTGACTTAGCCCCATGCTCTTGGTAGCAGGATAGGCTACCGACATTCAGGGTTGGCCTTCTTCCACCAACTATGCAAGGGATATTGAAGGATGCAAGAATGAATCACACTTTAAGGAAGTCATATGTGGATTAAAGTTTATTTAAGAAACAGAGCATTGTTTTAAAGCATTTAGTCTGCTCAACAAATGCAAAACCAACACAAGGATGACAAAATGCTGGAGTAACTCAGCGGGTGAGAGAGCATCTCTGGAGAGAAGGAATGGGTGACGTTTCAGGTCGAGACCCTTCTTCAGACTGATTATCATTTCTACAGCCACACACATGATTAAGACCAATCAAGTAAATCTTAAATCTATCAATTATTAAAATGCCATCACATTTACAAAGTATTATCCTCTTGTTGTAAAATTAGCGCCAGCCCCCTCATACATGGTTAGTTTGTTACATCTGCTTTGAAGCAGTCAGAATTCATCAATAGCAACGTTATGCAACACTTGACAAGGTGCAAGAGTAGAAATATCAGAGATATTCACTAAATAGCAATGAATTGTTTCTAAAAACAGTTAATTTCTGCAAAGTGCTTTATTGAACATTAACATGTCACCTCAAACTTATCATATTAACAGTTTAAACTCCATTCAATTGTTGAGAGCAACAGTTGTTTCCCACACATCAGGAAATTCCTTCAGAGATTTAAAATACAGCACTGTAGGCTATTTAGCCCATCAAAATGTTTACTGGCTCTTGGCTTTGCAATCCCATCAGCTGCACCCCCAACCACCTGTATTTGTTCCCTCTCATTGAACCATCCATGGTTGAAAATAGTTTCCCTGTTTTAGGTCTCTGAACTCACCAAAATCTCTGAAATTATTCAGTTTTCTTTGCTCCCAAGGATTGTCACCCCATGTTGTATCTTCTACAGTGAGATTGTAGGGTTAGAGTCTCATCTCTTCCATGCACAATACACTGATGTTTAGCTAAACACCAATCCTTTCCTTGTAAAATATTACATTTCAGCAGTTGTTTAGGAAATAATTACTTTCTATCAATCCGTGTTAGACAAAAGCTCTACCTACATATGCAGCATCCAGAAATGATTAGTTGGAAGGAAAAAAGATAATTTGTTTCAGTTGGACACTTCAATTAAAGGGAGTGTGCTGAATTTAGAATTAAGCAGAAGCTATAGCGACACAAAACTGCTTCAAAATACACACACGCAGCCCGAATCATCATTTAACTGATCCCGAAATGGAATCACTTTTGATTTTTATTAAATTTGCTGCAGTCTTCTTCCAGAGATGCTAAATTCTCCAGCTGTGTCTATCACAGTATTCAGTAGCCTAAAAAGAAAATCAAAAATGAGATTAGTTTGAATTACGAGAAAACAGCATGCTTCATTCACCAGCCTCCTACTCTTCAAAACTCTTTAATGTTTTTGTCTCATTCCTCATGCTCGAGCATCACCTAACCATTTCTGGAGAAAATGGACAGGTGATGTTTCAGGCGGGCTGAGTGAAGGTGTTTAGCAAAACGATCGCCAGTCTACGTTTGGTCTTGCCGATGTATAAAAGTCCCAACCTTGAACAATGGATACAGTAGACGAGGAGGTGCAAGTGAACCTCTGCCTAACCTGAAAGGACTGACGGGGTTCCTGGTCCAAGTCAAGGGAGGAGGTATAGGGACAGGTGTTGCATCTCCTGAGGCTGCAGGGTAATGATCCCACTAACCCCCTCGTGGGATCATTGGATCAGGGATCAATTCTGTAGATCCTTGCTGAAATATCAGGTCTAGTTTCCGTACTCGAGTAAGGATAGGTGGAGGGAGTGCAGCCAATAGTCAGTAGGTCGGTGACTGGGATGGTGGGTTTGTGATGCAAGGAACGATTAAATAGCTTGTGCTTTTGATACAACATTTAGAGAGGATCCAATTGAAAGGTACAAACATCGATCAGGTGTTCAGAACCAATGGTCACAGTGCATAGGGGCTGGACAATCTGGACAATGATGAACATAACATATCTTCAGAGGGGAGTGAATCTTTCGAATTTTCTATCAAATAGAACCATGGAGGCTCAGTTGTCAAGTTACCAGGACTTGAGGACCGGAGCTACAGGGAGAGGTTGGGCAGGCTAGGTCTCTATTTCATGGACCGCAGGAGGCCAAGAGGGTGATGTTATAGAGGTGATAAAACCACGAGGGGGATTAGAGAGGCTAAATGCACAGAGTATTTTTCCCCAGAGTAGAATAATCAAAAGAAACAGAGAGCATTGGTTTAAGGTGAGAGGGGAAATATTTAATAAGAAAATTGAGGGGCAATCTTTTCCACATAGAGGGTGATGAGTATATGGAACAAGGTGCCAGAGGAGGTAGTTGACACAGGTACTACAAGAATATATGGACAGGTACATGGATTGGAAAGGTTTAGAGGGTTATGGGTCAAAAATAGGGAAGGGGACCAATATTGGTTAGCTTGGGCAAGTTGGGCTGAAGGGCCTGTTTCCATGCTGTATGACTGTTCAAGAGTGAGGTTGATAATTTTTTAGATAAAGGTAATCAAATAAGAAGCAGATCGAGCTGGAAAACTAAATGGCAGAGCATACTTGATGGGCTGAATGGTCCACTTCAGCTCCAATTCTTATGTTTTTATGAATCTGAAGTGTCATCTGTTCCTTTTCTCCAGAGATGCTGCCTGACAAGCTCCAGCACTCCAACACTTTGTGTCTATATTCAGTGAAAACCAGCATCTGCAGTTCCTTAGTACACCTTATGTTCTTACAGTTCTTTTCTACAAATCAGAACTTGTAACACTGAGCCTGTGTAAATTGTATTTAGATCTTTAAGTTCTAACTTGGATGTGCCAGCAATGTGAAAGACATGCTGTCAATTCTGAATTGTGGATCCAAATCAAAACTAGACACAAACAACAATCGGGCTCGAGGGTCACCCTTAATTTCTTGTCCCAATAAATCTCTACAGCTGTCGTTTCCCCAACATTACATGAAGAAATTAAGTCGTACTTACTTTGCAGCGAGTGGCTATTGCTTTATCCGAGCACCAGTGGCGTGGTCCCCAGGTACAATCATTTTCTCCAAGTAGTTCTTTCTTCTACCACTCTTACACAGAGGTAAAGTTTCTGTCAATAAATCATATACACAGCAATGTTTGCACAGCCACTCTCCCAACCTGCCCAAGTTCTTTTGCAGAGTATCTCTACACTACCTGCCCTCCATCTATCTTTGAATCATCTTCAAATTTGGCCACAAAGTCCTCAATCCCCTCCTCATTGATATACAGAGTAGCGGTCCCCCTGTGCTAGTCATTGGCAGCCAACAAGAAAATACCCCCTTTATTGCCATTCTTTGCTTTCTGCCAACCTGATATCACTAGCATCTTCCCTTTGATACCTGCTATTTACTTCCTCCCTCAGGGGCTAAAGTCCTATCAATAAATCATATACATGGCAATGTTTGAACTGCCACTCTCCCAACCTGCCCAAGTCCTTCTGCAGAGTCTCTGCTTCATCTAAACTACCTGCCCTCCATCTATCTTTGAATCTTCAAACTTGGCCACAAAGCCTTCAACTCCCTCATCAACCCGCTATCAATGCTAGGATTTTCCCTTTGATACTATCTACTTTAGCAGCCTCACCTTCAGCGCCTTAAAGCCTTTGTGAAAATCTAGACTGACTCTCCTTTGTCTGCCCTGCCATTTACTTCCTCAAACATTAGGAGAATATCTTCACTCTTACCAAGCAAACGTCCCTTGATTTCTCGGACATGGCAAGCAACGTTGTCGAGCTGGGCTTTGAAAGTATAAACAAAGTCTTCACACTAAGGGGAGAATCACATTAAAACAGATAATCAGCTGTTCTGTTCTGATAGAGCTAATGATTTATATTGCTGTATTGATCTTCATATGCAGGTGAATTCCAGTAAACTCTGAAGTAATGGGGAAAAGAAACAAGACAGTCACAGTACTAATACACACAGTATAATATGGATGGCATGGTGGCAGCGGTAGAGTTGCTGCCTTTCAGCGGCAGAGGCCCAGGTTCGATCCTGACCAGGGTGCTGTGTGTATCGAGTTTGTACATGTTCTCCCTGTGACCACGTGGGTTTTCTCTGGGTAATCCGGTTTCTCCCACACTCCAAAGACGTACATGTTTGTAGGCTAATTGGGTTTGATAAAATTGTAAATTGTCCCTAGTGTGTAGGATAGGGTTAGTGTGCAGGATGGCTGGTCGGCGCAGACTTGGTGGCGTAGAGGCCTGTTTCTGCTTTGTATCTCTAAACCGTGCCAGCAGTAATGTCAGCACAAAGTTTAGGAAAGAACTGTAGATGTTAGTTGACATTAGTCATCAGTCCACGCACTCCCAACATCAGTCTGAAGAAGGGTCTCGACCCGAAACGTCACCCTTTCCTTCTCTCCAGAGATGCTGCCTGTCCTGCTGAGTTATTCCAGTACTTTGTGTCTAATGCCAGTACAGTACAATATACTGAGAATAGTTAAACCAGGAAGAATGAACAAGGGGTGGAAATCAGTGGCGTAATTGCAGCTAAAATGATTCGTTAATAATGAAAGTCCACCAGGCATCATTGAACTTCAAGAATCCAATTAGGTCTGACAAGCAAACAGATATTTGCATGATGGGTTAACCTAATGCAGCAGGGCAGCAGAAGAGCCAGGAGGTGGAACACCAAAGATAGACAAAATGCTGGAGTAACTCAGCGGGACAGACAGCATCTCAGGAGAGAAGGAACAGGTGTTGTTTCGGGTCAAGACCCTTCTTCAGACTTGGTGTACCAAGGTTAACTATATTCATGGAAGTTCCTAAATATTTTAATGCTTCAAAATAGTCTTTAACATAATTTCACTTCCTTTCTTCACTTCTACTTCTGTATTCAGTTGCAACAAAAAAAAGTGGATGTACCCGACAATGCGTCCTTGTACAACAAAGACTCTTGCTAAACATTTGCTTCCTCCTCCACTGTTGTGTGAACTTCACTCTTTGAAGAAAAATGTTTCTAATATGGGAGTCGAGGCACGGCCACATTTCCTGCCTGTCCCTCCTTGAACAGGTGGTGTTCTTCTGGGGTAGGTACTTCCACAATGCAGTTGCGTTGGGAGTTCAAGACACAATGAAGGACTAGTGGTTCATTTTAAAGTCTGGAGGGTTTATGGATTTAGAGGGTGGTATGCCTACTGCCTAGGTTCACATCGTTTGGATGTGGTCACAGGTTTGGGAGAGGCTATTAAGCTGCATGGGCAAGTAACTGCAGGGCATTCTGTAGATGGATCACAATGGCAGCGACAATTACTATTTTACATCAGGTTCATTGGTAGTTCCGTATAAATTTCAACCGTATGCAATATTCAGCAAATATCCTTACTTCTCATCTAATAAATTCGTTAGAGGAGCAGAATTAGGCCATTTGGCCCATCAAGTCTACTCTGCCATTAATCATTGCTGATATATCTTTCCCTCATAACCCCTTTCTCCTGCCATTCTCCCCATAAACCACCGACACCCGCAATTAATCAAGAATCTATTAACGGCCTGTCCCACTGTACGAGGTAATTCAAGACTTCTGCCGCGTTTTCCCCCCCCCGAACTCCTTCGAACTCCACGTGGATTCTCGTAGCGGCTCGTAAATGCTAAGCTCTGACGTTTTTTTCAACACTGCAAAAAAAATGTCCACGTAAAAAAAAGTCGCTTTTTACTCGTACGAGCCGCTACGAGACATCCACGAACTCCTACGCACTCGCTACGGACATTCTCAGAGTTCGAATCAGGGGAAAACTCGGAAGAACGCTTGAATTACCCCGTACAGTGGGACAGGCCCTTCAATCTTTGCCTTGAAAATATAAATTGATGGCCTCCACAGCCTCCTGTGGCACTAAATACATGTCCCCACTCAGTCTTCAGGCAATGCTTTGTAGCACTGAGCCCCGTGCCCCCAAACTACTGACATATCTGGTCCACCATTTGTACAATTACAATAGCTAACCAATAATGTGGACATTTGATCAGGAACATAATTTGAACAAAGGAAGAAAAGTCCAATCCGACTCATTGTTGCCCAATCAGTCCTCTCTCATATCCTCCACTGCTGACGGAAGGCATTGTCACTCATACGTTCTGGATCCGCTTGACTCACCAAGAGAAAGGGCGTCCCTGACATCGAGCTGCAGGTTTTCACCATGTCTGTGCCACTCTTCTGACCAACGAAGAGATGTTTCACCATTTCTTCGCATGTGTCACAAGTTGGTCTACCCAGGACGCCAGACAGTTTTTCTACATTGTGGGAGAAATTCATGTTAGACAGGGTGCAGACTTTATCTGTAGACTTTTCTAGACACTGGTCCTTCTTTTGATTGCATTCCTGCAACGTTGGTGAAATTCCACCACTAAAACACCTTTGACACCAATGTTGTTATCTGCTGTTCTACACTGGGGAAAAACCACAAAGTTAGGAGAAAGTTTAGAGTAAAAAAAAAACAGACGATGGGACTCATTGGTCAGGCAGCATCTGTGCAGGGAAATGTCTAAATTACCTTTGGGGTCAGACCCCTTTCCAGTGTGAAGGGTCACGAGCAAAATATCACCTGTCTATTTCCATGCACGGGGGATAGCTTTAAGGTGAGGGGAACAAAGTCAAGAGCTTCAAATTCCTGGGCGTGCACATCTCTGAAGATCTCTCCAGGTCTGAGCACATTGTTGCAATTATCAAGAAAGCACATCAGCGCCTCTACTTCCTGAGAAGATTATGGAGAGTCGGTATGTCACGGAGGACTCTCTCTAACGTCTACAGGTGCACAGTAGAGAGCTTGCTGACTGGTTGCATCGTGGCTTGGTTCGGCAACTTGCACGCCCAGGGGCGGAAAAGACTACAAAAAGTAGTAAACACTGCCCAGTCCATCATTTGCTCTGAACTCCCTACCATCGAGGGGATCTACCGCAGTCGCTGCCTCGGGTAGAAGGTACAGGAGCCTGAAGACTGCAATGTCCAGGTTCAGGAATAGCTAGTTCCCCGCAGCCATCAGGCTATTAAACTCAACTCAAACAAAACTGAACATTTATAGACCATGTTCATTTGCACTTTATCTGTTTATTTATTCATGTGTGTATATTTATATATTGGTATATGGCCACACTGATCTGTTCTGTAGTCATGCCTACTATATTCTGTTGTGCTGAAGCAAAGGAAGAATTTCATTGTCCTATCTGGGACACATGACAATAAACTCTCTTGAATCTTGAAGTTTAAAGGGGCAACTTTGTTTTACACAGAGAGTGGCGAGTGCTTAGATCACACTGCCAGGAGTGATAGTTGATGCAGATACAGTAGCAGTGTTTAAGAGACTTCTGGATAGGCACATGGATATGCAGAGGATGGGCAGATGTAGATTATGTCCAGGTATATAAGAGATGTTCTTGGCATCATGTCTGGCACATCACAGCGGGCCAAAGGGCCTGGTCCTGTGCTGGACTGTTCTATGTGGCAGTGAACATAACATCACAAGATTTAAGTTAACCGTAGAAAAGAAACAATCTCAAGTAACAATCATTGGACAGAGACTAATTTCAACAGATTGAGAGAGACTCTGGTTCCCAGGTTAAATTAAGGTAAGGATGTAGTAGATTAGGCCTCCTTAAGGAAGCAAAGGTTCAGATGAGGCTCTACCACATGAGGAACCAGAAGCAACAGAGATTCAGAGCTCCTTGGATGATGAAAGACAGGAAATTATTGCAAAAGAAAAAGATTGCTTATGAGTAGGGAACGAGAACCAGGTTGATTTCAAAATAGTCGGAATGAAAACGTGAGGCAAAAGAATGTACAAGGAAAGATTAGCTGCAAATGGGAATCTGAAGGCATTCTAATGAGTGCATGCCTACAGAAAATTCCTTGAGAGATAGAGTGTATTAAAGAAAAGAACAGGAGTTGACTCTGCCACAGGTTCGATGTGCATGTTGTATCAGTCTTCACCGGGAATAATAAATCATATTAATGTTGGAGAGTCCAGATCCAGGGGTCACAGTTTAAGAATAAGGGGTAGGCCTTTAGGACTGAGAGAAGGAAAAACATTTTCACCCAGAGAGTTGTGAATTTGTGGAATTATCTCCCACAGTGGAGGCCAATTCATTGGATGTTTTCAAGAGAGTTAGATTTAGCAAAGGGAATCAAGGGTTATGGGGAAACCATGATGATATTGAATGGTGGTGCTGGCTGAATGGCGGTAGGCAGAATGGCCTACTCCTGCACCTATTTTCTATGTTCCTATGATTGGATTATTTCTACAGAGTCTTTATTTTTCAATAGACCACGATGTAAACACCCGGATATAGAAATTGAAACACGCATCCTCAATTAAAAGATGGCGAGATCACTGAACCTTGCGTGCAGTTCACATGATCCGATTCATCCAGACTCCTGTATGTACATTTAGGAGACCCTGGATAAATATGACTGAAAACTATTTAAATGAAGTTCAGCAACATGACTAGAGCGCTTGTTGAAGAGAGATTCCAAATCGGATCCATTGATGGGAGGGAGAGGGTTGTAAAGAAATTGGCTGCAAGTAATCAAGGAATAAAATACACACCTGGAAGTGACCTTAATCACCAATCCCTCAAGGGCAAACCTTCCAAAAACAACTATTGTGCAGATAATATTTGCTACCCAGGAGGGCAAGATTAGCAACCGATCTCGAGCCAACAATCCTCTCCTGTCGTAGGGCCACATGGAGATACAACTAAAAACTGTTTTATTTTTTCCACTGGCAGATTATCAATTTGCTACCTTTGCTACCAAATGAAGAGGAGCCATTTTGTCGGGGTATCCGTGATCTAAAGATGCCCTGTGATATGAAAGGAACTAGGGTGGGTGACAGAGCGAATGGAAGACATTTGATATAAACCACGATCATCTGTCTTCACTTCTAAAAATGGAGAGCTATAAATAAGGCGCCTCTATCTAGTTGCAAATGACTAGAGTTCTGGACAGTTACCTGAATAATCAGTGAAGCAGAGTTTAAGACCAAAGCAGATAGCATTGGGCCCAAGTTGATCGAAAATCATATTAACGATTATTACGCCGTCTTTTTTACAAACTCTTGGCACTTTTCAGAATATTGTTTGGGTATGACACTGCAAATCCGATTAAGCTCTTTGAGGATGAGAGCCTGTAAATGGATAAATAATAATTTATTAACAAAGTAAACAAAGATAGGAACCACAACAATGCTACAACTCAGTTTCAGGTCCCTGCCCCTTCACGGATTGTATATTGGAGAGGACATTATCCACCCTCTCAAAGGTGGTATTTTCTTTTTAATTTAAGAAAAAGCAGCTAAATCAAGAAGTTGTGATGCCTTCAAACTTTGGCCCATTGAGTCATTATAGCAAATGGCAGTCAATGCCGATAGATCCTCAGGGTGAACGCATGGCCGATAACAGATTTAGTATCATAGTAGACAGAGTCAAGCAAACAGATACACAAGCCTAAAGGTCCAACCTTATTGTTTATTTGGCAAATAACTCACCTTGCTCCGTTTCATTGGAAGAATTTTCTCCACTTCTTTCAAAACAAGCAGACATAACTCACACTGGGGCAGATGGTTCACCTGCAAAATAGATTTAATGGAATTGTGATTACTCTGTACTTTAAACCATTCTTCAAAGGTGCAAGTGATGGATATTATGCATCACCAACCAAGTACTCCCAAGTAGAAGTCTGATACATATTACAGCATTACAACAAACCTGATGACTCCAGTGAACTATTCCTATACACTTGTACTTAACCAAGATTGTGCTTACATGTAATAATCCTTTCCGAACTGCACGCACTGCACCTCCGTACTCGTGATAACAAAGTACCATTAGACCAACAGTGCATTTCAATCCTAAACTCAGAATATAATTTCACCATTACCTAGGCTGTATTTTTCCAACCCCCCCCCCCCCCCCCCCCCCCCCCACAATAATTATCAGTGTAACTGAGGTATTTTGTGCAAACACATTCCTATTGGAATTAGATTAACCCATCATATCTCATTTCACTTACCATGAATGCTTCTTCCCAATCGTTTGATGGATGGAATGACTGAGCTTTAGACTCCCATGGAGTGTCACAGTTCACAAGGTCATAAGTGATAGGAGTAAAATTAGGCCATTCAGCCCATCCGGTCTACTCCACCATTCAATCATTGCTGATCTATCTCTTGCTCCTAACCTCGTTCTCCTGCCTTCTCCCCATAACCCCTGACACCCGTACTAATCAAGATTTATTCCACACTGGACTGCGGGGATGGGGCTGACCACATTTTTCCAGCTACAGTCAGGATCTAAGGGCCACTGCTGCAGGTATCTGTCGCATGGTTCTCAAGTAACATTGCTGCTGTTTTCAGGGACAGGATCCCTCAAAGACCTTAACAACCAAGTATTTTTCAAAGCATCTTCCATCTAATAGCACTTGAAGATGTGCATGGCCCATGGAACTGCAAGGGCCACTGCAGCAGCTACTGATACTCCCGGGCAAAGAAGCCAACAAACAGACCTAGCATTATGAGGGAAACGTGCACCATTATCATTGTGACAGCTGTCCAATGTAGCATCGATAGAAGGACAACTAAAGCACGTTTATGGATTCAGTCTCATCTTCAATTGCGGGTGAACTTATTTGTGACTGTGTTGCTATCAATGTATCAAAACAGATTGATTCAGAACGGAGGTAGGAGCTCAAAAAGCATCTAACCAGAAGCTGCATGCAAGAGCACTGTATCCCAAAGCAAGGCACATCATCAGAATCCAGCACGTTTTACCATTACCATTCTTCTTATAGAGTCCACATCACAAGATTACAAACTGTTCAGCCAGAGCTGAGCACACTTCTTGGCATCTGCATACAATGGCATCTTGCGCTTGTTGTGCGCGGTGTTGCAAAGATTGGAAGAACCAGGGCCGCGACGCGTTCGCTCTTTCCTTGACCTCCACCATTACCATTAAACCAAGGGATCAAAAAAAACAAACTCGGACCAGTCAGCATGTGTGGAGGCAAAGCTATTAACATTTCAAGTCATGATAATATTTAACAGCAGGACAGGATCGAGGGGCTGAATGGCCTACTTGTGCTCCAATTTTGTGGTGTTCTTGTATGAATATGAAGACAAATTTCAGAACTGTTCCAAATGTTAGATTACTTTTGGACATGGAACAAAAACATGCCGTGATGTCCTTGCTAAGTTTTCTGCAGCTCAGCCTCTCCCATCGCAGCAAGATCGAAAGACAGTTAAGGGCCTGTCCCACTTTCACAACCTTTTTTACTCGTGGACATTTGTCCTCATGCTAGAAAAACGCCCGGACCTACTTAATGCCACGAGTACCTACGACTAGCGTCATGGCCTGCTACGACCTCGTGACGACCATGCTGCGAGTACGAGTCAAGGGCAAACTCGGCAGAGGTCGTTGAATTAGGTAGTGAAAGTGGGACAGGCCCTTTAGAATCCACCGTATAAGGTGTTATAATTCCATTAATTGAATGGGAATTCCAGTGTCATTAACTTTGACCAGGCATTGCAAAAGCCCATCAGCTCCACAGGAACCTGGTCAATTCCTAATCGTTGTTCAACTCAGCTGAGGTTAATTAAGGCAGAATTACACATTTTGGACTTGCCTGCAAAACTCAAATTCCACAATCTGATAAACAAAACCCAGCAAGATTGGTAACGTAGTGAATACAAATTGGAAGCTTCAATCCTTATTGTACAAAGCAGGGATCAGAGAGTCACTCAGGTTTGAAACGGTCCCTTCAGCAAAACTTGTTCATGCCAACCAAGGCTGTCAATCTAAGCTAGTCCCATTTACCTACATTTTGGTCATATACCCCAGAACCATCCTCATCTATTCCTGTAATTTATTTTCTAGCTTCCCACAGTGTCCTCAGCTCCATCTGATCAGGGACTATGACATTTATCCAACTTAGTATGTCTTAGGGCATCCAGCACCTTGTTGCTTGCAATATGGATAGTCCTCAAGACACGTCTGTTAACTTTCCCATTTTGGGTCTTTCTCCACAGTAAAAACAGGAGAAATATTATTTGAGGACCTTATCCATCTGTACACAGATGACCACTTTCATTTTTGTAGGGGGCTATTCTCTCTCTAGTTCTTTTCCCACCATAACATGCTCATGAAATCTCTGGAGTCTCAGTAGTCTTGTAGGGCAGAGCTACCTCATGGTATTTATTTGTCCTCATTTAGTTTAGAGATACAGCACGGAAACAGGCCCTTCAGCTCACCGAGTCCGCACCAACCAGCGATCCCCGCACATTAGTGCTAGGGACAATTTACATTTATAATAAGCCAATTAATCTACAAACCTGCACGTCTTTGGAGTGTGGGAGGAAACTGAAGATCTGAGAAAATCTACGCAGGTAACGGGGAGAACGTACAAACTCCGTACAGACAGCACCCGTAGTCAGGATTGAACCCTGGTCCCTGGCGCTGTGAGGCTGCAACTCTACCGCTGCACTAATGTGCCGTCTCTGAAATTTCCTTCTTGCATATGCTCCTCAATCTATCAGCGAGTTGCTGGATACCAGCTGCCTGTACCCGACCCATGCCTCCTCCTGGACTGCAGAGAGTGTACAGGTCCTCTCCAGCATACCACCATCTGATGTACGCTTGGTGGGATGGGTTTGCTGGCTGGTGCAGGGGTAGTTGGCATCTTCTGCCTCGATTTGTAGCTGTATTTTCAACGTAAACTGTTGGGTGATGAAGGGTTGTCAGGAACAGAATCTTGTCCTAACCTGGGAAGAACTGGAATATACTTGACCTTGGGTCTAACCTATGCTAAGTTACAATGCTCCTCATTAAAGTAACAGCTAACAAGCATGGAGAGGACACCAGGAAGAATGGTTACCATTTGAGTGACCCGTTTAAGAATAGGGAGAGAAAATGAGTCATCATTGGTCCTCAGGTATGTGTGCTATCAATGATCACCATTCTTAGCGGCCAAGTAACCATCCCTACACTGAACGCAGCCTAGATTGCCCGCTCTAATCTTGCCCGCCAAGTTTGGACTCAGAACCTTTCTGCCTCAATCAGAAATGCTTCCTTCCCTCCCACTGCAGCCGTTGCTGAACGTCTAGGTATGCAACGTGTGGAATGATCTTACCTGCAACTTCATTTCTGTCATCGGTTGCTGCCGAAGATAGATGTCATGGCTCGGTTCAAGCTCACGGACGACATTGGATTCCTCATTGTTCACTTCGTATGGCAGCATACTGACACACAGAGCAGCACACAATGCCACAGGATCTTTCTGTAACCCAAAGCACAGGGTACACATGAAACAATAGCTGACAGCAACAACCCATCTCCTCAGTTCTGGCTGATCTACTGTGCTGTGTAACTTTCTGTAAATTCTATGTCATTTTGAAAACAGGCAGCTGGACTGAGAGCAAGGTTGGCAAGTCACTTTGCAGAATCTTTCTTCCAAATTAGTTTTCCTTTTTTGTTCAGTCCCAGGAATTAACATGGATTTCCAGTGACTTGGTGTATTTAATTGTGATGTCTCTTACATTACAGGACAC
The DNA here is from genome assembly GCA_035221665.1 of Okamejei kenojei. Lineage (NCBI taxonomy): Eukaryota > Metazoa > Chordata > Chondrichthyes > Rajiformes > Rajidae > Okamejei > Okamejei kenojei. The sequence continues at coordinate 19,130,212 of CM069168.1, forward strand.
AATAAATTAAAACAAATGCACACTTTCACAATAGTCTTCCTTCACATTTACATTTTTAGATATTAAAAAAAATCATAACTGACAAAGGTAGACAAAAGTGCTGGAGAAACTCAGCGGGTGCAGCAGCATCTATGGAGTGAAGGAAATAGGCAACGTTTCGGGCCAAAACCCTTCTTCAGATTTCGGCCCGAAACGTTGCCTATTTCCTTCGCTCCATAGATGCTGCTGCACCCACTGAGTTTCTCCAGCACTTTTGTCCACCTTCGATTTTCCAGCATCTGTAGTTCCTTCTTAAATACTCATAACTGACAAAGCTATCCAAGATCATAATACAGAACAATGAAAAATGGAAGTGGGTTAGTTTCATTCCGTTTAGAGATACAGCATGGAAACCAGTCAGTCTGGACTGATCACCAACCACCTGTTCACACCTGTTCTATGTTATCCACTCTCACATCCACTCTCTGCACACAAGGGGCAATTTAAAGCAACCAATTAAACTACAAACACACCCACCTTTGAGGTGTGGGAGGAAATCTGAGCACCCAGAGAAAACCCATGCGGTCACAGGGAGAAAATGCAAACTCCACACAGACAGCACCCAAGATCAGGACGGAACAAAGGTCTGTGAGGCAGTGGCTACCAGCAGCACCGCCCACTTCAAATAATGACATTAAGCTTTTTAAGGTAGACAAAAATGCTGGAGAAACTCAACGGGTGAGGCAGCATCTATGGAGCGAAGTGAAAGGTGACGTTTCGGGTCGAGACCCTTCATCAGACTGAAGAAGGGTCTCTACTTAAGCTTTTAATGCTGTTTAACAACTGATATTCATTTGTTTTGACATTGATCCCCAGTGGTGGAGTAAGTACCTTGGCCAGAAGACCACAAAATGTCTATTATTCAAAACAAAAAGTTATATTTAAACTAACTGATGTAGCAGCAGCTACAGTAAAATCTTACTCAAAAACAGCAGCTTCTAGTTCCTCACACCCACATCAATTACAACTAAAATAGTTTCAAGTTCCACTTTCATCCTTAACAGCGACAGTAAACCCTGAAGTGAAAGTAATGGGTGGTGGTAATTATAGGAGAAGCAGAATTAGACGTGTTCATGTTGCCACTACACATATCATCCACAAACAGTTACTCACCAGTTCATTCTTCAGGAATTGAATTGCCAAGGGAAGTAAAGCTTGGACATAAGACATACACTGGTCTGACAATGGCTTGGATGGGATTATGGAACAGATTTTGAGTAAGACAGCTTTTAGATCATCCTGCAAAATAGATAGGAACTGGGTGACCAGCATGCAGAGTGCAATCAAGCATTGTCAATTGAGAAACTTAACCAGCTTAACCAGTCAAAACTAAATATACACAAAGTGCTGGAGTAACGCAGCGGGTCAGGCAGCATCTGTGGAGAACATGGATAGGTGACGTTTCACAGAGTGCTGGAGTAACTCAGCGGGTCAGGCAGCATCTGTGGAGAACATGGATAGGTGACGTTTCACAGAGTGCTGGAGTAACGCAGCAGGTCAGGCAGCATCTCTGGAGGAAAAAAAAAAAAGGTGATGTTTCGGGCTGAGACCCTTCTTTAGACTCGACCCGAAGGGTCCCAACCTGAAATTCTACCCATCCTCTTTTTCTGGAGTTGATGCCAGAGATGTTTCTACAAAACTAATGAGGAATTGCTGATAAATCTACAGCAGGGTTTTAGTCTGGCTTGTAGGTTTGTTTGGAGCAGAAATAATCTTGCCCACGACAGATGGGTTTGCTGCTGGGTCCTAACAGTCCTGGCCAGTCAGTAACAGTGCTCTGGAATCTGTTACTATGTCCAGTTCACTTATCATAGTATATCCATTTTCTGATCTGATCCGTACCCTTTCATACCTGTAGTTTCCCTCTCCCCTCACTCTCAGTCTGAAGAAGGGTCTCAACCCAAATCATCACCCATTCTCTCTCCAGAGATGTTGCTTGACTCGCTGAGTTACTCCAGCACTTTGTGTCTACCCTATCTGATTAGAGTCATGTGTAGAGCATGGTTAAAGTCCAACATTCCCTCCTACAGCCTCCATTACTTCCATCCCCAGTGGGAAACCACTGATAGATCCAGACCTATTCTGATCCCTCCCTTTTACAGGGATGTGCCCGGTCAGTGCCACCTGCCCCACATGAGGAGTTGTGGAGTGATTCAGGGAGACGTACCTCCACAGCCTTGCTCTCCACCACCTTGTCTAACGCTGCAGCCAGTTCCTTACACGTCGTACACGGGTTGAACTCCTAAAGGAAAGATAAGAAGCATGAATCTTGGCACCTTGTGAAATATGAATGTCTTTGGGATATGGCTTTGGGCTGAGAGATCATGTTATAGACGATAGACAATAGGTGCAGGAGTAGGCCATTCGGCCCTTCGAGCTATTCAATGTGATCACGGCTGATCATCCCCAATCAGTACCCCGTTCCTGCCTTCTCCCCATATACCCCGACCTGCTATTTTTTTTAAATTTTTAAAAATTTTTTATTATTTTATTTTTTTTTAAGAGCCCTATCTAGCTCTCTTGAAAGCATCCAGAGAACCTGCCTCCACCGCCCTCTGAGGCAGAGAATGACGGGCAGATGTTAAAGAGGTTAAATTATTCACTTGCTTCTCTGTCCTCCCCCATCCCCCACATTTTTCCTGAACAATACAATGTTATTCAGTTAGTCATAGTTCTAAAATACCGAAACCATCAAAACTGCTCAGTTTGCAAACATCAATGAATCAATCATCAAATTATGTTGTCATCCTTATCCATGCCGCACTCAATCCCCCCATGACGACCGGTGTTCACAGAAGGCTTCTAGTCCTCGTGGACATCGCGTGTTCCCTCTCCAGGGACACGCGGGCACGGACATAAGCCTGAGAGATGGGCAGGCAGTCGACCCGGCAGAAGCCTTAACTGCCTGCTGCCTGGACCTGTGAATGGCCTTCTTGGCCCTCCCCAACCAACCTTGCCCCCTCCATACTGGGTGACCAAAGATCAAAAGCGTGGGGTTGAATTGCAGCTGAAACTTGAGGGAGAATAGTCCCCTTCAGATATTTAAATAGGGGCTGCAATCTCTCACACTCCATACACACATGAACATGGTCTCTTCCACACCACAGAAGTGACAGGCGGCTGGCCAGTCTGTAAACCAACTTAAATATCCATTTCACAGCACAGCTCCGTACAACACTACTGCCCCAGGTCACCGGGCAAGCACTGGTTGCCTTGCTTGGACAGCTTTGCAGTACAGCCTAATACACAGCTTGCCACTGCTAGGTCAGTTGCAACCTTCTGCACTCAATTTTAAATTCTCTAATGCAGCAACTCATTCCTTCCACTTTAACAATTTAACACTGCCATTGCGGCTGCCTTTGTCTTGGTATTGGATGGTCTGTGGGGCGCGAGCCACATCCTTGATACTAACTCTTTGTACAGAAGATACTCATCTGATCCAACCACCACAGTAACTCGTTTGGTATCACTATCCGGGATGTTTCCTTTCTTCCACATACCTTCTCTTCTACGTAAAACAAATGCTTTTTCTTGCTTCTGACCAGGGATCACAGACCTACAACCCTATTGTTCTCTGCACAGATGCTATTTGACATCCAGAAAGATTTGACAACCCCTAATCTAGGCATCGTTCTGGTAAACCTCTTCTCCATCCTCTAGATCCTTCCAGGAATGGGGCAGCCAGAAGAGTACCCCACCAGAAACACAGAGAGGGGGGTCAGGGAGAGTACAATGTATGTTTTGTTGGTAATATTCAAGCCTGCACCAGAAAAAGTGAAGTGAAAAGTGAAAAAGTGAAGTGAGAAACATTTCCATTGTGTAGCAATGTAATCTTCGTTATTACTTCACTTAATCTGTTCTGGACAAAAACATGAGGCTAAAACTGTTCAAATAGGAAATTTCTACATTAAAAAATGTACTTTATATTAGCACGTTATTTTAATTTCAACACTGTTACTTCATCAGTGTTGCAACATCTTCAGCAGAGTTGTGTCCTTCCCATTTCCTCATCATTCATACATCTGTGGAGCTTCCTTAGACACAAAGGTTGCTGTGAACAGTAATTATATTTCAAAATATTCCATTGACCGCAGAATATTTTACTTGGAAACGGGTGCAACACAACTAAAAATATCCTACTTGGTTCTTCCAAAGAATGTAGGAAGATTGTAGAGAAACCAAGTGTTTGCTACAGATTGTGAAGGGCTTGCATATAAAGGCAGGTCTGGATGAGCTCGTGTCTAGCCAGGGTTTATTAAAGGCAGCAACATCCAGTAATTCACTCAGAGCCATTACAGAGTACAAATCTCACCAACCCAAGGACGCATTGATGGCAGGCTTGAACTTGAAGAGATGAGAAGGCACTAGCGAATGTGAATCAGTCACCAATACCAAAGATGGGTCGTCCCCTTCTATGGATTGTGCAAAAGAACCCCCTTGCATCCATGATACATATTCACAATCTGCTTCATACTTACTCCTTTTGATTTCGACCATTTGGTATTCATACACTTCATGAACGAGCTGCACTCTACAGCAGTCTTCAGGTCCTTGCACATACTCTCACTGTCATGAGGACACGAGCTCTTCTTGTCAGGACGGACCAGAACTGTGATATAATAAACCAGAGTCATTGCCTCACCCAAAGCATCAGAGTCACTCTTTACTTTATCCTCCAACTCGCACCCTGTGATGAAAAGTGTAGGAAAGAACTGCAGATGCTGGTTTAAATCAAAAGGTAGACACAAAATGCTGGAGTAACTCAGCAGGACAGGCAGCATCTCTGGAGAAGGAATGGGTGATGTTTTGGATCAAGACCTTTCTTCCGTCTGACATGAAACGTCACCCATTCCTTCTCTCCAGAGATGCTTCCCGTCTCGCTGAGTTAATCCAGCATTTTGGATTACCCATGATCAATTCATGTTCTGGTGCAGTTTTATTGACATTTGGCCTCAACCAATGTCCTGTGTGTGCATCTTGATCTTGATCTGCAGTTCCTTCCTACACAGAATAATGACTTTGCCACAATGGACGGAAGAGGCCTCAGAGGAACTTCCCAATCCCTGTTTCTTCTCCATATTCTGCTCTTACAATTGAAATTCTGAAAATTCCATTGAATTGCAGCAGCAGGAAATGTGACTTGACAGCCCAGAAGCCTACAGGTAGAATGTTGTCCACCCCTCACCCAGAGGCTTACAGGTAGAACGTTGTCCACCCTTCACCCAGAGGCCTACAGGTAGAATGTTGCCCACCCCATTGTATTAGTTTCCCACTAATTCCCCAATCTAGCAAAGCTGGGGCCAGGTTGCATCGCAGAATACCAGAGTTACTTTGGCGTGTCATCATCTCCAATACGCACGTCCATTAAGCAGCCTATGTGAGAAAACATAGTATACAAGTGTGGAATTGGGAACTTTACTCTCTATCCTAGTTTGGCCAATATTCATCCCTGATCACAGATTCTGGTTATAGAATTATTGATTGATACAGAATGGAAACAAACCCTTCGACCCAACTCCTCCAATATATCTACCTACACTCATCCCATTGAGTTGCACTTGGGGCATATCCCAGTAAACCTTTCCCACCCATATACATATCCAAATGTATTTTAAAATGTTACAATTTTACCTGCCTCTACCACTTCCTTCTATTAACCCACCAAAAAAGACAGTGCCCATCTACGTCACTTCTAATTTTATCAACCTCTATAAAGGTTGCCCCTCACCCAAGGCCAAATAGTCCACTTAGTTAATTCTCCTACTGCTGTTGCACGACCTTGGCTGGCCACGTTTCCCCACTACTTGGGTGTCAGGAATGGGATGTGAAAGGTGTCATATAAATGCAGCTACCCCAGGCCCCCAACACATTGTTAGGCGAGGCAGTCACTCCAATGTGTGATGTTTCTACAGGAATGTTTGGACATTGAGATACACAGAGTGTGACACTGTAATCCTCCACAACAGGTCGATGAGATCCAGGCGTATTATTGTCATGTGTACCAAGGTACAGCGAGAAGCTTTATTTAGCAAGTTCTCCATTCAAAACAGATAATACAATACATTGATACAATCACCCAACTCGGGTAGAATAGGTAGAGCAAAGAAAAAGATACAGGGTGTAGAGTGGAGTTCCAAGCATTGCACACAAGTCCCAGAGACCTGCAGATGAGATTTCACAACAAGATCCGATACAGGTAGCAGCATATCTGGGAGATGGACAATTATCCTTGTGATAGAAGCGTTGCAAAGTTAAACCACGCTGCTTAAATGAACACAACAGCACAAAACTGAAAGGGCGCTGAGAATTTAATTGATACCAATTTCCTCCCTATTTGAAATCAGACTCCTGTTACAGAGAGTGTTCATTTGTCTTGGTAACTCCCCCGACTGTGGCCAAGGATGCATTAGCTCAGGTAGCAGGGCCACTCTACACAGCCTCGATCAACCTGTTGCCTGCTGATGGGAAGTGTTTGACCAGTCACGTGAAACTGGGCAAGAGAAGGCGGCCATGGCAAGTGCTGCAGTACAGCGTGCCTGCACGTTGCAAGTGCTGCAGGTGCTTTAGTGGTCGAGCATGCAGATTGGCTCCAGAAAGCCTGCACATACCTTATGGCACCTTGAAGAATTCACCTCCTCCTATTGCACACATTACTTTGGTTTTTGCAGTACATTGATTACTTAGTATTAGGATTAGCAACTTTTTGTATTTTTTTAATTATTATATATCTGTGTGTTATTGCGTTAATGGGTCTGTGAATCTGCAGCAAGAATTTCATTGTATTCCCTTGTCAGTACGCAAGGCAATGGCCACTCATACTTTAAATAAACATCTACAATTCCGACCCAAAACATCACCCATCCTTCTCATCTTCAAATGCTGCATGGCCCGACGAGTCACTCCAGCACTTTGTGTTTCGTTTAAGATTTGAGCATCTGCAGTTCCTTGTGTCTCCATAAAATTACTCTGATGGGGCAAATTTCAATCTCTGGCTGCTGGTTCCAGCTGATTAGCCCAGGGCAGAGCAGCACCATTCACTCATTTGCTGCAGTTAGAATGGTCAACTATACCTTGAATTTAATCAAGGGCTATTCTGCAGATTTAACATCAGGATTTAAGAAGCATCACGGCAAATGCCTGTCTCAACCTGCTGCCATGTCATAGATTCATAGAACGATAGAGTGTGGAAACAGGCCTTTCACCCAACTAGCCCACACCAGCCAACATGTCCCAGCTGCACCTGTCCCACCTGCCTGCGCTTGGTCCTCATCCGTCCAAACCTGTCCTCCTCGACTCAGTCAGTGATTGTTCTATTGAATCACTCTCGTTTCCCATCTACACCTCACGCTGTCTCGGCAAAGCCAGCAGCACAATCAAGGACCAGCCTCACCCCCGGTCACTCCTTCTCCATTCTCCCATCAGGCAAGAGGTACAGAAGTTTGTAAACTCACACCCATACATTCAGGGACAGTTTCTTCCCAGCTGTTATTAGGCAACTGAACTGTCCTCTCACCAACTAGAGAGAAGTCCTGACCAACCATCTACCTCATTGAAGATCTTTGAACTATCTTTGATCACTTTATCTTGCACTAAATGTTGGATCATTTATCTGTACACTGTGGATGGCTTGGTTATAATTATTATAGTTCTGTTTTTCCACCAATTGTGTACACCTAACTGATCACAGTCCTGCTGCTTGGTATTCTCCAACTAGGCTCCTGTCAAAGATGGAGCCAAAATCATCCAGAATACCAGAGGTGCTGCCTTGCTGAAAGGAGAGATGTTGGTATCACGGCCAAAACTAGTCTTTATCTCAGCATAGTTCAGGCCCACAGTAATGTACGACCATCCTTAGGAACAGCTTTTGGTGCTGGCTCGAAGGGCTGAATGGCCTACTCCTGCACCTATTGTCTATTGGAATGTGCGAGCCAGGAACACAGCACCAACTATTCATCAACGATGACATTCTTGTTTTCCCTCACCGTCTGTAGTTGTGAAACTGAAGGGCACAGGGGAATAGAGAGGGTATAATCTAGTGTTGTTCCGTTGTGCTGGGATGGAGGCATCTTAACCAAAAGTAACTAAAACACTAACTACATCTTAGATAGATCCTTTCAGCACATAATGTTTGGGATAAAGTACAAGTAAACGGAAGCTTGGACAAGATGACGGGAAGACATTTCCAATCTATTGTTCACAAAGACAGTCACTGGTGCCGTTTTCTTCACCTCTCGCACGTGTCCGTTTCAATTATTGTGTTAGCAACTGATGCCATAGTCAATAATCAAATCACAAGACAGACGTCAGAACATCCCCCACCCCACAGTGTGGACAAGAAGAACAATGATTAGTCCCTGTTAATTATGGCGATTTACAAAAGTTATTGGAAAGGGAAGCTTGACATCCTGGGATCAGGATCGCTGGCTCATTGCAGTAGAGTGGAGACGCAGGAAACTGCAGATGCTGGTCTATCAAAAAAGTGCTGGAGTAACTCAGTCAGAAAAAAGTCCCGACTTAAAATAGACAATAGGGGCACGGGTAGGCCATTTGGCCCTTCGGAATGTTGCCTTTGCATCTTCTCCAGAGAGAGCCTAACCCACTGAGTCACTGTAGAGGTCTGGTTTTGCAAGATTAGCAGTATCACAAGTACAGCTCTATTTATTAACTCCATTATCACTGCATCATTTCACTACCTGGAGCATTCCATGTTCACAACCAAAGTGTTTCTAAATAATTAATATTTTCTTTATATATCCATCCACAGACGGCTATGGAGGCCAAGTCAGTGGATACTTTTAAGGGAGAGATAGATATATTCTTGATTTGTATAGTGTCAGAGGTTATGGGGAGAAGGCTGGAGAATGGGGTTAGGAGGGAGAGATAGATCATTGAATGGCATAGCAGACTTGATGGGCTGAATGGCCCAATTCTACTGCCATTGCTCACTTATGACCTTATCCTTTCAATCAATATCTTAAACACATTTTTGAAATATCGATGAGATGCAAAAGAAAACAGCTCACAGCAATATAAATTATGGTATGGAGTTAATGGAATTGTTGAGAGCTGACACAGACTGGGTGGGCTGAACGGCCTCCTACATCAGGGGTTCCCAACCTTTTTTGTCCCGTTTACCCATGGCAACAATGTTATTTCACTTATTTAAGAACTAATAATGATCAGATACCAGTAAACCAGAACCAAACAGTCAGTCAATGAGCAAAATATATACAGATCCAGAATGAAATTTACCTTCTGGGTCGGCGAAATTTACCCCAGGTTGGGAACCCTTGTTCTACAGCATAATGCAGACATGAAAATAATCTACGAGTTACTGGTGATAAACACTAAATGTTGGAGTAACTCAGCGGGACAGACAGTATCTCTGGAGAGAAGGAATGGGTGGCGTTGTGTGTCGAGACCCTTCTACTGTATAACAGATACACAATGGCAGATATAATGTTCAAGAAGGAACTGCAGATGCTGGAGAATCGAAGGTAGACAAAAGTGCTGGAGAAACTCAGCGGGTGCGGCAGCATCTATGGAGCGAAGGAGATGGGCAACGTTTCGGGCCGAAACCCTTCTTCAGGCAGATTTAAACCAGGTTTAGCAAAGGAAGGATTTAGAGCTCATAGAGCAGACCACGGAGAGGTTGAATGGACCAGGAAGTGACACCGTTTAATGAACAGCTCCTTGCTTCGTGATTTAAAGGAGCAGAGTTACTGCGGATTAGATTTTAGTAAAGATTCCACAACACAAAGTGCACAGAAGCTGCAGCTACACAGCCGGTACATTGAGAGTCAGTCCGGAAAGCGACCCAGAGAGAGATGGGGTCCGAGACACGGGCAACACGGGGGGGGGGGGGGTCTTCACGGGACCCTGGCCGGGCCGGGCCGCGCCGCCGGGCGACATCAATGCGTCAACGGGGTGATCTGGGCGCGGGTGAGTCGGGAACCAGCGCTGTGTTGTCATTAATGCGGCGGCGACAAGAGCTGGGGGGATGTGACCCAGTGTCCCCCAACCCCGAGACACTGCCGACAGCTCAATCCCCCCTCCTCACCCACCCGTGTCCCCCTGAACCGCCGCCCCTGCACCCCACCCTCGCCCTCTTATACCCACCTGGTGACAGACACAGGACGGCGAGGATAATCAGGGCAGCCATCTCCGCTCCGGGAACACAGCACACTCACACAGACACAGCCACCTCGACCCTGGTGCCGCGCCGCGCCGCTGTAAATAAGCGCTGGCGGCCGCCGGGCTCGGCCTATTAGCACAAGGACGCGCCCTCCCGGGTTATGTCATCCAGCCCATCCCATCCCATCCCAGCCCAGCCCAGGCCACCCCTGCACAGCCCATCCAGCCCAGCCCAGCCCTGCACCACCCAACACAGCCCAGCCCAGCTCATCCCCACCCATCTCATCCCATCCCTATCCATGTCATCTCATCCCATCCCATCCCCACCCCACCCCACCCGTCCCAGCCCAGCTCATCCCGACCCCACCCGTCCCAACCCAGCCAACCACATCCCAGCCCCGCACAGCCATTCCCAGCCCATTCCCATCCCCACCGCCCCATCCCATCCCCTCCCCGTCCACCACATCTTCACCCTCACTCCATCCATCCCATTCCAGCCCAGCACATATATAAACTATATAGGAAGGAACTACAGATGCTGGTTTACACCAAAGATAGACATAACATGCTGGTCTGAAGAAGGGTCTCGACCCAAAATGTCACCCAATCCTTCTATCCAGAGATGCTGCCTGTCCCTTGCTCCAGCATTTTGTGTTTGAATAAAAATGTGTCTGGTTCTTTGGTCAGTCACCTTCAGTCTTCGTCCTTTGTTCTTCACCATTCCGTTAACATAAACAGATACATCACGTGGAGAAATAGGGAACTGCAAATGCTGGTTTACCAAAAAAAAGAGACAAAGTAGTGGGGTAACTCAGCAGGTCAGGCAGCATCTGAGGAGAACATGGATAGGTGAAGTGTGTGGGAAGGAACTGCAGATGGTGGTTTACACCGAAGATAGACACAAAACGTTGGAGCAACTCAGGTAGCATCTCTGGAGAGAAGGAATATGTCACGTTTCGGGTCGAGACTCTTCTTCAGATCCAGAGATGCTGCCTGTCCCGCTGAATTACTCCAGCATTTTGTGTCCATCTTCAGTGCAGTTCCTTCCTACAATGGATAGGTGACGTTTCCGGTCTTGTGTCTTGTTCATTCCATAGACTTTGCTTTCATGACTTTAAATCCCTCTGTCAGATCTCGTGGTGTGGATGTGTTCTGTGGTCCCACTAAAGCTTATTTATCTTTCCCAAAGTGTGGCATTCAGAGTGGGACACAATTCTCCAACTGTGACTGAACCAGAGGTCCATCATGTGTTGGAAGGAACTGCAGGTCAGGCAGCATCTGTGGAAAGGAAAGAGAAAGAGAAACAGAGTTAACGTTTCATGTTGACGCCCATTCAGAGGTTTGTGTTCTTGTATTTTTTCCTTGCGGAATAACCTGATGTTGTTTAAACAATGACATAGGAGCAGAATTAGGCCATTCGGCCCATTGAGTCTACACCACCATTCAATCATGGCTGCTCTATCTTTCCCTCTCAACCCCATTCTCCTGGCTTCTCCCTGTAACCTTTGACACCCTTATTAATCACGAACCTATCAATTTCTGTTTTAAAAATACCCAGACTTGGCCTCCACCGCCATCTGCGGCAATGAATTCTATAGATTCAACACCCTCTGGCTAAAGAAATTCCTCCTCATCTCCCATCTCCATTGTAAAGGTATGTTCTATATGGTTAGTCTGCGTTCTCTGGTCGTAGACGCTGGCCAGGACAGAGTGGATGTGGAGAGGAAGTTTCCACTTATGGGAGTGTCTAGGACCAGAGGCTATAGCCTCAGAATAAAATGATGTACCTTTAGATAGGAGATGATGAGAAATGTATTTAGACATAGGGTGGTGAATCTATGGAATTAATTGCCACAGACGGCCATCAATGGATATTTTTAAGGCAGAGATTGACAGAATCTTGGTCAGGGTGTCAGGGGATAAGGATACAAGGCAGGAGAATGGGGTTGAGAGGGAAAGATTGATCAGCCATGATTAAATGGCGGAGAAGACCTGACTGGCCAAATGGCCTAATTCTGCTCCCAGAACATATGGACTCTCCAACTACTAGAAACATCCTCTCCACATCCACTCTATCTGGGCCTTTCAGTGGTGAACAATGACCACTTGGGAAGGTGAGAAGATGGTCGGGGTCTCGGGGATGCCTGCACCCCAGGATTGAGTCACTGTCTCTTTGTTGGAGGACAAAGGACCATCTTGGTTTCTGGAAGACAAAAATGCTGGAGAAACTCAGCCTTTCTCCCAGCATTTTTGTCTACCTTCGATTTTCCAGCATCTGCAGTTCCTTCTTAAACATCTTGGTTTCTGGGTTGTGATCTTCCTGCCATCGGTGCGGGCTGCTTGGAAAATATAAAGAAAAGACTGAGTCTGTAAAGATAGATATCTTTTTTTTTTTTAAAGAAGGAACTGCAGATGCTGGAGAATCGAGGGTACACAGAAAGCTGGAGAAACTCAGCGGGTGCAGCAGCATCTAAGGAGCGAAGGAGATAGGTGACGTTTCGGGTCGAGACCCTTCTTCAGACGGAGACAAGATAGATATCTTGTCTCTCTTGCAGTTAGTTATTATTCTCATAAATACATTCCTTTTACCCAGAGAACAAACCTCAGATCATTCTGTGCTCCACTCAATTCTGACCCTGTTTGGTTTGGAGTTGCCAATAGTGTTGGCCATGTCAGTGAGGGGTAATCTGTCACCCATTCCATACATTTGTTCTTTATTCCAACTGTTCTGGGACCTCAAAAGGACACCAAGTGCTGGAGGAACTCAGCGGGTTAAGCAGCATCTCTGGAGAACATAGATAGGTGACGCTTTGTGTCGAGACAGTTCCTCAGTCTCGACCTGAAACATCAACTATCCATGCTCGCCAGAGATGCTGCCTGACCCGCTGAGTTCCCCCAGCACTTGGTGTCCGTTTAACCAGCATGTTTGTTTATGTTCTGGGACCTCACCAATTGGATTCTGGCCTCCACTGTGGTATTTGAAACCCAATAATAATCCTGCCCTTTAATGCTGAAAAGAACATTTGTAGTCACAGTGTGTCCACAAGGTGACCGCAGTCTGTGGACTGATGCCCCTGCTTCAACCTGCAGGTACATTCAGTTATGCATAAGACAACTCATTGTCCTCCGAGACGGCCAGTGACCAAAAAATAAACATGTCTACTATCTACCTCATTGGGGTCCCTTGCACTGTCTTTGATTGAACTTTAGAAGGTAGACAAAAATGCTGGAGAAACTCAGCGGGTGCAGCAGCATCTATGAAGCGAAGGAAATAGGCGACGTTTCGGGCCGAAACCCTTCTTCAGACTTTGATTGGATTTTACTGGCTTCATCTTGCACTAATAAGTTATTCCCTTATCATGTATCTGTACACTGTAAATGGCCCGATTGTAACCACGTGTTGTCTTTCCGCTGACTGGATAGCACGCAACAAAGGCTTTTCACTGTACCTCGGTACACGGGACAATAAACTAGAACGAAAATAAAAAAACTAAAGGAAAACTTTTGTCTTCGTCAAACCACAACAGCTTCATGGTTCTCAACATGTCTGCCCAAAAACGTTCATCCCAATTTTCCCAAATTGTTAATAACAAATTATAGGGTTGCAATGGTGTGCTATGCTCTTTTGACTTCAAAACACCAGCCCAGCCATAAATATATTTAACATTACTAACTGGAGATGAATTAGTTTGTAAGGATTAAAAATGTTTAAAAACACATTGTATAGAGGTTATGCAAATGCATTAAATTGGGACAGTATTCCTATTAAGTCTGAAGAAGACTCTCGAACTGAAACGTCACCCATTCCTTCCCTCCAGAGATGCTGCCCGTCCCGCTAAGTTACTCCAGCGTTTTATGTTTATTTCCTATTTTGTAACTTTTCCTCTTTATCTTGTTGGTCAAAATTGTCCCAAGTGCAAAATTCAGCAGATTCAAAGGAACCGAAATTAAGGAAAAATCTTTATACTGGAAAATGAAAGGTACATCAGTAGACAATTTTCCACTAAAATCTCTTCCCTGTCAGGTGAGTGTAAGTCAAACTGGAAATTCACAATTGCCTGTCTTTGTGGAACATTTACGATGTATAAGATGTGCAAACTTGTCAAAACAAAAGCCATGGAGCCCAATTGGCCTTTCCAACATTGGGAATGTAGTCTTGGTTTCCACGTCCCTGCAGGTCCATTTCCAGGCCCTGTTTAAATGTGATGAGGGCTTCTGCCTTCAGCATCCTTTGAGGCAATGAGTTGAGATACAGGGCTGGAGCAAGGTGGAGGATCAGCAACTGTGGAAGTCAGACGGGAATCTAAGTCTGGCTCGTGGACAAATACTTGACTAAGCACACGGCTGGAATACATCTATTTTAATGCGAAATATCGGAGAAGTAAACTCTACTTGGAATATGTGGCTGGTATAAAAGGACAAACAATCTGGACTTGTATTTGTTGAAGTTCAGAAGAATTACTGGAGATTTTATTGAAACATATTAGATGCTGAGGGTGTTGACTGGGTTGGGCACCATGGTTTACTCTTGTGGGAAAATCTGAATCCATTGTACCCATTTCGTAAGATAAATTATTTTATTTCTTGGGGGTATCTGATGCTGGCCTTCATTAGTAAGGCTTTCAGTATCAAAGCCCTGGGGTATCCTGTGCTCAGGGTGACTTCAGCGGCTGTGGAAAGGTTCAGCTCCAACTTCTTGTCTGGAAGGACATCTGACGAGCTTTGGCTTGGGCACACTGAGGAGTACACACCATTGAGGCTGCTGCTTTAAATACAGTCCACATCTCTGACAAGAAGGCTCTGCAGAGAGGAAATTCAGTGCCTCCAGTTTGGCTGAACATCTTGCACATACGATGGGAACTACACTCGCCCCCCTGCAGGAACTATACATCAGGAGGTGCAACTCCAGAGCCAACAAGGTCATGGGGGACCCCTCCCTCCCCCCCCAGCAACAGACTGTTCCAGTTGCTACGGTCAGGCAAACGGAGAGGATGAGAGGGAGTTTCTTCCCAGAGGCCATTAGGACTGTAAACTCCTATCACACCAGGGTCTAACTTTACTGAACCAATTTACTGTTGTGTGATGTCTTTTTAAAATTGCTGTTTTTTTCTTTTTTTGTCCTCCCACAAATATGTAATATGTGAACATGTGATTCTGTTCCATTCTGTTTGTAGTTTTTTTTGTACAATCTGCGAGTATCGCCACTTTTCATTTCACTGCACATCTCGTATGTGTATGTGACGAATAAACCTGACTTGACTTTGTATGAGGACATGTAAATAGTCCTCTCACAGATGAAACATTCACCTCCCAACGTAAACATTAAGTTGTTTTTTTCTCTTTCGCACTACCTTGATGTATGTATGTACTCACTGTATGTACGATATGATCTCCCTCTTGAAAGAAACAAAGTTCTCACTGTCTCTCGGTACAGAGGATAATAATAAGTATCCAGACAGGCACATGAATTGCCAAGGCATATGTGGCTCTGGGAAACACACACACTGCCTGAAACCATATTGGACCAGTATTGGAGACAAGACTGGAGACACAAGGCAGTGTCTCCACTACACACTGAATGTGCACCCTGACCAGCTTGCCAAACCAGCCTCCTGTTTACATTGGGTTACACAAAAGGCTGGAGAAACTCAGCGGGTGCAGCAGCATCTAAGGAGCGAAGGAGATAGGCGATGTTTCGGGTTGAGACCCTCCTTCAGACTGGTCAGGGATCAGGGAAACGAGAGATATAGACGGTGATATGGAGAGATAAAGAACAATGAATGAAAGATATGCAAAAAAGTATCGATGATAAAGGGAACAAGCCATTGTAAGCTGTGGTGTGAAAATGAGAGGGTACACTAAAAGCTGGAGAAACTCAGCGGGTGCAGCAGCATCTAAGGAGCGAAGGAGATAGGCGACGTTTTGGGTCGAGACCCTTCTTCAGACTCATTTCAGTGTGAAAATGAGAAGCTAGTGCGACTAGGGTGGGGGAGGGAGATAGAGATAGAGGGAATGCCAGGGCCCGAAGGCTGAGGGAGAGGTGGGAAGGGGAGGAGACAGCAAGGGTTAACAGAATTGAGAAAATTCAATGTTCAAGCCCAGAGGATGCAGACTCCCCAAGCGGAATATGAGGTGCTGTTCCTCCAACTTGCGGTGTTGCTCACTCTGGCCGTGGAGGAGGCCCAGGACCGAGAGGTCGGATGCGGAATGGGAGGGGGAGTTGAAGTGCTGAGCCACCGGGAGGTCGGGTTGGTTAATTGCGGACCGAGCGGAGGTGTTTGGCGAAGCGATCGCCAAGCCTCCGCTTGGTCTCACTGATATAGATCATCTGGCATCTGGAGCAGCGGATGCAGTAGATGAGGTTGGAGGAGGTGCAGGTGAACCTCTGTCGGACCTGGAAGGACTGCTTGGGTCCCTGAAAGGAGTGGAGGGGGGAGGTGAAGGGACAAGTGTAGCATTTCTTGCGGTTGCAAGGAAAGTGCCCGGGGAAGGGGTAGAGCGGGAGGGAAGGGAAGAATTGACAAGGGAGTTGCGGAGGGAGTGGTCTTTGCGGAAGGCAGACAGGGGGGGAGATGGGAAGATGTGGCGGGTGGAGGGGTCACGTTGGAGGTGGCGAAACTGGCGGAGGACTATGTGTTGTATTTGCCGGCTGGTGGGGTGAAAGGTGAGGACCAGGGGGACTCTGCCCTGTTTGCGAGTGGGGGAATGGGGAGAGAGGGCAGTGTTGCGGGGTATGGAGGAGACCCTGGTGTGAGCCTCATCAATAGTGGGGGAGGGGAATCCCCGTTCTCTGAAGAATGAGGCCATTTGTGATGACCTGGTGTGGAACACCTCATCCTGGGCTCTGAAGACCGCTCCCTCCGCAACTCCCTTGTCAATTCTTCCCTTCCCTCCCGCTCTACCCCTTCCCCGGGCACTTTCCCTTGCAACTGCAAGAAATGCTACACTTGTCCCTTCACCTCCCCCCTCCACTCCTTTCAGGGACCCTAGGCAGTCCTTCCAGGTCCGACAGAGGTTCACCTGCACCTCCTCCAACCTCATCCGCTGCTCCAGATGCCAGATGATCTATATCGGTGAGACCAAGCGGAGGCTTGGCGATCATTTCGCCGAACACCTCCGCTCGGTCCGCAATAACCAACCCGACCTCCCGGTGGCTCAGCATTTCAACTCCCCCTCCCATTCCGTATCCGACCTCTCGGTCCTGGGCCTCCTCCACGGCCAGAGTGAGCAACACCGCAAGCTGGAGGAACAGCACCTCATATTCCGCTTGGGGAGTCTGCATCCTCTGGGCTTGAACATTGAATTTTCTCAATTCTGTTAACCCTTGCTGTCTCCTCCCCTTCCCACCTCTCCCTCAGCCTTCGGGCCCTGGCATTCCCTCTATCTCTATCTCCCTCCCCCACCCTAGTCGCACTAGCTTCTCATTTTCACACCACAAACAGCTTACAATGGCTTGTTCCCTTTATCATCGATACGTTTTTGCATATCTTTCATTCATTGTTCTTTATCTCTCCACATCACCGTCTATATCTCTCGTTTCCCTGATCCCTGACCAGTCTGAAGAAGGGTCTCGACCCGAAACGTCGCCTATCTCCTTCGCTCCTTAGATGCTGCTGCACCCGCTGAGTTTCTCCAGCCTTTTGTGTACCCTCGATTCTCCAGCATCTGCAGTTCTTTCTTTAACATCCTGTTTACATTGTACCTTATTCTAATTCATTTTTCCACAACTAATCTCATTGATACTATATTCAATAATGAATGCGTTACTGTCACACATACCTACTGTAGGTACAGGGAAATTCTGTGTTTTCGCATACAATACACAAATGATCTAGCGGGAACAAAGTCACACCAAAGTACTCGTTAGAGTCCCGATGGTTCTCATTGCCTCCACTCCCCCACGCTGGGTCCTCCTTGTCCCCCCCCCCCACCCCACGCCCATCCGCTGCCTGCCCTCTCTCTGCAGCGTATCCTTGGTCTCCTGTTACTTTGTGAAGCACATGTAGATAATTATGGTACACAAAAAGCTGGAGAAAACTCAGCGGTGCAGCAGCATCTAAGGAGCGGGAGATAGGCGACGTTTCGGGCCGAGACCCTTCTTCAGACCATGGAGGAGACCCTTCTTCTGGCCATGGAGGAGGCCCAGGACCGAGAGGTCGGATGTGGAATGGGAGGGGGAGTTGCTGAGCCACCGGGAGGTCGGGTTGGTTATTGCGGACCGAGCGGAGGTGTTCGGCGAAGCGATCGCCAAGCTCCGCATGGTCTCACCGATATAGATAATAATTATCTACAAGAAGAAGGGTCTCCTCCGACCTCTCGGTCCTGGGCCTCCTCCACGGCCAGAGTGAGCAACACCGCAAGTTGGAGGAACAGCACCTCATATTCCGCTTGGGGAGTCTGCATCCTCTGGGCTTGAACATTGAATTTTCTCAATTCTGTTAACCCTTGCTGTCTCCTCCCCTTCCCACCTCTCCCTCAGCCTTCGGGCCCTGGCATTCCCTCTATCTCTATCTCCCTCCCCCACCCTAGTCGCACCAGCTTCTCATTTTCACACCACAAACAGCTTACAATGGCTTGTTCCCTTTATCATCGATACTTTTTTGCATATCTTTCATTCATTGTTCCTTATCTCTCCACATCACCGTCTATATCTCTCGTTTCCCTGATCCCTGACCAGTCTGAAGAAGGGTCTCGACCCGAAACGTCGCCTATCTCCTTCGCTCCTTAGATGCTGCTGCACCCGCTGAGTTTCTCCAGCTTTTTGTGTACCCTAGATAATTATTAAACCTTTGTCCATAAAGTAATTTCAAGTAATTATGTTGACAGTCTGTGAATTATCAGTTGTTATCCATTGCAGGGATTTAAACGTGATCACATTGAAAGGACATGTTAAACGCATAAGAAACACTTGATCACACACACATCCCTACTGAGTATTGGAGGGGCTGAGCCAGTGGTATCCACTGCTTCATTCTCATGTATTCTCGTGCTGTGCTACAAACCAGTGGCTGATACAGGAAGTGAGAAATTATTTAACAGGGAAACATAGAAAAGAGAATTATAATGAACCAGGGACAGGGATAGTAATGGGATTGTATGGAAGGTTCTAGGTGAAGAACTATCCAGATGTAATGGAGAAAATGACTTGCTTTATTAGCAGTTTTGATGGGATTTTCTAGGGAGGTCTGAGTGCAGGATTTTAGTTGGCAGAGCCAGAAGCTGACACCCTGCACGCTGTGCAGTTTAATCTCCACGGATCCCATGATGTTATCTGAGCTTTGTTTTGAAGTCAATTCAACATTTTATTTAAGTAACTGCATAACATTCATGTCCAGATGTTGTGGATTGTTATCTTTCAGCAACATGTCCAAGAAGAGTTTAAATACCGACCCAGATCACATGGCCACAGCATTTACCCAGCGACGTCACACAACACAGAACATACCTAGAAATGTACAATACTCAAACAGGCCCTTCAGCCCACAATGTCCATACTGAACACAGGGTCGTCTTAACAGCATTACCCTGGTTTGTAAGCTTGGCTCCAACAAGTGTGGTGTGATTGGCACCAGGCAGGTTTCCATTCGTTACCCTGGAGATGATTATGGATAGACATGATAATTTGGCCATGGAGGCTTGGTTATTATGTTCATTAAAATTGGACATTGATAGATTTGTGGATATTAAGGGAATCCAGGAGTACGGAGATGGTCCTGGAATATTGTGCGAGATAGATTACCCATGATCTTAATGAATGGTCGAACATGGAACATCGGACACTATAGCTGAGGAAAAGGCCATTCAATCCACAATGTGTGTGCTGAGCATGACGCTAGTTCCTAGGTACAAAATGCTTGAAGGTTTGGATGGCCATTCCTGCTCCTATATCTTCTGTTTCACATTCTTATGTTGAGGGGGAGAAGTGGGTGGCTGATGGCAGCTTGCGGGAGTGAAGTGACGAAGCTACCTCCCCCCATGGCATGACCCCTCCAGGCGCAAGTATTGAATATGAATCTCACATGGGTAATAAAACATACATGATCCATGGTACTGCGGGTCATTGTAACTGGGGAACAGGCACTCCATCTCCTCATAGTCACAACTGGCACAGAAATTAAGACAGAAAATCCAGAAAAAGGTTGCTGAAACAACAACCTGATCTCTCTCTCTCTCTCTCTCTCTCTCTCTCTCTCTCTCTCTCTCTCTCTCTCCTGGTTTGAGATCGATCTTGGGCTTTTGTTTCTGACTTTCTTCAATATTTATAACTTCTATGCAACTAAACTTGTATTTTGTGTATTTGACCAAATTGACTTCTCTAAATTGCATTAAAAGTCAAAGTTCCTCCACGGCCAGAGTGAGCAACTGCCATAAAGAGCGTTCTCACCATTTTCTGCTTTTATTTCTGCTAAGATTCTGCCTGAGAGACAAGGGAAACGGGCTTCAACATGTTACAGTGTGAATGATAGGCAGCTGAAAGCACATTCAGTAGCAACTTTGAAAAGGTATGAGATCAGTAATTGCAGGAAGAAAAAACTACAGGGCAATAATGTTGAGCAGGGACAGACACAAAACTCTGGAGTAACTCAGCAGGACAAGCAGCATCTCCGGAGAGAAGGAATGAGTAAAGATCTAGGTCGGAACCTTTCTTCAGACCTGAAATGTCACCTCTTCCTATTCTCCAGAGATGCTGTCTGTCCCGCTGAGTTACTCCAGCTTTTTGTGTTTATCTTTGGTTTAAACCAGCATCTACAGTTCCTTCCTACACATGATTGAGCAGGGAATTGGGGCTGACTGGGGCCTTGTGCAATGGCCCAGATGCCAACCACTCGGTGACACTTCAGGTGATGCTCTTGCACTATCCTACTGCACCACTTGGTGGCGAGCTACATGTAAGGTTGATGTCCAGAGGATGGCGGACAGGAGTTTGTGACATCACCAGCCTGCAGTCTGTTGAACGTTGCTCGTTAGCCACATGGTGGCAAGAATGAGCTTGTTATTGGAGCACAAACATCTGCAATGTTTCTGGAGAGTTGTGGCTTTTATGTCCCTTTAGCAGCAGTGTCATGTTCCCACACTGGCTCTTTCATTCTAATCACCAGCATTACACCAGTTCTGTTATAGGTGACATTATTAAACACTTCTTCCAGGCAAGCTGGCCTTGGGCAAGTGATCTATAAACCTCACCTTACCACGTAGAATCCCTTTCACATTCCTAAGGTTCATTTTAATGTTGCAATTTCACCTATAACCATTCCATATGCTTTATTCATTTTTAACCTACACCTGTGCCACACACCCGCTGCCTTGCTCTGGCTGTAGTCATGACTTGGTACATTCCCGGCCAATTTAATTGCACTTTTTCCAATTCCATCTCTATCTTTCCACTTTTATCACCACCTTTTGTCCACTTCATTATTCCGTCTTGCTCTCGTTCCATTGCCCTCCTTGTTCTGATTTCACTACCGGTCAATTTCCAATTCCATAGAAAGACACAAAAAGCTGGAGTAACTCAGCAGGCCAGACAACATCTCTGCAGAAAAGGAATCGATGACGTTTCAGGTCGAGACCCTTCTTCAGACTCGATCCGAAACATTACCTAATCCTTCTCTTCAAATATGCTGCCTGACCTGCCGAGTTACTCCAGTTTTTTGCGTCCGTCTTCCGTTTAAATCAACATCTGCAACATCTCCACAAAAAAATCCTAAGTCCTTGGGAAGATAGTTCCATCCTTAATCTTCATTTTTTTCAGCAGGAGAGACAAGGGTTAGGCAGAGGTAGGTTGCATTTTTAACATTGCTGGTACTGGGTACCTGTGACTTAATCTGCTCTTAATTCCTACATCCTATGGACATTGATCCCATATTCCCTTTCCTCATCATTGAATTAAAAGTTTATTTCTACAACAAAAAACTAATTGTTGGATCAAAAGAATGGACTGGAACAGAATCCCCGCTGTGATCAACATTGGATGATGATAGAAGCAAGGAACGGCACATGCTGGTACACAAAAGGCAGTGCCGGAGTAACTCAGCGGGTCAGGCAGCATC
>CM069168.1:19159931-19164931 GCA_035221665.1 Okamejei kenojei
GCACTTTGTGTCCTTTAGAGCAGCAGGTTTTTTTGGAATGAAGGGAACATTGCTTTGTAGTTCCCCAGGGATGGGTACGTGCACGGCTGCTAATATATATATAAATGATTTAGATGTGTGTACAGGACACAGTCTTCAATGACAGACACACATATATAGCAAGCTGTGAGGAAGATTGTAATAGATTTCTAGCAGATATGGACAGTTTAGTAAAATATGTGGATGGGTAGCAGATGAAATTTAACACTGAAAAATGCAAAATGCTTTATTTTCCTAAGATGAATGATGAGCCAATATATAGTAAAGGACACAATTAGCAAATTGCTACTATAACAGGCAGCTGCTATATTTATGCAAGACTCTGTGTCGCAGATAGAGAAATGGTTGAACAAATCATGTAGGATCCCAAGGCTTTATACGTAGTTACAGAGTACAAGACACAGGAAGTCTGCACCACACTGTAGGAAGGTTGTGACTGGACTCAAGAAGGTGCAAGGAGATTGCCCAGGATGTCATGTAGGACGAGGTACCTCAATCATGAGGGGTGTCTGGACAGGTTGGGAAGAGCAGCCTGACACGGGTCTAACTGAGATGTACAGAATTGTGAGTGGCATAGGTAGCCGCTTGTTAGTAGCAAGCAGAAATATCTAAACCCAGATGGCAAAGGCTTAGGATCAGAGGTTTAGCGGGAAAATTAGAAAGAATCATGTTGATGTGGAGAGTGGTTGGAATGTTCAAGATGCTGAGATGTTGGGGGAGAGAGAGACTCACACAAATTGAAGAGAGGTCTAGAGCAGCATCTGAATCACCAAGGCTGAGGAGGTACAAGGTGCTGCAAATGGGTTTAGATGGATGCATGACAGTTAGTAGTGGCGAGAGGCCAAGGCAGCTGTCTCTGTATTACATGATGATGTATTTGGGATATGGATGTCACTGGCAAGGCCAGCTTCATTAAACACTGCGGTCTTCCAGAGGGGTGTGTCTATGGTATTCTAGTATTCAGAAGAGCAACAATGAAGAAACAGCAATGTATTTCCAGGTGGGGTTGGTGGAGGGGACCTTCACAACGGCACGATGTGAGTAGCCACGAGCAGGATTGTGATGCTGGTCCTGCCAGTCACGTCCGAGACAGCAGTGTTTCAACTCTACAGGATTTCCAAAAGGTTAATTTGCACATTGATTTGGTAGTAAGAAAGGCAAATGTATAGTTAACATTTATTTTGAGTGGACTAGAGTAAAAACAGGGATGTAATGCTGAGGCATTATGCGGCACTAGCCAGACCGTATTTGGAGCATTGTGCGCAGTTTAGGGCCCCTTATCTGTGGAGGGATGTGCCGGTGGTGGAGAGTGCCCAGAGATGGTTTACGAGAATGATCACGGGAATTATTGCATTAACGTATGATGAGCACAGGGCTTGTACTCGCTGGAGTTTAGAAGGATGAGGGGGGACCTCATTGAAACTTACCGAATAGTGAAAGGCCTGGATTGAGTGAATGTGGAGAGGATGTTTCCACAAGTGGGAGAGTCTCGGACCAGAGGTCACAGCCTCGGAATTACAGGATGTACCTTTAGAAAGGAGATGAGGAGGAATTTATTTTGTCAGAGGGTGGTGAATCAGGCAGCAGTGGAGACCAAGTCATTGAGTATTTTTTAAGGCAGAGATTGACAGGTACTTGATGGAAGGGTATCAGGGGTTATGGGAAGAAGGCAGGAGAATGGGGTTGAGGTGGAATAATTGAATGGCGGAGTGAACTCGTTGGGCCAAATGGCCTACTTCTGCTCAAATGACTTATCAACATCCATATGCTAAAAGAGTAATTGTCACAGTTTCTGTGTCATAATGGTGCAGAAGCTGACAGGAACCTGTAGGTGGTGGTGTTCTCCTGTACAAGTTACTCTTGTCCCACTTGGTGGTGATGGTTGTGATGGGGAGGTGCTATTAGAATAGTCGATATTTTGGAGATGGCACACACTGCAACTAAGGGCGAAGTGGCTTACATCTCTGCACATGTGTGGCACCTAGGTTTGAATGGCCAGATCTGTTCTGAGTTTGTTCCATGTCGAACAAGTGTAGGGTCAGAAAAGACGTCACAAAATGAGAAGAACATTGTCTCCACAAGGTCTGTGTGGTGGTCGTTCCCTCCAATGTCAGGGACAGATACTTCTGCCTGTCTTGTTTTAATTCCACTTGCAGGCTTGTTGTGAGTCTGGCTGCATTACTATTAGTTGGATCTTATGATTTAGTAACAGTCAGCCACTGCTCCACCTGTCCTTCTTCATGCTGAGCTTTCTGCACAGGTTCAACGTGTGCAAATGCAGCTGTACCCATGATTCTCCACTCATTTCATCCCAGTCATTTTCTTCTCAAAGTAACTTGTGTTTTATTGAGGTGTATTTAACGCTAGTGCCGGGCATCCTGACTCACTCCGACACACACATGACACACATTTGACACACATATGACACAGATACACCACACACACAGATACACCACGGCCTGGCTGCTACCCCATATGTGACACTGGATTGATATCACAATGCCAGGGTTTTCTTACAGTTACTTTAAGAAAGTTAGATTGGCCTTGATTCAAACGTTAGAAAGGCTTTGAGCTCACATTAGAATTGCCTCCAGTTGTAATATTTTCACTGAGTCAAGAATTCCTGGGAAGACAAAGCGAAGGGAAAAGGGCCAGGTTCAGCAGCAAAGGGGAATGGGCGATGTGAAGAGCAGCAGCAGCTTGTGTTTATGTAGTTGTCATAATGGGCTGAAGCACCACAATCATTGGCATGGTGAAGAAGTGCAAAGGAGATAAATATGATGGGTCAGTCCAACTGGGAGATGACCATTGATGATATGGCAGTAGCTATGTAACCAGAACTGTGGACAGCCGGGTGTCCTGGGGTCAGGAAGCCAGTGGTTGAAGAACAGTAGATAAGATGAACACTTCCTCCACGTCAGGTCCATACTTTCCCATTAGGTCAGGGATTGCCTCTCATGACAGGTATGACTGGACTCCCTGCCCCATGGCACTGAATGGGACTTGCCTTGTGTGTGATAGGGTGGATTTGCCACTTGCCCACAGTTGGCAGTCACACCTATCTCCTCGCTCCGCCTGCTCCAGGCTTCTCCACACTTGACTGGAAGCACACATGCCAACCCTGCTCATATCCTGTCAATGATTAAAACTCTGGAGTTAAAAGTCCAACCGAGTGCAAGAGAATCCTCAAATTACTGGCTTCCTATTCAAAACCCCTCCCTTCACCTATGTAACTGACTCTCGATGTTTGACCCTTCTGCTCTTTGTATAATATTATACATCCCAGTGAAGTATCTCTTCAGCCTCCTCTTTTCCAAAGAAAACAATCCTATCTTTCCTCAAGGCTATAAAAACATCCTCATAAATCTCCTCCACACTTTCTCTAATCGCATCTTTCCTGTAAGCAGTGACAAACACTATACGCTGTGCTAATTACTGCAAGGAAAGTTCAATAAAGGCTTAATAGAGGTGTTCTAAATCATAAAATAAACGTTGATGGAGGAAGTAAGGAAACCAGCCCCACATTAAGCAGGGCTCGATTGAGTACGAGGAAGTTGTAGATTTTCATGTAACTGGTAACAATATAAGTGGCAATTTAGGCAAGGTTCTTAGTCTGTGGGAGGTTCTGCCGTGGAAAGCAGTTCCTGAAAGAGTAGGCAAAGTAAATTCAGTGGTACCATTAGTAGATAATTAGATTAATGCTGAACAGAAAATCACCAGGACCATGTGTGAAGAAGAGGGGAGTGAGATTAGTTTAGTTTAGTTTAGAGATACAGCGCAGAAACAGGCCCTTCAGCCCATCGAGTCCGTGCCGACCAGCGATCCCCGCACACTAACATTATCCTACATGAACTAGGGACAATTTTACATTAATAACCAAGTCAATGAACCTACAAACCATCATGTCTTTGGAGTGTGGGAGGAAACCAAAGATCTCAGAGAAAACCCGTACTCCGTACAGCCAGCACCCGTAGTCAGGATTGAACCCGTGTCTATGGCGCGGTGAGGCAGTAGCTCTACCGCTGTGTCGCCGTGCCGCCTGTTATTAGATTCATTTAATTATTTTGTCCACGCAAACTGCACAAAGAGTAGCATGAGCGATCTCCCTCTGTGCAGCAGCGTTTAACTGTACTCTACAGGTTGGGCCCAACACAGTAAAGGCAACACATTCTAACGTGGCTCTGCAGTTACTGTAACTCTTACTGAAACTGCATTGTGCACAGTTGAATTGCTTTTAGGTTTGTAGGTTAGAGAGTGGGGGTGAGTGGGGGAGAGCGGTGTAGAACGGCCTTAAACTCCACATCTTGCCTAATGTAAGTAACTCACTGTGCTGGAATATAAACAAACTACTGATTAACTACAAGAATACTGTCCAGGTCTAACCAGCTGGAGCAGGTGTGGAGGTGATACAGGAATCAGAGATTAACAACCTGGACAGCTGAGTGCGTGGAGTGCGGGGCACTCCTTGGCCGTTTGATGCCTCAGCATCGATGGTGTCCCCGTTCTCACACCCGTTCTGCATGAATGTGGATTGAAAGTGTAGTGTTGCTGCTGAAACCAGGCACCTCTGCTCCGAATGGTCGACTCCCACCCCCTCCTGCATTCATTTGTCTGAAGCGCCTTTATAAATAATGGAGACCTTGCAAGGGGACCTTCTCTGTGGAACTCCAACTTCCCTCATCCCCGCGGGAGAAATCATGAGCAAAAAAACTAATTTTGCTGTAAATAGTTTGTCAGCGGGCCCAGAGAAAGTGATAAATTATCAGCGTGGAGTCAGGAAGCAGCGTGTCACTAGAGGGAGAGCAGCACAGTTCATGTGTGACTAACTTTTCCACACAGATTAATAGCAGCTTCCAAAAGGGATTTGTTGTTGAGTGGTAAGGCTGTAAAGAGGGTCAGTCACAAGCACACGGTGATGAATGGGCCCCACTTTTTCCCATTTCTTATTTTAAATCTGTACA
>CM069168.1:19169931-19193733 GCA_035221665.1 Okamejei kenojei
CAGTCTACACTCGGCTGAGGAAATGCTGACAGACGCTGTTACCCACAGACCTTTCGTCTCCCCCATCCAAACTCTAACATTACTGCGATCTCTTTCTTGCCCCACTCAAAGTCAGGCAATGCTCAGGCTCCCTCAGTGCTAAAGCTGTTCCCTTTTGTCACAAAGACAAAGCACTTCCCACTTGCCTTGTGTCACACTGTCGGGCCCAATTATCAGCTGACAGGACAGGAGGGCAGGGTGAGGAGGCTACTGAATAGTACAGGGTGGAAACTGGCTTTTGAGGAGCATGTCTGCACAGGGTTAAAGGGCATCCAGGGCAGAAGGGAGAGTGGAAATGGGAGGCGTGGAGACAATAGAGGAGGATGAACCAAGAGCTGACAAGCAGAGAAGGAGAAATAAAAGACTGAGCTAAAAGCAGAGGAGACATCCTGTCGAAAAGGAAAAGTTGTTCATGAAACAGATGGTTCTAAGTTAAAGTGAAGAGCAAAGAGAAAGGCAGATACATCAGGGATGGACATTACAACACGGGAGGATTTATGGATTCGAAAATAAAACACCAGCTCTCCTTGTTAGAGCTGATAAACACAGTGAGGATCTGAGCCACAGTGACCAAGGAGGCCAGTCCGCACTCTCGCTGGTTGACCATAGGTGGCGAGAGTCCCGCCTCCCAAGTTGGCCAGTGTGGTTACATAGCGATGGCAAGGGGAGAGAAGATGTCCAGGCCAGAGCCACAGCTCAGATACGGGTTGGATGAGATGTGGCTCTAAGTTTCTGCAAATTCAGCTTCTTCAGAGTGGAGGTGGCTTCTGAATTAAACACTATCCTTACAAAATCCTCACTGCCTTCAGTTCCCCTTCTCACTTGCACGATTTAAAAACGGATATTTAACATCTTATATAGTTGCAGCATGGAAACAGGCCCTTCTGTCCATCTAATGCACACCAGCCATCAAGCCTCACACTTACTCTAATGCTACTCTAATCCAGTTTAATCTCGTCTCATTCCCATCAACTCGCAACACAGTGGGGCAGCGGTAGTGTTGCTTCCTCACAGCACCAGGGACCCGGGTCCGATCCTGACTATGGGGGCAGTCTGTACAGAGTTTGTACCTTCTCCCTGTGATTGCGTGGGTTTTCGCCAGGTGCTCCGGTTTCCTCCCACATTCCAAAGACGTGCTTGTATATAGTGTCCTTAGTGTGTTGGGTCATAGAGACATAGACATAGAAATTAGGTGCAGGAGTAGGCCATTCAGCCCTTCGAGCCTGCACCGCCATTCAATATGATCATGGCTGATCATCCAACTCAGTATCCCGTACCTGCCTTCTCTCCATACCCTCTGATCCCCTTAGCCACAAGGGCCACATCCAACTCACTCTTAAATATAGCCAATGAACTGGCCTCAACTACCCTCTGTGGCAGAGAGTTCCAGAGACTCACCACTCTCTGTGTGAAGAAAGTCTTTCTCATCTCGGTCTTAAAGGATTTCCCCCTTATCCTAAAGCTGTGACCCCTTGTCCTGGACTTCCCCAACATCGGGAACAATCTTCCTGCATCTAGCCTGTCCAACCCCTTAAGAATTTTGTAAGTTTCTATAAGATCCCCTCTTAATCTCCTAAATTCCAGAGAGTAAAACCAAGTCTATCCAGTCTTTCTTCATACAGTCCTGACATCCCAGGAATCAGTCTGGTGAACCTTCTCTGCACTCCCTCTATGGCAATAATGTCCTTCCTCAGATTTGGAGACCAAAACTGCACGCAATACTCCAGGTGTGGTCTCACCAAGACCCTGTACAACTGAAGTAGAACCTCCCTGCTCCTGTACTCAAATCCTTTTGCTATGAAAGCTAACATACCATTCGCTTTTTTCACTGCCTGCTGCACCTGCATGCCTACTTTCAATGACTGGTGTACCATGACACCCAGGTCTCGCTGCATCTCCCCTTTTCCTAATCGGCCACCATTTAAATAATAGTCTGGGTCGAACTAGTGTTCGGGTGACTGCTGGTTGGCACGGACTCAGTGGGCCGAAGGGCCTGTTTCCACTCTGTATCTCTAAACTAAACCAAACTGAACACCTCCTCCCCCCATCAAACATTCCAAACACCACAGATCTACGAGGGTCAAGTTGCCGTGGTCCATCTACCGGCTTCCTTGGCTTTGAACGTGGGATAAAACTGGAGCAGCACGAGGAAATCACAGGGAGATCGTGTGAAGTCCAGCACTGGAGGTCAGGATTGAAGTCAGGTCATCAGAGTGTGAGGCAGCAGCTCTATCAGCTGTGTCACAATGCCGCCTAATTATAATAACCTCTCTAACAATTATTGCTTTTTTGATTCATAGGATGCTTGGGTTGCTGGTAAGGCCAGCATTTTGTCCTTCATGAACAGAGGGCCTTGCAGGGGCCATTTCAGACTGGAGTCACATTCTGGCCCTTAGGCAGTGGATATTTGTAAACCAGGCAAGCCTTCTGCAACAATATGATGGTTTTCTATTGACCTTTATTGATACTAGATTTTAATTCCAGATTTATTTAATGACTTGCTTAAATCCTCCGGCTGCTTAGATGAGATTCATATTCATCCACCAGACCTACAGTCGGAGTCTCTCCTACACTTTCCACGTGTGATTACTTGGGTTTGACAATTTTAAAGTATATTTACTTCACGCAAGCACTGAAGAGATTTAGGTGCTGATTTGATGCTGATTGTACGGAGCAAGTTAGCAGCGCTCAGTGTGAAATTCATCAGAGTGCCTTCAGTGTGGGACAGGGTCACGGATATCACTGGAGGTGCAGCAGTGAGGAGGGTGAAGATGATCACAAGATATAAACCACACCCCGCCCTCCACAGGTTGCACAGCGAGAGAGGGATTCTTAAAACATGCGATAAGGGCAAGGCAAGATGCAAAATATAGTAAATAATCTGCCTGCAGCCTATTGAAAAGCAAACTTGGAATGATGCCACAGAAAGGCTTGGTGCATGGAACAAAGTACAAATGGTCGCTCACCCCTGACTATCATCACTCGTCACCTTGAGAGACTGAGAATGTGAGGAGCAGCCCCCTCTCCTGGGAGTCCAGAGACCACTCCCAGACTACGGGAAATGCAGTGGGCAAGGTGGGAGTTGAGGGGGGGGGGACAAGTAAATTCATGCAGTGGGCAAGGTGGGGGTGGGGGGGGAGCAAGTAAATTTGTGCAGGGAACAGAACACTGAATCCAACTCATTTATCCAACACCTGCCTTGATTTGCATTCAGAATGTAAACACAACTTGCAGTCCACTGCTCCCTGTTGTCTCCGGGCACTGCTGTGGCAAGGCAGGTCGTCCCATGGTGTCTGCAAATTAATGCAAGAAAGCGAGGATAGCGGGGGATCGCAGATTCAACCTTTCATCGAGCGCGTCCTGGTGCTGCCAGAACCGCAACAACCTCCTCAATCGGATCCGGAACATGATACGGAACAAAGGTCCCGCGGGCTCTCTATTCCTTAAATCAAATAACATCCAAAACCTCCAGGTCACAATAGTAATTTCAGAACCTGCTTACATAGCGTGAGTTGGGTAGCAATACACGATCTAAAAACATAAAAACATAGAAACATAGGCCAGGAGTAGGCCATTCGGTCCTTCGAGCCAGTACCACCATTGAATATGATCATGGCAGATCATCCAAAATCAATATCCCGTTCCTGCTTTTTCCCCATATCCCTTGATTTTGCACAGATCTCTCATTTAGATTGTTGATGTATTATTGAAGTCTATTTTGTGTGCATGCCTGCGTCCTGTATCTGTGGCGTGGCTGCACACAAGGTGTTTCATGGTACCTTGCTGTGCTCATGCAACTGACGCTCCGTGGTGTTTCACCTCCTGGCCTCTGTGTCATTCAGGGGATCGTTGTCATAAGAAATTGAGTAGATTTAAGCCATTCAGCCCATCTGCCATTCAATCATGGCTGATCTATCTCTCCCTCCTAACCCCATTCTACTGCCTTCTCCCCATTACACTTTCACACCCGTACTAATCAATAATCCATCTATCTCTGCCTTAAAAATATCCACTGACTTGGCCTCCACAGCCTTCTGTTGCAATGAATTCCACAGATTCACCACCTTCTGACTAAAGAAATTTCTCCTCATCTCCTTCCTAAAAGAACTTCCTTTAGTTCTGTTATACACCTTCTCCTACTGCCCACTCTCCTACCCTCCCCCACTGCCCGCTCTCCTACCCTCCCCCACTGCCCACTCTCCTACACATCGCCCACTGCCCACTCTCCTACCCTCCCCCACTCCCCACTCTCCTACCCTCCCCCACTGCCCACTGAGAGCAGCATAGACAATGGTGGATACCTGGGACCTTCCACAGTGCATCCTGTACTACACCAAACCTTGCTGTTACTCACCCACCCAATCCTCCGTTTCTTCCTGCTACTCTAGCAGGGAGACTTCAACAAATTAAATCACACCGACCACAAACTTGGATAGTCAGAGAAAGTTCTTGAAAGACAAATAGTGTCATTACGACATGCACTTTCTGTGTTATCAGTATGTAATTATCTGATTCCACTCGACTCACTAACCACAGCAGATCTGTGTGGAAGGAAATTTGTAACATTTGTCATTAAGTGGAATTTAACATACTGTCATTTATCTTCACACAGTGCTTGAATGACAGGCAGGAGCTGGAGAGCTGATCGGGCGATGTATCATTCACACGCACCAATCTGATTAAAAAAAGGCTTAAATTAAGAGATACTGCTCAGTGCCAGCTGTTTCTTGAGAATATCAAGTGTGGTGCAATTAGTGATTAATAAAGAATGTGGGTGCATCTTGCAGCATTTCCCATCCAATTTGAATTATTTAAAGGGGGTGTCCACTTGTAAAGCAGACATTTCCCTCCTCTACCAAAGTTGCTGGGTTCCACCAATATTAATTAGTCTCGTTATCTAGCCAAAAAGGCCATTAGACAAGTGTGAACCACATATTGTGTTGGCAAATCATTTCAGCAGAGGAGATATAGCATCAATTTCAATGTCAACATTCCAACAGTGGGGTCTGACACTTTCTGAATCCTAAGCAACTAAGAACATAAAGATGAGGAGCAGGAGTATGAGTGACCCTACGAGTGAAAGTCATCAATTTGTAAATGTTGATACGATGTTCTCCTGTTCTTCAAAACATGTTGAGTAATTGCATCGCGGTCTGGCTCAGGCAAACTGAAAGTCCTGGAGCAAAGCAGAAAGTAGTGACCACAGCTCAGCCCAGCACTGACCTCCCCACCATTGAAAGGATCTACAGAGAGAAGTGAGCACTGCCTGGTCCATCACAGGTACTGACCTCCCCACCATCAGAGTGATGTGTGTGTGTGTGATTATTATGTTTATATATTCTGTTTTGCAGTTGCAAGTAAGAATGTCATTGCTCTGTGAGGATTGACAACATGACATTGGGACATGTCAATAAAACACTTGTCTCCTGACGAACTATGAAGAATAAAGTCTACTCTAGTCTACTCTAGTCTACTCTACTCTAGTCTACTCTTCTATACTCTAGTCTACTCTAATCTACTCTAGTCTAGTCTACTCTAGTCTACTCTAGTCTAGTCTAGTCTACTCTACTCTAGTCTACTCTAGTCTAGTCTACTCTAGTCTACATTACTCTAGTCTAGTCTAGTCTACTCTAGTCTACTCTACTTTAGTCTAGTCTACTCTAGTCTACTCTACTTTAGTCTAGTCTACTCTAGTCTAGTCTACTCTAGTCTAGTCTACTCTAGTCTAGTCTATACTCTAGTCGACACTAGTCTACTCTAGTCTAGTCTAGGTTACTCTACTCTAGTCTAGTCCAGTCTACTCTAGTCTACTCTAGTCTAGTCTAGTCTACTCTACTCTACTCTAGTCTAGTCTAGTCTACTCTACTCTAGTCTAATCTACTATACTCTAGTCTAGTCTAGTCTACTCTACTCTAGTCTACTCTAGTCTAGTCTACTCTACTCTACACTAGTCTAGTCTAGTTTACTCTACTCTACACCAGTCTAGTCTACTTTACTCTAGTCTAGTCTAGTCTACTCTAGTCTACTCTAGTCTAGTCTACTCTACTCTAGTCTAGTCTAGTCTACTCTAATCTAGTTAAGTCTAATCTAGTCTACTCTACACTAGTCTAGTCTACTCTAGTCTAGTCTAGTCTAGTCTAGTCTAGTCTAGTCTACTCTAGTCTAGTCTAGTTTACTCTAGTCTACTCTGGTCTAGTCTAGTCTAGTCTATTCTAATCGAGTCTAGTTTTACTCTCATCTATTCTATATACTCCTGTCTATTCTACTCTAGTCTAGTCTAGTTTAGTTTGCTCTAGTCTACTCTATGAATCTGTTTTTATTGGGCAAAACTATCTTTTTAGGAATCAGATTAATGAATCTTTGTTGGCTCTAGTCTACTCTAGTCTACTCTAGTCTAGTATACTCTAGTCTAAACTAGTCTAGTCTACTCTAGTCTACTCTAGTCTAGTCTAGTCTACTCTAGTGTACTCTACTCTACTCTAGTCTACTCTAGTCTATCTAGTCTAGTCTAGTCTAGTCTACTCTAGTCTACTCTAGTTTAGTCTACTCTAATCTAGTCTACCCTAATCTAGTCTACTCTAGTCTACTCTACTCTACTCTACTCTACTCTACTCTACTCTACTCTACTCTACTCTACTCTAGTCTACTCTACTCTACTCTCCTCAATTCTAGTATGTACTCTAGTCTAGTCTATATTCTAGTCTAGTCTACTCTAGTCTACTCTACTCTAGTCTAGTCTAGTCTAGTTTACTCTACTCTCATCTATTCTAGTCTATACTCCAGTCTACCCTACTCTACTCTAGTCTACTCATCTACTCTATTCTACACTAGTCTAGTCTAGTTTACTCTACTCTAGTCTAGTCCAGTCTACTCTACTCTAGTCTACTCTAGTCTAGTCTACTCTACTCTACTCTCCTCTACACTAGTCTAGTCTAGTTTAGTTTACTCTAGTCTAGTCTAGTCTACTCTAGTCTAGTCTAGTCTAGTTTACTCTACTCTAGTCTATTCTATGAATCTGTTTTTATTTGGCAAAGCTATCTTTTTAGGAATCAGATGAATGAATCTTTGTTGGCAAGGATATTATTAAATTGGCACGAAGACTGAAATCATATGCAATACACCAGTTGTCGTCCCACAAGGCCTTATACCCCAAGTCTTATTGCACTTATTTTACGTGACCAAAATAAAACAATATTTGATGCACACTTGTCTAATAGCTTCTTTGCCTAGATAATGAGAATCTAAATAGACCTGTATTCAAATCCTTCTGTGATAAAGGGGGACATATTATTTGCCTTACTAATTGCTTACTGCAGCTACATGTTGGTTTTCAATGACTTGTACAAGGCCATCCAGGTCCCTTTGAATCTCAATATTTCCTAATTTGTCATCATTTAAACAATGGTCTACATTTTTTGTTTGGTCACCAACAACATGTCATGCCTGGAGAAGGATCTCAACCCGAAACATCACCTATTCCCTCTCTACAGAGATGCTGTCTGTCCCCCTGAGTTACTCCAGCCTTTGTGAACATCTCAGGCACTCGTCTTTACTGCTCTTCCTCCACATTACTCACAATCCCACCTGATTTTGTGTTATCATCAAAATTGGGAGTAGGACGTTTGTCCTTTCAGCTCAATTGTTTAGTAAAGAACAATTATTCTCCAAGATATGAGGGCTAACTTATCTACTCTTCACCAAACTGTGCCATGAGAACTTTACTTGAGAGGACAGATTGAGTCTTGACGATGTCCTATCCAAACATTGGCTCTCCAATAGCATTCTCACCAACTGCAGCGAATATCTATAGTTTAGTTTATTATTATCGCATGTACCGAGCTTCAATGAAAAGCTTTTTGTTGCGAGCTATCCAGTGAACAAAAAGACTCTACATGATTGCAATCGAGGTGTCTGCCGTGTACAGATACAGGATAAAGCTATAACATTTAGTACAAGGTCGTCCGATTAAGTCGTTAAAGATAGTTCCAAAGTCTCCAATGAGGAACATACTAAGGACAGTTTACAATTTACAGAAGCCAATTAACCTGTACATGTTTGGAGTGTGGGAGGAAACCGGAGCATCCAGAAAAAACTCACGTGGTCAAAGGGAGAACGGACAAACTCCGTACAGACAGCACCCGTACTCAGGATTGAACTCGGGTCTAATGAAACAGAAATTGGGTGATTTAATGATGCAGGCAGTAGACCTGCTGCCCTCACAACCCCCGCAACCTGGGTTCAATCCTAATTTTCAGTGCTATCTGTGTGGAGTTTGCACGTTCTCTCTGTGATGGTGTGGCATTCCATTGGGTGCTCAGGTTTTCTCCTTCATGTCAAATAATGTGCAGCTTGCAGGTTAATTGGCCACTGTAAGTTATCCCAAGCGTGTAGATGAGTGATAGTATCTGAGGAATGGTGGAGTCTAGAGAATAACATGGAGTAGGGTAGGATTGGTGTCAACGGGTCGATGCTTGGTATGGATTTGGGGTGGGGCCAGGGTGCTGTATAGTCATCTCTCCATGACTATACCTTCTCCATGTTGCACAATTGATGTTGTATTCCAGACTTCATCATGCATCACCAGGAGTGGCTTTGTAGCATATCTTTGGTTGAGATGCCAGGTTTATAGAGGACCATGGCTGCTAGACTGAGACAGATCATGAGGGAACTAACAGGAAGGAAAACCCTAACGGCCACACCTTCACCAGCCTCATATGTCATGGAGTCATAGTCACACAGCACGGAAACAGGCCCTTTGGCCCAACTTTCCCATGCCGACCAAAAGGCCCCATCTACACTTGTCTCACCTGCATGTGTTTGGTCCACATCCCTCTAAACCTGTCCTATCCAAGTACCTGTCCAAATAGGTCCACAATAGTATTGGCAGGAGTGGCCACAGCACAGTTACTGCGGAGACAAGTCCCATCTTCCCAGTAAGCGGAATCTCCATTGTTGCCTGTGCGGGCACCACCAGGTTAATTGTGACAGATTCAGAATTACATCCAACATCCAACAGCACTTTAAGAAGCAGCAGTAATGTATTTCTGGACCATTTGTAACCTGAAGGCTCTGCTTCTTTCCTTACTATTAATATCAAGACAGGCACTGAACCTAAAAGTGAGGTTCAGTAAAGTCAAGCTATAACACGAGATGATATGCATGCTTCGTAATCCTGCAACCAACACATATAATCCAAGCTCGGTAGTCCTCCCACATTCAGGCTGGGCGATGGTGTGCAAATAAACACTTGTGTAGTAAACACAAGTAAACAGTTGTGTAGCCACACCATCTGCAGTCTGAGTGATGGGGTGGCTACACAACTGTAGAAAACCATCAGGCAACAATATTGTGCTCACATCCTAACCTTAAAAACTGCTCAGACCACTTGACTAATTGGACAAAAGAGTTTAATTTCTGAGGCAGGGATTGAAGGGGTTACCTGTTACCAGGTTTGCATCTAACCAGGTGTGGTTTCATGGGACTCACGGGTAAAATTGCCCAAATGTAAATTTAGATTTTGTTAAGCAACAATGTTGAAAGAATGTTGGAAACTAGGAAGAATGAAAACATTATAAGCCACCCTTTGATAGGCTGTTCTATTAATAGGTGTAATATGCAGTTATCACCTAATGCATAAACCATGTTTATAAATGTCAATGCAATGAATAAACGTAGGTTACTAAGGTCAGTGACGCAAACACCGTGCATTTGCTGTGTATTTCCAGTAACCTGTGGGGTTTTACAGTTTGTTACAAAAGTCTGCATTTATCAAAATGTAACATACACTGTGTTTAAATTAGATTGTTTTCACTATTAGAATATAGTTTAGATACAGCAGTCCATGGTGCAAGGGATTCCATTGAACTTTGTTACAGTGGAATTACTATGTGTGGAGCTTGGAGTCTTGGTATTTGCTAGTTAATGACACACCAATATCAAGCCCACCACTCAATGCCATACAATAGGCATTACAGGAACCCTTTGAAGTAATATTAATGAACCTGATCGAGGGATCGGGGTAATTTTGGTACATGGAGAAAACAAATCAGAGCATGAGTAGATTAACTCAAATAAATCAATTCACTTCAGTGAGTAATGAAACTGGTTTTCTGTGTTGGGAAAAGGCTGCACGGGCACACAGACAGAAATGCAAGCATTCTCAGGAACACCTGCAAATATAATTTTCTTTCACATAGGCCCAACATCTGACCGCAGCACGTGCATTTTCATG
Organism: Okamejei kenojei; assembly: GCA_035221665.1. Taxonomy (NCBI): domain Eukaryota; kingdom Metazoa; phylum Chordata; class Chondrichthyes; order Rajiformes; family Rajidae; genus Okamejei; species Okamejei kenojei. Next base: position 19,180,202 of record CM069168.1, read on the forward strand.
TAGTCAGCAGAAGTAAGTGGGCAAGAAGGTGGCAGAGGAAATATAAAGGGGAAGAGTGAAATTATTCCATTTGGTAGGAAGAATACAAAAAAATATTTTGCAGTGATGAGAAGATGGTAACGATTGATATCTATTTTCTAAACCTGATAGAACTTTGGATAATTGGGAAAGTAAAGGGTGTGGGCTGGAGCGGGGGGAGCAATCTCGAGGTACAGGATCAGCTATGATGTGGATCATAAGATAAAGCTGGGGATATGTACATGGCTATTTGCTTGTTGGTTGGTTTGTGACCATGCATCATGATTCTGGAGGATCATGAGTTGGAACTATTGAGAGCGTTGGCTCTCAAACCTGACCACACAACACAGCTCGGCCACATTTGTTATTTTGCTCAAGATTCCAAGAGTCAAGAGAGTTTATTGTCGTGTGTCCCAGATAGGTCAATGAAATTCTTGCTTGCTGCAGCACAACAGAGTATGTAAACATAATACATATTCCAGCATCTGCAATGTCTTGTGCCTCCAGCTAGATATACAGAGAGATGTTTTGGGGGAACAGTGATGGTCTTAAACATGACATGACATGCAGAAAATTAAGCTGCAGGCAGCACAGAGAAGATACTCAGTTGTATGCTGTCATTTAATGTATGGGAGTTCTGATGCAGCAAATGGTGGTGCAGATTGTGATTGTAAAGGGGATGAGGAGATTAATACTCTGGAGTATTGGAGTATTATATTCATACTCTGGAGTATTACATGTAGTTTTGGTCTTTATACCTGGACTCTGGAGTATTACATGCAAAAGATTGTTCGCACAATTCTTGGTTAAGGGGTCTGGATTTGTTGAGGTTTAGAAGAATGAGATGATCTTATAGAAACATATGTTTCTGGGAGAGTTTGAGATTCTTTCTCCCAGGCTCCAGTTGAGGGAGGCAGATTGCATATTCTCAAAATAAAAACAGAACATGTTGGCAACACTAAACAAGTCAGGTAGCATCTGTGCAACGAGAAACAGTCAACTGACTTGGTCAAATTTGATACAGTACCTTAGAGCTGAAACATTAATTCTGCGTCTTTTTCCACAGATGCTGCCTAACCTGCTGATCCTTTCCATAATTTACTGATGGTGGGCATGGGCATGGTGGGCCAAAGGATCGGTTTCTGTGCCGTATGGCTCTAAAACTATTTTAAGTATTTAGAAGCCATTTAAAACAGAGGTGAATATATTTGCATTCAAAGACCCATGATCCCCTGGAAATGTCTATCCCAGAAAACTGTGAATGTTAGTAATTATCTATCTTCAAAACTGATAGATATTTGGATAATTAGGAAAGTAAGGGGTGTGGACTGTAGAGGGGGAGCAATGTCGATGTACAGGATCAGCTATGACATGCATCATAGGACAAGGCTCGGTGTGTGCACATACCTCTGGTGTAGGAATAGACAATAGGTGCAGGAGGAGGCCATTCGGCCCTTGGAGCCAGCACCGCCATTCAATGTGATCATGGCTGATCATCCCCAATCAGTACCCGATTCCTGTCTTCTCTCCATATCCCCTGACTCCGCTATCTTTAAGAGCCCTATCTAGCTCTCTCTTGAAAGTATCCAGAGAACCGCCCTCCATCGCCCTCTGAGGCAGAGAATCCCACAAACTCACAACTCTCTGCGTGTAAAAGGAACTGCAGATGTTGGTTTACACCGAAGACAGACAAAAATGCTGGAGTAACTCAGCGGGACAGGCAGCATCGCTGGAGAGAAAAAACGGGTGACGTTTCGGGTCATGATCCTTCTTCAGACTGATCTGAAACGTCACCCATTCATTCCTTCTCTCCAGAGGTGCTGCCTGTGATGGTTGTTGGTTCAAGTGTTGGTTGGTTTGTGACAGCATCACGATTAGAGCAGTTGTTCTTAACCTTTTTGGCACCAGTACGCTCATACATGAACAAAATACTGGATGTGGTATGTACCTTTGTTAGGTTCACACACATGCGCTCAACAATGCATATGTTATTTGTGTCCCCTTCATGACCCCCGGCAAAGCCCCAAATGACCCCCAGGTTAAGAACCATTGCTCTAGAGGATAATGAGTTGGAACTATTGGGTGCATTGAGGCCACACAGCTGCCCACAGCCCATGTATTCATCCCACCACAAACCAGTTCCATGCATGCTGTCTCCAGTTGGCCAATCAGTAATCCAAGCTCGTTGCAAAAATAGTTTCCAATCAATGACCCCGAGTGTGCGACGGTGTCTGATACATTTGTGGATGACTTCTCGATAGGATCAGCAACCCCGAAAATCACTCACCTCGCTGAATACATAAGGCCAAACTATCCTTAGTTGTTAACTAGAGTTAGATAGAGCTCTAGGGGCTAGCGGAATCAAAGGATATGGGGAGAAGGCAGGGATGGGTTACTGATTGTAGATGATCAGCCATGATCACAATGAATGGCGGTGCTGGCTTGAAGGGCCAAATGGCCTCCTCCTGCACCTATAGTCTATGTTTATCCTCCTCTCTTGCACATAAAGCTTCTGCCTAGTCCACCTCACTAGTGTTGCCAGTCAATGCCACCTGGATTATTTTACACTTTGCACAAGAGGTCCATGTTGCCACTTAGTTCTGACAAGTTTTTCTCCCCTCAATTGATTTACCCCCTTTGCATCTTTGAGCTGCCAGGGTTTCAGCGCTGGCTGTGTGTAACGAATGGTCAACTCATTCTTGCTCTGCTTCTTCCTATCACCGCTTCTCCCTGCTAAACCCTGCCACGTGTTCCCTTTACACTCCCCTGTCAGCATAACTGACTACAGTTGCCTCCATTAGCAGAGCACCGTGAAAGCAACAGTTGACAAGCACAGGGTTCAGAATTCATTCCAGTAAGTATTTTTTTTACTACCACAAATATCGAAGATTTTGTTCAATCTGAAGCCCAACTCGTGGTCAGCTAGAAAAACCAGAAGTTGATCAGGCCTCAGGTGCCTTCAACAGCTAATGTAACGGCCACTGTCCGCACTGTCCGCACTGTCCGCACTGTCCGCACTGTCCGCACTGTCCGCACTGTCCGCAGTCCGCACTGTCCGCACTGTCCGCACTGTCCCACACTGTCCGCACTGTCCGCACTGTCCGCACTGTCCGCACTGTCCGCACTGTCCGCACTGTCCGCAGTCCGCACTGTCCGCACTGTCCGCACTGTCCGCACTGTCCGCACTGTCCACACTGTCCGCACTGTCCGCACTGTCCGCAGTCCGCACTGTCCGCACTGTCCGCACTGTCCGCACTGTCCGCACTGGCCACACTGTCCACACTGTCCGCACTGTCCGCACTGTCCACACTGTCCGCACTGTCCACACTGTCCGCACTGTCCGCACTGGCCGCACTGGCCGCACTGTCCACACTGTCCGCACTGTCCGCACTGTCCGCCCTGTCCGCCCTGTCCGCACTGCCCGCACTGCCCGCACTGTCCACACTGTCCGCACTGTCCACACTGTCCGCACTGTCCACACTGTCCACACTGTCCACACTGTGTAGTGTCCACACTGTCCACACTGGCCGCACTGTCCACACTGTCCACACTGTCCGCACTGCCCGCACTGCCCGCACTGTCTAGTGTCCACACTGTCCGCACTGTCCGCACTGTCCGCACTGTCCACACCGTCCACACTGTCCACACTGTGTAGTGACCACACTGTCCACACTGGCCGCACTGTCCAGTGTCCACACTGTCCACACTGTCTGCACTGTCCACACGGTGTAGTGTCCACACTGTCCGCACTGGCCGCACTGTCCAGTGTCCACACTGTCCACACTGTCCACACTGTCCACACTGTGTAGTGTCCACACTGTCCACACTGTGTAGTGTCCACACTGTCCACACTGGCCGCACTGTCCAGTGTCCGCACTGTCCACACTGTCCACACTGTGTAGTGTCTACACTGTCCACACTGGCCGCACTGTCCAGTGTCCACACTGTCCGCACTGTCCGCACTGTCCACACTGTCTAGTGTCTGCACCGTCCACACTGTCTAGTGTCCACATTGTCCCGCACTGACCACACTCCACACTGTCCGCACTGTCCACACTGTCTGCAATGTCCGCACTGACAACACTGGCCACACTGTCCACATTGTCCGCACTGTCCGCACTGTCCATACTGTCCGCACTGTGCACTGTCCGCACTGCCCGCACTGTCCGCACTGTGCACTGTCCGCACTGCCCGCACTGTCCAGTGTCCACACTGTCCGCATTGTCCACACTGTTCACACTGTCCACACTGTCCGCACTGTCCAGTGTCCACACTGTCCACACTGTCCGCACTGTCCACTGTCCGCACTGTCCAGTGTCCACACTGTCCACACTGTCCGCACTGTCCAGTGTCCACACTGGCCACACGGTCCAGTGTCCACACTGTCCACACTGTCCGCACTGTCCGCACTGTCCGCACTGGCTTCTGAAGCCTCCCACAGTGAACCCACTCTTGCTTTTACTTTAAATGTGAAGCATCGGACGGGCCGGCTGGGGGAAGCTGGCAAGTTGCGCCTTGCTGAGCCTGTGTCTTTAACGCTCCCGGGTTAGTGGAGCATGGCAGCGATACACACCCCCTTGCCTAAACCCAGAGCCAGGAGAACACCAATCGCAGCCGCCGCTGGTCGGGCAACTCGCCCCTTCCACAGCGGCCTGTGGATAAAACCCACATGAACACAAGTTGGCCACCCAGGCACGGTCTGAATACAACTGCTTTTGAGAAAAGGTCCGATTTATTCCTACTGGCATAGCAAGCGGCAGAGAGACTGGGCGTTAACTGGATTACAGATATGAGTGGATTCACACTGGCAGCAGGTACATCATTACAACGCTGGCAAGTCACCAGAACGGAGATGCGACTGGTTAACTTTAAAGGCGATTTGAGGAGAAAAAGAATGCAAAAGTGCCTTTGCCTTGATAGTCCGCAATAACGAGCGAGATCTATTGTTAAAGAAATGTTAGTTGATGAGGCAGGACTGGTGTGAGAGGGGAGGGTCGGCGGAAAGAGAGTGCAGGAAGAGGCAAGGATGGTGATCTGTAAATCAGACGATTCACTCTGTCGTACCCTCTGCTTTGTGTTCTACAGATCATTAGCGTGTAACTGCACTTTCTTCTTCACACGCCTGTGTTGGGTCCCCGCGACCACTGGATAACCAAGTGAGCCTGTTATTCTGGCCGACCCTGTTTATAGGCACCGTCTCTCCGTGTCTTACCTGCCCGGCCGGAGGACAACGTCCAAACATCTTCACCTTGAAAGAGTAGCGAGGAATGTCCCATAGCGCAGGACGCTCAGGTACCTCTCAACACGGTGTGTGTGCGTGTGCTTGTCCAAAGGCCCAGACTCCTTCTGCCGCGTCCACCCTCGTGTCTAGCGGCTCACAGATGAATATCCAGCAGAACACCCCCCTCGGTGTGTGGAAAGAATCAGTCATTTAAATTAAAGGTTCAGGAAATATTCCGCGCTATCATAAAGCAACCAGTTAATAATGATAGATTTATATATTGGTGATCTGCGCCATTTAGCTCTTGCCAGAGTCGGAGCGAGTAATATCTGGGCCGCTTTTATAAAATTAAACCAGTCTGTGCGAGTGAGAATTGTGTTTACTAGTGTAGGTGTGTTTGTGTTTACTAGTGTAGGTGTGTTTGTGTTTACTAGTGTAGGTGTGTTTGTGCTGAGAGTAACACAAGGAGACAAGAGTGAATCTGAGCGCCAGTTCTCACAGTGACTGACATACGAGGAGAGTTTGACTCTGGAATCCAGCACTTTAACCACAGGTTTAGTGCTAATAGTTTTACAAACGGGCGCAGATTCAGCTTTATATTTACTGGTGCATACGTGTTGCCGCATTCGGTTACAGCATACTTAGTCCTTGATTGAAATATGATTATTTTAAAATCAGTTTCGCGGGTGAGATTGGCCCGTCTAGTAATTGTATTAGTCAGGTAAGGGAAGGATTGGCCTTATTATAAATGTGATTTTTTGAATTAGATTATAATGATCTAATTTTACAGGTACGTGCGTGTAATAATATTATTAATATTTTATTACAGATAGTTATTTGATCTAATTGGCTGATGCAATAATGCGTCCCATTACACTCAGACACACAGACTCCCTTATTTCAGTCGGATAAACCGCGGTCCATGTGCATAGTAATTGTGTTACAGTGGGACAAGCTGGATTTGGCCCCAAGCACATGTTGATGGGACATTCATGAACCGGACTCAGGGCCAGGTTGACACTGTCATATGGAGCGCGTACAGGGTCACATTCACTCCGTTGTAAGTTTCCCGTCATGTGGCTACAAGCACATGTAAGTGGACGGGGAATTAGAAAGTAATGTGGCTTTAGACAAGCCTCTGCTGAGGTGGATGTGACGGTCAATGACTTTAGTTGATTCCAATCTATATACTCATCTTGTATCGTGTTGGGGTCAGGAGATTGAGTTTGCACTGACGAGCAGGTTTTCCTGTTGAGTTCCTTCTGGTGAATTATATTCGTACATTAATCTTAACCGAAGTGGAATTACAGGTAGAGTGTAAACTAAAGTATAGATTTAAAAGAACACATGGGGACAGAATTGTTTGTCGGTTGCGTGCTGAATTTCCGCTTCACGTCTTTGCGTGTGTGAGTGTGTGTGAGTGTGTGTGAGTGTGTGTGAGTGTGTTTCTGTGAAATACAATCGGTTGTGATTGAATTAAATCGGATATTCTACTTTCCCCATAGTTGTTCAATCTGAGTAATGATTTAAGCGGTTTATCTCGGGAACAGCGTAAGGTTCCAGCTTGCTGCGGGCCCATTTTATTGCATATATTGTTGATATTATACTTGTCAAAGTTTTGTCAATGGCGGATCCATTGAAAAGGGGTCGGCATGAAATCCGTTCTTTTCGTTTTTTCAATCGTTTCGAAATCCCGTTTATCCGCTGCTTAATCGGTGACTTATTTGCTAGTAAATTATATTTGCAACCAGTTGCGGTGTTGACGGCGGCGCGTCGATGCTTTTATACCTGCCATGAAATCCATGTAAATCCTCGCATACTCCGTTCGGATTGGAATCCCAAATACATCGGAAAACAACAAGTGCGGCGTAGAGTCTGCGAGGGTTAGAAATATTTGTACCAATTTAACCGTCTTTTTATCAATGATAGTAAAGAATTTCATTTGAAAGGGGAACGAAATAATTAGAATAAAAAACAGCTTCCTGGCCGAGAATTCCCGTTACCATTTCCAGAGCAGTTAATAACTTATGGGTAGAAGGAACTGCAGATGCTGGTAATTACTTAAACCGTGAATCTGACCGCCACGGAATAGTTGTATTTCTGTGAGGATTGGATGGAACTACCCGTTTAAAATCGGATGTGAAGCCGAGCTTCAGGTGACGTCTGCAGGACAAGTTGTGTTCGCTGCGGACACGGGTTGTTTCAGCGACCGTAACGATGCAAATATCAGCGGCGCCGCGGGGGAAATGAGTTCGAGAACCGCTCTCCATGCAGTTTAAAACAGGGGCCCATTCCTGCCCCTCACACCCACATTCACACTGGGATTAGCTGGCGCTGGAATAGAGACAACGGGCAGCGCCAGAAGGGAACAGGCTGGTAACCGACAGGAACCGAATGAATAAACCCAGTTTTGGAAAAGGGATGTTTCAGATGTGGACCGCGTCAATACACTGTCCAAAATGGCGAATAAAACGCATTACCGCTGATTTATTAAATCCAGTCGTTCACACACAATTGATGACATATTAAACCAGACTAACTCAATTCAGTACATTAAATTTAATTAACGATTTTATATTTCAATATGTCTTTAAATCTAGTCACATTTGAATAGATTTGTACAATTAGTGGCAGAAATGCCAACCGACTTCTTGAAATTAAATGTATATATTTTGTTTAAGGACTGTTGTACACAGCTCGGAGCGGCCCCGGACATCCTGGTCAAAATCAGACTCGGTGGAGGTTTGTGGCGGCGGGTTCCAGACCCCAGTCCCGTCAAAGTAGCGCAACACTGCACTTATATGCCCACGTGTAATTTCTAAATTCTACAAGTCATCCTCTCTCCGCGGCGGCAACGCGGTGTTCCCGGGCCCACAATGAACACAGATCTCTCATTTGGAGGGGCCTGTCTCGTTTTAGCCATTTGGCCAAGACCAGTTGTTGAAGGGTTTGTGTAATCCAGTTCATTGGGTGAGATATTTCCTCCAACGTGTTCGTTGAGGAGCGGTAACTGATGTGAAATCGCGATGGACAGACGGTTAGGTATCCAGGTATGTAGAGGGTGGAACAACATCCACTTTTACTGTGTTCCATCTACTCTTCCCGTTTCCCCAGCGCGCCCAGAGTGTTTACTCGGCTTCCACGAGCTAGAATTCTCCCTGAACCGCCAGTTGTACTTATATTCATTTTAATGTACATTTTCGTAATTACAAAAGCGTTAGATTAAAAATGTGCGTGCCCCCGCTGGCGATGGAGACGACTGGGATGCGGGGAGGTGAGAGGGAGAGGAGTGGGGGACAGGGTGGGGAGAGGAGTGGGGGACAGGGTGGGGGGAGGGGAGTGGGGGACAGGGTGGGGGAGGGAGTGGGGGAGGGTGGGGGAGGGAGTGACGGTTTCGTTTCCGTGTTGCTATAAACCGTGTCCAGACTGGCGGGTGATGGAGTAGCGCGGAGCCGCCCGGGAGGGAGGGCCGCGACTAACTCTGGCACAGGCTGTGGAGTGTGGGAGTGTGTGTTTGAGTGTGTGTGAGAGTGTGTTTTGAGTGTAAGTGTGTATCAATGTGTGTGTGAGTGTGTGTGTGAGTGTGTGTGTTTGAGTGTGTGTGTGAGTGTGTGGTGAGAGTGTGTGTAGGAAGTTGTACATACATAAGTCTTGCCAACAGCACTAGGCTGCAGCGTAGACAACGGTTTGCCTCACTCACTCACTCACTCACTCACCCACTCACACCACTCACTCACTCACTCACTTCACTCACTCACTCGCGTCGCTCACTCACTCACTCACTCGCTCACTCACCCCTCACTCACCACTCACTCACACTCACTCACTCACTCACTCACACTCACTCACTCACTCACTCACTTCACTCACTCACTCACTCACGTCACTCACTATCCCGGGCCTTTCCCCGCCGGTCGCTGCCCCGCGCTCTACGTTACAAATAAATAATCCCGCGGTTGACAACATCTAGACCTACCGCCAGTTAATGATTTACCAACTTTAGTTGCATTTAAACCTCCAAATTCGAATGAGTTTATAAACGAGAATATCGACTTTGTGTTGCCATTCCCGCCAATTTGCGAGCTTTACTCTTTGAAGTTCGGGTAACGATGCGACCCGTCTGTAAAGGGTGGGATCAAAAACTGTTGATTATTGATACAATAACTTTAATAGTTTTCAATACGATTGGACGCGATAGCTTCAACATACATAGGTCGCGCATCTAGGAGCGACTGGGATATAACACAGAAACAAAAGTGGCGGTTACAGATTCACCCCAAGTTGCCGGAGCTGCTGGTGGCTCAGTGGGAACTCGGGGGAGTTTATCTGAAGAAGGGTCTCGACCCGAAACGTCGCCTATCTCCTTCGCTCCTTAGATGCTGCTGCACCCGCTGCGTTGAGATCTCCACTTTTTGTGTTCCCATCTAAAGGTGGAGAACCCTTCCTTCAGACTGTGTTTGAGGGAGCCTTTGTTTGCAGTTTGTGACCACGTGAAATCCGCGGCCGCTGACAGTTTGTCTCCATTCGGTGAATCTTCAGTTTAGTTCCCCACGTCCAGGTCCCCGGCTGTATATTTTTGCCAGAAACCCACCAGAGACAACCCGTTCGTGGTGCCGCCTGTCATTGATGCCGCCTGACCCGCTGAGTTTAGTTTACTCCAGCATCCTTCTCTTGTTATTCACGCGCTTTTTATGCCTCCGATTTATTCCGTGAAAAATCGATATGAAAATCAGCCACCGTTTATTAACATTGATCAGTTTATTAACATTGAAACGGCGCCTGGGATTGTAACATTACTCGCTGATATCCGCTCTCAAAACGACACTTTAATCCATTGACGCGGTTAAAATATAATTCCAATTTAATCCTGAATATGACTAATTGCTGAAAAATCGTTACGTCACAAAAGGTTTAAGAAATACAATTTATAAAACTAACGTGTAGAACGGAACTCGCAGGTGCTGGTTTATAACGAAGACCAGACACAAAATGCTATGCTGAGTAACTCAGGCGGGACAGGCAATCATCTCTGAGAGAGAAGGGATGGCTGACGTTTCGGGTCGAGACCCTTCTTCAGATTTATAAATTAATTAACTACTCGGCTAATCTTTAATTCGTGACCCTGGTTTGGATAGGAAATGTTCCTAGCGACGTGCTGAGCTAGGCTGGATTACGGAATGTTGCATAGATGTCCAGCTGAAAGAAGAAACGGAACGAAATTTTGCCAGCTTGCGATCCTCCCTGCTTTACTCCTTAGTTCACAGTTTAGGTAAAAATAAACATTTTATGTTTTGAGCTGCCACCTCTAAATGTAGAGGCGTGGCATTGATAAATGACAAATATGAATCTGGACATCTGTGGCAAAGTGAAACAGACACGGGGTAGAAAGGATGAAAGGCGACGAGAGGAGAGAGCGCGGCCTGGGGAGACTGTGGTGTGTAGTCCTGTGGCCTTCCCCTGCTCTCCCCTGTATCGGCTCGGGTGCCGACACCTGTACACCCCCCCCCCACTCGCCCCCCCCCCCCCCCACTCGCCCCCCCCCCCACGCGCTCCCCCCCCACTCGCCCCCCCACATCCCCCCCACGCACTCCCCCCACTCTCGTCCCCCCCACTCCCCCCCACTCTCCCCCCCACTGTCCCTCTCCCCCCCACTCTCCCCCCCCCCACCTCACCCCCACTCCGCCCACTCTCCCCCTCTCTCACCCCCCCCCTCTCCACTCCCCCCCCACTCTCCCCCCCCAATCCCCCCCCACTCTCCCCCCCCACCCCCACCCCCCCCCACTCTCTCCCCCCACGTCTCCCCCCCCACTCGCTCCCCCCCCCCATCTCGCATCCCCCCCCCACTCGCTTCCCCCCCCACTCTCTTCCCCCCCCACTCTCCCCCCCCACTCGCCACCCCCCCACTCTCTCTCCCCCCACTCTCTCCCCCCCCCCCCCCCAGTCCTGTCTAAGCCCAAGAATGCTGGACACTTGCATTGAACCTGACCCAGACATGCGGTTTAACATTAGTGCGGAAGCTCTTTCGTTTGCAGTTCGTGCGGATGTTAAAGCACTCTCTTCGTTTCAGGAATTCCCTGTTAAGGAGCAAAACATAAATCATTTTCGGACCAGGGCCTGGAATGTATCCAGGCAGCACCAAGCACGTTGGCAGCGGCCCGAGTTACGCCGGCACTTTGGTGCTCTGATATCCCGCTGTGGGGACTTAATGGTCCGTGTGAGCGGGGATGTCGCACAAGAACGGGGTTGTGGTCGGCAAACAGCTTGTCCACACAGCCCACACCCACCCCTCAGTCTGGCGGGATTCGCGTCCGGGATCCGTGCACCTGTTCGCGGGGGCCGTAAAGGAGGAATTGCCCCCCGCGCCCTGCTCATATGTGAGCCCGGGGCTTCATTCCAAAGCCAGCGCCCGCTAGGGGCAACGAATGAGTTGCCCGAGACCACAGCACGGGCCTTGTGGTCCCAGGCAGAAGCAGGACAGGCGCTGTGAATGTTGTATACGGGCGGACAGGGGTAGATTAGACATAAAGTTCTGGACAACCAGCGGGACTAGCAGCACTCTGGAGCGAAGGAATGGGCGAGTTTCAGGGGACCCATCCCTGCTCTCCAGAGAGCCCTGTCTCCGCTGATTGCTCCAGCACTTAGTGTCTATCTACGGTTTTAAACCACACCTGCAGTTTCATTTCCCTGTACTTGGGTTATGTAGAGGGGCCAGGTTGCAGAGGGTAGAGGGGCATTTGGTATGTGGGCTTTGGGGATGGGGGTGGGTGCAAATGGCCAGGTGTGCAGGTGGCAGTGTGGAGAGGTGTGCGGTGGGCAGGTGGGCGGTGTGCGGGTTGGGCGGGTGTGCGGGTGGCGGGTAGGCAGGTGGGCGGTAGCAGGTGTGCGGGTAGGCAGTGTGGCGGGTGGAGCAGGTTGCGGGTGGGCATGTGCGGGTGGGCAGGTGTGCGGGTGGGCATGTGTGCGGGTGGGCAGGTGTGCGGGTGGCAGGTGTGCGGGTGGGGCAGGTGTGCGGGTGGGCAGTGTGCGGTGGGCAGTGTGCGGGTGGGCAGGTGTGGCGGGTGGGCAGGTGTGGGGCGGGTGTGCGGGTGGCAGGTGTGTGGGTGGCAGGTGTGTGGGTGGGCAGGGTGTGGCGAGGTGGGCAATAGGTGTGCGGTTCGGGTCCCAGGACTGACCGACGCTGCGCCGAACCGCCTCCAGCTTCATCCAACGCAGTGTCCTGTTGTCTCATCCCCGCGGCTCCGCCGTCCTCTGATTTGTCAACCCTGCGACGGGGACAAAAAACACAGAACATGTATCAGGCTAAACGCACCTTTATTTTCGTTAATTTCCCGCAGCAGCGCGATTGAAATTGTAATGAGTTGGCCCCGAGCCAAGGATGGTAAGAGATCGGCGGCGTTGGGGCAGTGAGCGGCGAATCTATCAAAGGGGAATCATTAGTACCCAGAACCCGGAGGAGGGTGTGAGTTGAAACACAGGGGTGGACCAGAGACGGACAGAGATGGGATGGTGGGACAGGGAGCGACGACGGACAGAGGGGTGCAATGAAACAGCAAGCGGGAAACAGAGCGCTGTACATGGGAAAGGAAGGATCAGACTTGTGGTCAACAGTGGATGCGTAAAGAGTGTGGCGATAAGGAGTCCATTACCACCTTGTGGTCGAGGCGAGTTTGGAAGTAGTTATCCCTCCCCGTTCACATCCCCCTCGCCCCCTAACCCCCCTCCCCCTCCCTTCACCCTCCCCCTCATCTTCTCCCCTTCACCCCGACTGCCTTGGGGCCCCTCTCACCTCCACGTCTTCTTCCCCAGCCCCTCCCCCCCCCTCCCCACCCCCCACATCCCCCTCGTACCTCCCTGCCGCACCCTCTCCCCATACCGCCCACACCCTCCCCTCCACACACTACACACCCCCCCCTCCTCCCCCTCACCCTATAACAAAACACTCCCCACTACTGCTAACACCTTTACACAAGCACCAGAGCCCCCCCCCCAACTAGCTTTGCACCTTTCTCCCCCTACGAAACCCCCTCCCCGGATTCAATCAGAACTACTAACACACTGGCCCCCCCTCTTTCTATTCTACAAGTTCTACACTCGCCCCACTCTCACTACCTCTCTTCCTCTTCCTTTTACTCTCACTAACTTTACTCCCCCCGACACTTCCCTTTTTCACTCCCACCTCCACACACACTCATGACAACTTTTACTACTCTCTTCTACTCACTCTCTCTTCACACTTCTTTTTTCCAACTCAATCCCACTCATTCTCTTATTTGTATACTCTTTAATCCACTTT